>PVIW01000035.1:98738-490911 GCA_004026585.1 Noctilio leporinus
GCACAGTGGATAAGGTGCCGGCCTGCGAACCCAAAGGTCACAGGTTCGATTCCCCAGCCAGGGCACATAACCAGGTTGCAAACCAGGTCTCCAGTCAGGTCTGTGGCTGGAGGCAAGTGAAAAGCAACCATACATTGATGTCTCTCTCCCTCTCTGCCTCTCTCCCTTCCCCTCCTTCTCAAAATAATGAAATAAAAAATCTTAAAAAAAAAAAAAAAGAATTAAATTTAAAAAGAAAGAGAAAAATAAATCTAAAAATTACCCCCAAAAAAGCCATCTTCAAAGTTTTCTGAGTCTGTGGTCTTATTTCCACTACAATAGATCCTTACGGTCTGTATCTTAACTTCATTCCTGCTTCCCTTGTGCTCCTCCATCCTTGTGTTTTTCTGCAGCGAGTCCTGGAGCAAACCAAGCTGGCCCACCGCCGCCCAGCTGCCCAACTCTCGCTGGTCCCATGTTCTCCCAGCATCAGCCAGAAGGTGGCGCTAGAGTGCTTACAAATGTCCTAAGAGGGTGTGGGTCAAGGTCACTTCAGGCACTGGGTGGCCCAGTGGCTTCAAATGGAGGCCTTGGGACAGTAGAGGGAAGGAACTGAGACAGCAGCATCAGGGCTGATCCTCGGGCCTCCTGAATAACATCAGGTAATATTCTGGGTCAACAACAGGAGTAAATAAGAGAATAGATAGAATGTGCTCAGTGCCTGGCACACAGTAGGTACTCCGGATACACTGGGATCCTCCTTCCCCGTGTTGTCCTGGAGGAATGGGTGACTTTGCTCCCTAAAGGACTGGTGTTTGGCATTCACCCCAGAACCATGCAGCCACCACTGCCTTTGTCCCCTGACATTGTGAGCCTGTCTCTGCAGGACAGACCCCTGCTCTGTTGTAGCTCTCTCCCTCCATGGTGAATTTGGGGTGGAGGTGGGGGGTGGAAAAGACAGTGGAAACAGATGCAACTTGTCCCACTTCCCATTGTGCCTCTGATTCTTCTCCTCCCAGAAGCAGCAAGTGGGAGGGGCACTTTGCCAGGGGCCTGTGCATTGCCAGCAGTCAACTTCAGTGGAAAGAACCTGGAAAGCTGAGTTTGCACGTGCTGCTCCAATTAAAAGCCTGGACTTAGGTGCCAGGCAGACCTCAGATGGGTGTTGGCATCTGGACACTGCTGCTTACCTTACTGACTTTCTGACCTTTTGCACATTCCTTAATCTCTTCCAGCCTCAGTTTCCTCATCTGTAAAATGGGGAGAGTAATAGTTGTGAGAATCCAATGAATGAATGTGAGTAGGGTGCTCCGTCTGTCACTTGGGCTACAGTTCCAACGAAAGCTGCTAATCACAATTGCTCTCTTCTGTGGAGTGCAAGCAACCTGATCCCACGGAGCTTTGGTTTCCTTATTTGCTAAATGGGGTTGTGTATAACTCCCTCAATGAGGTGTTGGAAGGATTAAGGAAGTCAGCAAGTGTATAGCTCCTTGGACAGTGGCCTGAAGATGCCCTGTGAGCTGGATTAGAATCCTAAGAATACAGAGATAGAAAAAAGAATTCATTCTAATCCCTTGTACAACATCCCCTCTAAGTGGGCGCCCTATGTCTGTTTGAATGCTTCCAGTGATGAGTGGCTCACCACTTCCGTGGAAGCCCTGCTCCTTTATCTCTGTTCTGGCCATGACAATGCCCTTCTTTAGGTAGGGCCAATATTTCTGTCTTAGTGGTTTTCCAGCCAGGAGTTGCATGTGTTCCAAACTTTGATCTCCCGGGGGCCATCACTAACTCCTTGCTTTCCTTCCCCACGACTTCCGCTAAATGGATTAGTTCTTCAGCCTTCATACAATTAGATTCTGGATCTGGCAAGCCAGGGAGGGGGTGGGGTGCAGAGAAATTTTCCAGCAGTTTAAAAGGGTAATTAACTGCTTCCATGCCAGTCCTGGACAGTCAGGGGTCAGCGTGAGAGGCTGCTGCGGTGGGGATCAGTGACGTCCACAGTCCGTGTTCATGTCCACGGAGTCACTGCGCCTGCTGTCATGGCTGCATGAAGCCCTGAGCAGTATCCACTGGCTGCAGGTGGGGAAACTGAGGCTCAAAGGATGAGAGGCCAAACTGGGAGCTCTGCCGTGGGTATAGCCATCTCTGCTTGTAAAATCCGAAACACAGCTCTGTGTCCAGATTCTTGACACCTGACCCCTTTGAATCCGGGGCCTCTCCCAGATGCTTCAGGACAAACTGGCTCTCTCCTCCTCCCTGTCTCCTCTGTAGGCACGTTCAGGTTCAGCCACGGGCTGGCTGCCTTCTCTGTTAGCTTCCCATCTTCGAAAGATGTGTTGAAACCTTTTTTTTTTTTCTGCTGGTGCTTCCTGACCCATCTTCTTTGTTCTTATGGGTAGCAATGCCTGCTTTATCCCTTTAAGACCAGTTTGATGCGGTCTGAGGAGGGACAGGGGATATGTACATGCCTGTGATCAATCCACCATGTCTGAGCGGCTCCAACCCCAAATTCAGGCAAGAGTAGTCATGTCCTGGCCAGTGGCTCCCTGGATAGGCACCGGCCTGTGAACCCAAAGGTCGCTGGTTCGATTCCCACCCAGGGCACTTAACTGGGTCTCCAGCCAGGTCCGTGGCTGGAGGCAGGTGAAAAGTAACCGTACATTGATGTCCCTCTCCCTCTCTTCCTCCCTCCCTGCCCTTCTCTCTGAAAATAATGAATAAAATTTTGAAAATAAAAATAAAAAGAGTAGTCTCTACCTTTCAGTCTCCCTTCTACCCTGCCCACCTGGCCCATGTTCTCATCACTCCACTGAAACACCCCTCGGCAGGCCCCCACTAGCCAGGTCCACTGGACTGTTTTGTGTCCTCACATGGCTTGATGTCTTGGTAGCACTTGCCACTTTCAAACTTATTTTCCTTCTCTGTTTCCTGCCTTAGCTTCCAGGAGGGACACATGTCACAAGACCCGCCCTGTGTTGCTGCAGACCTCTGTCTTCTGCTTCCTCTAAATTATTACTGTTTCCCAGGGGTCCGTTCTGAGCGACCCCCTTCCTTCTCGCCTTTCATGGTTTCCTTGAGCATGCTCGCCCATCCCCATGGTTTCACTCCAAAAGCAGTTCTCTGCCAAAAGCAGACCTCCAGCCCGGGCTTCCTGCCTGGATTGCAGACCCCCACCGCCAGTTGTCTTGGGGACGTCTCTCCTTGCATGGCTGAAGGTCAAAAGACAGACTCAGCTTCTTCCTCTCCCAAACCTGTGTCTCCTCTTGTGCCCCGAGCTCAGGAAAGGCCACTACCATCTGTCTAGTCGCCTAGAAACTTGGATGTCATCCTTGACTGCCCTGTTCTCTCCATTTCTACACTCCATTGGTCACCAAGGCCCATTCACTTGACCTCTTTAATAAACCCTATCTGAACACCTACTTCTCTCTTAGCTGGTCTCCCTGCCTTCCATCCACAAGGCTGCCCATCTGCTAAAATGCAAATCCAACCAGGGCCTCACTTTCCTGAAGTGCCTCTAATGACTCCCCATCACCTAGGACTTAAGTCCAAATTGCCCCTGAGGCTGCAGTTGCCAGATTTAGCAAATAGAAATATAGGATGTCCAGTTAAAGGTGAATTTCAGATAAACCATGAATTGTTTTTTTAGGGTTAAGAATGTCCATATTTGGCATTAGGACTTCCATGGTCTGGGCCCTTTGCAAACCCTCAACCTCATTTCTGACTTTACTGTGTTTCCCATCTCACACTGAGGGCAGACTGAACCCCCCAAAGTTCCTATCCCCAGGCTCTTCTTGTCTGCTGCTCCCTCCTCCACCTGGGCCATGCTTCCTTCTCACCCTGGACCACTGCTCAGCCCTGGGGTCTCAGCACACAGCGGTTGATCCTCCAAGAAGCGTCCTGATGTCTCCCAGTAGATTGTGTCCCTCTCCTGGGTGACAGAGGCCCTGTGTTCCGGGGCTGGCAGTGCTTCACCCTCTGATTGTCATGTCCGTCTGCTCTTGGTCTCTCTCCCCACCAGCCAAGAGTCGCCAGCAACGCTGCGACTTTCCCCAGCCCACATCTGGCCCAGCCCACAGGACCCCATCCAGCTGGATGCTCCTGAGGGCCCGGAGCCTTGGCCAAGGCCCCGGCTTTCTCCGTGCTGTCTTGGCCTTGGTCCCAGTCTGCTGGTTCACACCCCCTCTGTGCCTGAGTTCCCACAAAAAGTGGCCTCCACTCCCAGCCCCCTGCCCAGGGCCAGATTACAGAACGCTGAGACAATGGAGGCTCCAAGCCAAATTTCCAACAGGCCTGCTGTTAAATCTCCCACAGCATCTGCTTGGACATCTGGGGGCAGAGGCTGGCAGCTATGGCCACAGAGAACCTGCTTCTGTCACGCTGGGTAGGCCTGGGCCTTGGTGGGAAGTAGGGGGAGGGGGCTCAGACCTAAAGTTAGGACACCTGCATTTGAATCCCAGCCCTGCACCTTTCTAGCTGCCCCGTAACTGGGCAAATGAACACGTCCCCCAACTCTACCCTGAGCCTCAGTTCTCTTGTCTGTAAAATGGGAATAGCAATATTTACTTCATAGGCTATGTCATCAAAGAAGCATGCCTAACTCATATAAGGACATACCTGAGCAAACAGGACACAGGCTCTCCCCAGGAGGGCCAGGGACTTTCCAAGCATCAGGGGACCTCCAGATTCTCGACCAGCACAGGAAAAATTTCAAGCGCATATCAGAATAAGAGTTTGTTCTGCCAGAGAAGAAGAAAGCAGCCAGGGCACAGGCGCTGCTGTAAAAGAAGCAACAAGTAAAACAGTACACATCCTTGTGGATGCCGGCCAACTTGTGAGTGAGTTGCACACGTGGTCAGCTCGCTCTTGGGATTTTATGTGTTTCAAGGAGGGGGTTGCCTCTAAGCTTTGTGGTGCTAACTTCTAGCTCTGCCTTCTGGTTAGAAGGGGCGGGGGTGGGGGTGGGCGGGGCCTAGTTCCTAATACGGTCCACTCCGGAAGTATCGTGGTATTGACGCCCTTGGCCCCCTTCTATCTGTGATGTCAATTTTTATTATAATGATGATATAATAAGCTTTGAGGTCATTTTCTGGTCAAGTTTATCTCCATCTTAGATTAGCCTGGTCCTGTTTTTCCTTTTTTTTTTTTTTTTAAATCCTCATCCAAGGACTTTTCTTTCATTGCTTTTAGAGAGGGTGGGGGAGAGAGAGAAACACTGATCAGTTGCTTCTTGTACATGCCTCAGGCATGTGCCCTGATCAGGGACTGAACTGGTGACCTTTCACTTTGCGGGGTGACACCCAACCGGGTCAGGGCACACGTGGTTTTTGTCATCTACCTCCCTGAGGGGATTGAAACCACCTGCTCTGAGCTATCTGTGATTAGGGACGATTGGTTTAAACCCTCCGCTCTTAGGTGTCTGTTGACTAAGGAGGATAGAGGCCCGAAATTGATGAGTTGGCTGTTAATTGCTTAGTCCTTCCGGGGCACTGTTTGTTCATCCATTTGTCTCACTTTCCTCATTCCACTTGTTAGGAAATTTTCATAGTTTCTTACAAGCCTGCCCTAGCGCTGCCCTGTGCTTGCTTCTCTGGAGGCTGGTGGGTAAGCAGGACCCAGGGACCAGAGCTCTCCTAAGAGGTGTCTTCTCCCAGAATCGCTAGCCGGAAAGAGGAGGACCATCAGGCCCACTGTGAAGACAGCCACCCAGTCAACGCCAGGTGAACGCAGTCCAGTTGACAAATCAATCGGAAGGTGAGGATGACTAAACAGGGAGGCAATAGAGGACAGAGCTCAGGGCCAACAGTTGGACAGGCTGGGGCCTCCTGGCTCCTCAAGGCTGCCTCTTCCCCACTCCCTGGGCCCAACACCCTTCAGACCCCCGCAGACCTGCCACTGCTGCTTGCAGGTGTGCTGACCCACCTCCAGCTCAGGGGGCAGGGTCTCCAGAGACGTTTTGGGGGGAACTTCTCAGCTCTCCTCACCAGATAGGTCATTGATTTACTGAAGCCCATCATTTTCATTCCAAACTGAGAGGCAAAGAGAAAGAATGAAAAAAGAAGACACGGAGTATCCAAAAATTGTGGACAATTACAAAAAGTGTAACACGTGGAATGGGCATACCAGAAGAGGGAAGAGAGAAAGGAGTAGAAGAAATGTTGTCAGTAATAACAGTGTGTGTTTAAAACATGCACACACACACACGCACGCACACACACTTCTAGTTCTAACTCCAACATGCAAAGAGCTTGGGAGTCAATAAGAAAGAGTTTAAGAGCCCTGGCTGGTGTGGGTCTGTTGGCTGGGCATTTTCCTGCAAACCAAAAGGTCTCTGGTTTGATTCCCAGGCAGGGCACATGCCTAGGTTGTGGGTTCACCCTCTAGTTGGGGTGTGTGCAAAATGTAACCAAGTGATGTTTCTCTCTCTCTCTCTCTCTCTCTCTCTGGAATCAACGAAAGAAATAAAATAATTTTTTAAATAAAAAGATGAAAACCCTGCCAATCTTCGCTCCATCAGAGCACCGAGGTCACGGGGCTAACTTCACCCTAAAAACTGGAGGAACAGGGAGTAGAACCGCAGCAGGAATACTTGGATGGTAACTGGCAGACAGCTGGAGGCCCAGGCTTAGGGGCTCCCACATGTTAGTGAGTTTCTCTTTGGTACCCTACCAGGTTCTCACCGCAGAGACTGGAGAGAAATCCCTTCCTGTTTTTGGCAGGGGAAAAGAAAAACATTGCTGGCATACCCACAGATGTGGTCTGTAACAATCGAGTTATGCCCCCAAGGAAAACGGCGTTGCCAGGGTCTTATCTGATCAGGGTAAAGGGCAATTAAACTCTGGCCGCCTCCAGTCTTCCTGTCCTACATGTGGGGGTGGGGGAGGGGTGCGGGAAGGAACTGAAATGCTTCCTCAAGATCACAGTCCAGGGACCCAGATCCACTACCAAAACAAAACAAAACAAAAAGAAACAATGGGGATTTAATCATACGGTAGAATGCTTCCCTTCCCCAACATGCTACCACCACATCAACAAGTATAATAATAGCAGATTACAGTTTAGAGAGCCGCAAGACGAAGACAACAATTATGAAAGAATTCACAGCATAGGGATTATCGTCAATAATTTTGTAATCACCATGTAGAGTGCGTGTGTGGGTGGGCTCTAGGCCACTTACTGGGTGACTACTTTGGAAATTACATAAACGTACATAAATGTCTAAAGATGGGGCTGCAGACCTGAAACGAGTATAATATTGAATGTCAGTTGTAATTAAAAAAGGAAAAGAGCCCTGGCTGGTGTGGCTCAGTGGACTGAGTGCCAGCCTGTGAACCGAAGGGTCGGTGGTTCCATTACCAGTTAGGGCACGTGCCTGGTTTGTGGGCCGGGTCCCCAGCTGTGGGTATGTGAGAGGCAACTAATCCATGTCTCTCTCACACACTAATCTTTCTCTCCCTCTCTTGCTCCCTCCCCTCCCCTCGCTATAAAGGTAAATAAATAAATAAATAAAAAGAAACAGTATAAATTTTTAGGGAAAACCAAAGACAACCGGAGGGAACCAGCAATAAACTAGAAGAAACTGATGGCTCGGTGCCTACAACTACAAAATCTTAAAAACAGCCCAGCTCCTAGACAGGTGAACATAAAACCTCACACTCAAAGCCTGATCACCTCAGCTCTAGTGCCAGATATATCATGGCTGGCTTGATACATCACACCCAGCTTTCAGTTATAAAAAATTACAAGACATGCTAAAGATAAAAGAGTGTAGGGAAGGAAGGGAAGGGAAGGGAAAGGAAGTAAGGGAGAAAGCATCAGACCCAAACTTGGGTATGATACAGATTTTGGAATTATCACATAAAGGATTTAAAATACCTGATTAGCCAAGGCTGGTAGCTCAGTAAGTAGGCACCAGCCAGCGACCCAAAGGTCGCTGGTTCGATTCCCAGTCAGGGTACATAACCAGGTTGCAAGCCATACATTGATGTTTTTCTCCCTTTATTCCTCCCTTCCTGCCCATCTCTCTAAAAATAATGAATAAAATCTTTAAAAAAAATAAAGTAAAATAACAAAATAAGAACTGATTAATATCATAAGGGCTTTAATGGAGAAGTAGACAACATGCAAGAACAGATGAGTAATGTAAGCAGAACTGAAAACTAAGAAAGAATCATGAGGAAATGCTGGAAATCAAAAACACTGTAACAGAAATGAAGAGTGCCTTTGGTAGGCTCATTAGTAGATTCGACACAGCCTAAGATGAAAACAGTGAACTTGAAGACATGCTAATAGAAATGTCACAAACTGAAATGCAAAGAGAAAAAGGGATAAACAAAAACAGAATATCTGAAAACAGTGGGAATATTACGAAAGGTATACTGTATGTGCAATGGGAATACTAGAAGGAGAAGCAGAAAAAGGTAGAAGAAATTTTGGTAATAACAATGGCTGAGAACTTCTTAAAATTAATGACAGACCCCAAACTACAGATCCAGGAAGCTCCAAAAACAAGCAGATAAATGCTGAAAAATGGACACCCAGGCATATCATATTCAAACTGCAGGACCTGAGAAACAAAGAAAAAACCTTGAAAGAAGCCAGTGATGAAAATCACATTACCAACAAGTGACTAAGGATAAGAATTACATTGGACTTCATGTCAGAAAGCTTGCCCCAAGGAGAGAGTGAAGTGAAATAGTTTAAGTGTTGAAAGAAAGAAAGAGAAGCCCTGGCAGGTGGGCACAGTGGATAAGGCACCGGCCTTATCTCTCTGCCTCTCTCCTTTCCCCTCTCTCTAAAAATAATAAATACAATCTTTTTAAAAAAAAAAAGAAAGAAAAAAAGAACACCAATCTATGATTCTGTATACAGCCACATTATATTTCAAAAGTGAAAGAGAAAGAGAAAAAACAAAGGGAAAGAGAAATACCCTCTCAGATGAACAAAAACAGAGGGACTATAGCAGGTAGACAGACCTGCCTTGCAAGAAATGCTAGAAGAAGCTCTTCAGAAACAAGGAAAGTCATTCAAGCTGGAAACTTTTCCTCAGGGAAGATAGTCAGGGAAGGTGTCTGGGGTTCTTTTTTGTTATTGTCATTGTTGTTTTTATTGTTGTTGTTTTAATGTGGTCAATAAATAAAGTGTGGCTACAAGAGGACACGCAGGAGAGGGCAGGAAAGCCAAGTTTATTGTGCTGATAATTCCTAGAGGTGGGGGACAGAGCAGGGCCACCTGGGGAAGGACACCAGGGTGGGCAGGAGATCGCAGGCAGGAATGAAGGAAGGAAGCACTCAGGCCACGGCTTTTCATGCGGTTTTTCCATAGGAAAGGAGTTTTGAGGCCAAGGAAATAGTTTGCCATAGGCTACTTTGAATAATTCAGGGAGCTTGGGGCTAGAGAGGTGCCCTGGGGCTGCTTGGTGCTGGCCCTGAGATGGTTCAGACAGAGATGTTGTCTCCCGAGGTGGGTGGGCCAGGTGAGGGGCTGAGCTGTGTGAGTGGGCTAGTTGGCAGAGGAAAGGCTGAACCCTTTGCTCTGAAAATTGGCTAGCCCCAGGAGAGGCAGTCTCTCCTCAGCCGGAAAGGTGTTCTTTTGTTTGTTTGTTTTCATTTTTGTTTTAGTACAGGAAATGGAGTAGCCAAAGAACTAAAATGAGGCCCATGGACGTAAGCAATGGTGGGGGGATTGCCTGCAGGAGTGTGTGAGGGTGCTGGATGGAGGGGGAAAAGGGAGGAAGGAAATCAGGACAACTCTAAGAGTGTAATCAATACAATATAATTTTTTAAATTGTGTCAAAACAACATAATAGACAGAAATAATTTTTAAAAGATTTTATTTATTATTTCTCTAGAGAGGGGAAGGGAGAGAGGCAGAGGAGAGAGACATCAATGTATAGTTAGTTGCCTTTCACCTGCCTCCAGCTACAGACCTGGCTGGAGACCTGGCTTGCAACCTGGATATGTGCCCTGGCTGGGAATTGAACCAGTGACCTTTGGGTTCACAAGCCGTCGCCTTATCCATTGTGCCACCAGCCGGGGCCTCAATTCCCCTTATCAGAAGGTTCATTATGTACATATTACTGGTGTTAACTTTGTCACTTAGGTCAAGAGGTGTTTCCCATGTTCCTCCTCCAAAGTTACTATTTATCTTTTGTAATTAATAATTGTCTTGCACCCTGGCTGGTGTGGTTTAGTGGATTGAGTGCCAGCCTGCGAACCAAAAGGTTGCTGGTTCAATTCCCAGTTGGGGCACATGCCTGGGTTGCGGGCTGGGACCTCGGTTGGAGGTACTTGAGAGGCAACCACACATTGATGTTTCTCTCTCTCCCTCTCTTTCTTCCTCCTTTCCCCTTTCTCTAAAAATAAATAAATAAAGTATTTTTTAAAAAAGAAAAAGAGTAATTGTCTTGTGGGGAGATACTTAAAGATTGAGCGAATATCCTGTTTCTCTATACTTTGGCCAACCAATTTTGGCATCTATCAAAATTCTCATACAAAATTCCACAAATATACAGGGTGTGCATGATCAATTGGCAAAATTTTAGTAAAATAAACAACATACCACAAAAGTGTTGTATTTTGGAATAAATTTATTCTTACATGTAAATACATAAACATCGTCATTATTTTTAAAATATGTTCAAAGAAGTCTCCATTTGTTGCAATAATAGACTTCATTCGATTTGGGAATCTTGAGCACGCTTTAACTTTTCTTTATTCATGGACATCATAATGTTTTCAGTCTTAGCTTTAATAGCCTCTTTATTGGAATGGGGTTGTTTATTAATTTCTCTCTCACAAATGCTGCATACGTAATAGTCTAAAGGATTTGCACCTGGTGAACTAGGTGGCCAGATTTCCTTTGACCAGAATTCAGGAATATGGACGCTGAGAAATTCTTGCACCTTTTTGGCATTACGTGCTGGTGCACCATCTTGTTGGAAGATAAAGTGACGTCCATTTGCAACTTGCTTCATCCACAGTACAATTACTTCTCTCAAAACATCAAGGTAAACATCCTGGATCTTCCTTGATGATCTCCTGGATTCTGTGTACAATATCTGGACTTGTGCGATCCTTGCGTACCTTATGCATTTTCCTTGTAGGGGGTGTGGTGACATCAGGATCAACGTCATACACCTTCTTCACCGCATCGTAAACTGTATGTAAAGGGATGTTACTGAAGTCCGCAATTTCCTTGGCAGTTTGCCCTGCACGCAGTCCAGGAATTATGGTTGCTCTAACATCGTATTCCTTCAACATGACGGTTGCTCTTAGAATTTAATATCATCTGAAACAATGATATTAAATCATAACCTTAGAAACATAGTTTTTCGAAATTAATAAGAAGCATGTGAAATAAGGAGATGCAAAGCTATTGCCAATTGATTGCGCACACCATACATATATTTATATAAACTATAACAACAAAAAGAATGCCTACAACTATTTCGTTAGCACTTGCCATGTGCACCATCTCATTTAGTCCTCACTGGACCCAAGGAACTTCTGTTATTCCTATTATATCAACAAGGAATCCGAAGTCCGGGAGGTTCAGTAACTTGACAAAAGCTGCAAAGTTCTTAATCACAAAGCAAGACTGGAACAGATACCCATCTGACCTTTGAGTCCACTCAGCAGAACTTCCTCCCGGTCTCCACGGTGCGTTCATGTGAGCCTGGTTCTTACAGGACGCTTGACTACATCTCCTCTGCCCAGCATTTCCCATTTCTGAGGAATATAAATAGCTGCTCTATGTGTGTAGAAATCCAAGCCTCTCTCCCTCAGGACTTCTCAGCACGGGAGTGTACTCTGGGACTGCAGAGGGCCAGCAGGATGTTGAGACCCCTGGATTTGTGTAAGCATGGAACTGTTTCTTCTTGCAACATTTGCTAACATCCCACGTGTTAGTGCTTTGAGCCATCCCCTAATGCAGGTGACTTGGATGTTCAGGGACAATGTGACTTAAGAGGGTCCTTCTTCTCAGCTTGCTGCCTGGAAACCATCCATGAGTGTCCCCAGAAGGGTTGTCAGGCCAGGGCATCAGGACTTCGCTCCTGCAGCTGGTGTGAGAGGTAAGCAAATGCTCCTTCCCCTTTTTTACAGGCGGGGACACTGGGCCTCCGCTGCATTTCCTCTGGCTCAAGAGGCGAGTGCTGAATAAGCTCTCCTTCGTGGCTACTGTCAGAAAATGCTCTCTGCCGGCCACTACAGAAAATATACAGAAGCCCTAGAGATAAGAACATCTGTCAAAACACCTCTTTTGGGGGATCGATATTGCCCAGGGCTGCTACCTTGCATGCTTTTTGTAGGGACAGTACGAGGAGTACGGGGAACGCTGCTCTGCCTGAGTCTGGGCTGCTAGAGTCCCCTGAAATGACACAGTACAGTGGCCCTGATGCCGCTTCCTTCCACTTTCTGAGGCCCCAAAGTAGGCTTTGCTCTGATGACAATAAGGAAAAGGGAAAATTTCCAGCAATGGTGTGCCTCCAAGTTCTTGCAATTCCAGCACTTTCCCGATTTTTCAACAAAAGTTATTGCCAAAAAAAAAAAAAAAAATTATGGCCCTGGCTGGTGGCACAGTGGATAAAGCGCTCGCCTGCAAATCCAAAAGTTGCCGGTTCGATTCCCAGCCAGGGCGCATAACCAGGTTGCAAGCCAGGTCTCCAGCCAGGTCCATAGCTGGAGGCAGGTGAAAGGCAACCGTACATTGATGCCTCTCTCCCTCTCTGCCTCTCCCTTCCCCTCTCTGTAAAAATAATAAATAAAATCTTTAAAAAAGAAGAAGAAAGAAAAAGAAAAAGAAAAAAATTATTGTAAAAAATAAGTGGGAAATGTCCCAATTGCTATGTTCAGGAAATCCTGGGTTAAGCAAAATGTCACAGATTCCTTTGCTTCCGGACTTGTCAGAGCCTTTATTACCAGGTCTGTCCCAAAAGTATTGAGCCAATGCCAATATAATTAAAATATAATATGGCTCGCTCAATACTTTCAGGACAGACCTTGTGGATTGAAGACTTTAAATCCAAGAAGGAGAAATGGGCTGCAGCATTTTTCAAACTTTTTCACTGCCGAGTTTTTCTTCTCCATCCCCCACCCCCACCCCCACCTTTTTTTTGTTTTTGAAATGAGTGTTTCAGGAAACACACTGGGACATTCTGGTGTAAGATTTGATTTTCCCCAAAAGAGTCAGCTTTCCCCAGGGACGTGTAGAAAATATCATGGTTCCCCTCCTGCCCCTCTCATCCTGAGACTGTTGGGACCCTGGGGCAACCAAGACCACCAGTCACTAAGCTTGGGATATATGTTGAAGTTCAAGGATGTGTGGTTGTTGAACTGGTCCAGTCTGTATGGCTCAGGTGCCTCAGTTTCCCCTTTAGCTCTCAGCCTGAATGGGACTGCCATTTTAAGCATCAGCATTTTTGACCAATCTATCACTGTGAGTTATGGCCCCTGGGACTGGCACCCTGCTTTATGTCCCTACCTGCTGGCTGGGAAATCATTATAAAGGACGTGATTCCCATCTTTACCATTTTTGCTCAGGCTTTGGCATTAAACAGAAGTGGATTCTCTTTTCAGCTCGGCCACTCCCCACCTATGCGACTCTGAGTAAGCTATCGGGCCTCTTTTGTGACTGATGATGCCCACATTTTATGGAAGTTACATGGTAGGTCTTAGTTAATCCTCTTCGTTTGAGTGATTGCCACTTCCTGGTTGTGCGTCCTTGTGCAATGGACTCCTTGACCTGGAACTTCAGTTTCCTAATCCCTAAAGTAAGCATAATTATGCATATTTCAAAGGGTCATTAGGAAATTGAAAAAGATAATGCATGAAAATGTTCTTTGGAAGCTATGAAGCACGATGTAGTTATGGTAACAGCAATGAGTTCATAAAATGTAAAGTTGCAGCTGCCACCACCAGGAACCCATTCTAACCCCCTGAGGAGTTCTGGGGACTTGGCAGCAATTCCTACGGATTGACAACCATTCATCCCACTGATATTTTGCGCTGCCAACTCTATGCCAGATTGCAAGCTTAGACTAGGGACCCTACTAAGAACTGGGAAGGGTATGAGATTTTGCCCTACTTGTGAGCTAACTTGGATGCTGGCAGAAACACAAGACTCTTGGGTCAGAGACAAAGGACTTTATTACTCATGGCAAGAGGCACAAGCATCAGCGTATTTGTACCAATTCTTCTTGTCCCTTAGTCCCACGGGGGGAGAGTTATCCAATCTATACATTTTTAAGAAAAACATAGGGTACTCCGTTACATTTGAATTTCAGATCAACAGTGAATACTTTCTTTAGTGTATTTCAAATATTGCATGGGACACACTTACATTTTAACAGTATTCCTTGTTTATGGTTGTTATTTGTTTGTTTGTTTGTTTGTTGATTATTTTTTACATCGGTGGGTGGTTGCCTGTCGCACACCCCCATCTGGGGACCTGGCCCATAACCCAGGCATATCCCCTGACTGGGAATCAAACCAGCAACCCTTCGATTTGCAGGCCACCACTCAATCCACTGAGCCACACCAGCCAGGGCTGAGTGTGCCTATATTTTAACAAGCAAATCTACACAGGGAGGACTTAGAAGAGTCCAGCTGGATGATTGACATGCCGTGGTTGCAATATAAGGATGAGTCCTGAGCTTAGAGAGCCCCAAACTTTTATAGGGGCAGTAAGCATACCTGTCCTCTGAGTCAGAGAGAGAGAGACAGAGACGGAGCACTCCCTCCATTTTTCAAGGACGTTTGCAATAAAAATTGGCCTCTCGAAGCTCTCTCTGACTCCCATCCTGACTACTCTGACTTTTCTGGCCTGCTGACCCCTGAGTACTGGCAGGCTGTTCCTAGGGAGGCCTCAGACTCTGCAAAACCGGACTCTCAGGCAGAGTCTTCGTTCACCCCGTCAGGGATGTCTCCCCTACTTGTAGAAGCCCTTCCTCAACCTCATCCCTAACGGCTTCATGTTTCGCCATAGTTCATTCTGGGCTCCTCCCCCAGATGCGCTTTTATCAGCCAGTCTAGCCCTCTTGCCCAATCTCATGACTTCCACCAAGCGATCTAGCAGTGAGAGGGACGGAGCGGCTGGTGCTTTGAAGAGAGGAGCACAGAAGAAGGACACTGGGTACCACACTGGTCTCCTCAGCTGTAGGGAACCCCTTGCCTCTACTGTGCTGAGCCCAGAGGATGGTGTGAGGCCTCAAAGCTGCAGCTCCCATGCCCCACAAGGCCGCAGGGACAGCAACAAGGAGTCCAGGATTTTGAACTCCGTGGTGCCCTGCCCCATGACTGCCTTCCCAGCCCCAGGAGCCCCCCCAAAGGCTGGCTGCTTTCCTCTTCACCACCCGGAATCATGAATGCACTTTCTGCCCCTTTCTCTGTCGTGGGGCTCCAGGACTTATCGGGAAGGCAGGAACCTGGAAATGCACTGGGCTGGTTTCTCTCCTTGGTGCAGAAGGAGCTCAGACCTCCTTGAGGAGAGGAAAACCTTTCATTTCCTCCTGAGTCAAATAACCTCTCCTCCCTGTAATGGAAGTGAAGGGGATGTCTTTCCCCAGCATCGAGAGAACAAAACTCCGGTTAGGATCTCTCTGGACTAGCTCTTGATCCTAATGACAGCTTCCACGGCTCCACCCCCTGAGAGGTGGGGGTTCATGAATCCATTTGAGAGACAGACAAGCTCTTTCCTAACAAACATCATCATCATCAGAATGGCTGGCACTGGCTTAGTGCATACAAAACCCTTCACATGTGCAACCTACATGCCAGGGGGCACCGCCCTTCTGCTCACATCTGTGCACAATAGCTTCCACCCCCAGCTCTCGCCATCCTGATTTTATAGTTCCTGAATGTCTAACTAAAGTCTTCTGTAATTTCTTGGTTTGTGGAGGCCTCTTCAACAGTTAGGCCCAGAATATAGTGACCCGACATAAAAGAAGTTTATTTCTCGCTTGCCACACGATCTAGGAGCTTCCAGGTTTGTGGGGGTGGCGGCAGGCCTGCTGATGTTGGATGTGCCATTGTCCGCAGCTGGGTCCCCGCCAAGGCCGTCCCACCGGCAGGGAGGGGCTGGTGTGGGCGGGTTCCTGGGCCAGGCCTGGAAGTGGCACTCAACACTTCCCCACACATTCCAGCGGCCCCAGCTCCCACATCTGGCCACTCCTAACTACAAGGGAGGCTGGGGAACAGCGCTGCGGCCCAGGAAAGGGAGAAAGTGGATGGATCTCCACGTATAGCTCATGGTTTAGCCAAACCAAACTTTCTCAAACCCTGAGCGTTTTCTTCTTTATGTGTGGCCTCTGTTTCCTATTGTCTTGGCTCACACAGGAAACTTCGCCCGTTTTCAGTTGTGCACATACACAAATATACACATACGCAAAGTGGTTTCAAGCCCTGTGGAACTGGCAGGTGTTGCTGATGATTGAGAGTAGAGCGGGGACAGGTGGCGTTACAAACAACTGAAGATCAGTGGCAGTGTAGCCGGGTAGCATTCTAAGTGTCCTTCGGTCACCCCTCGGCTTGCCTACAAGCCTGGCTGGCCCCCACTCTCTGGTGCAAACACTCCCTCATGCTGGCTCTTCTGCTTGTCCCCCTCCCCCACCTCCTACTCTCCCAGCCACACGTGTTACACTGAAGAGGTACCCAGCTTCTTACATCCAGCCCGGTGAGCCTTTCCAAGAAGCCTATCAGGGCAGTTTTCCCAAACAAAGACAGCTCCCAGATGTTAAGATACTTTCGCCAGTGTTAAGACAAGTTTCTTTGTTCATGTTCTCAGTAGCCCCAGAGATAGGCAACCCCTACCTCACTTAACCTGGGAGAAAACCCACAGCAAGAGAAGGCAAGAACTTGCTTAATGTAACAGTTAATTAATAGAGTCTTGGCAGCAGAGGCAGAGAAGTGGCTCATCTGACTTTAGTGGTGAGCCACGCCCTGCTTCCTGGCCCAGGTAGTCTCCCGCCTTGGGGGCAGAAGCCTGGAAACCCAGGTGTAGCCCCAACTCTGCTCCTGATCCCCGGGGCCTTGCATACATTGCCCACAGGGCTGAGAAGCAGATGGGGTTGGACCCAGCAGTTCCTGGCAACACTGATGTGCAGAAAGTTGGGATTCCACTCTGTGGGGCTTCTTTAGCCACCTGTGCCAGACAGGGCCCGGAGAAGCCCACCCACACCCTGCAGGCTCTGTGAATCTACCCGCTTTGATGCCCAGTCTGCAGACCATGGTGACTTCTCCCTGCCACTCCTCACCTCATATTTCCTCCCACCCCAGTTCAAGGGCAACCCACAACTGTGGAGCCATGAAGGCCCCAGCATTGCTTTCCAAACAACCAAGACGTAGAAGTTCCTGAAGAAGGAAGAAATTGGACCCCAAAGCCAATCTGAAAGCTCCTTTTTGGCTCTGGTCTCAGGGGGTGGCACAGGTTCAGGATTATAGCCCCTCTCTGCCTCCCCAGGGCCTCTCCCACTTTGGAACACTCAGAGCACTTTCTCCTTGGGGGGTCAGCTGCTCCTAGTTTGCCTGCGTGTGGAGAGCAGGACCGATAAAAGGGCATTGGTCGGGTCAAGGTAGCATAAAGTATATAAAACAAAAGGAAGTCACTCATGTCAACCAGGATGGGTGCCAGTCAGCCATGACACTTTGGTTCAAGAGGGAAGTCATCTAACATGCCTAGCCAGAGCAGGCATGTCTGGCGAGGAGACACACCTAAGATATCTGCACATGTGACCAGAACAGCCACGTCTACTGAGCAGGACCAGCCGCAGACAGGCTCCCAGGGAAATTGTACACTTGCCATCAGGGGTGTCAAACAGAACATCCATGTACCACCCATAGGCTCCTGGGCAAATTCCTTACTTGGCATCAGGGGTGCCAGGATATTTATCAAAAAGACCCAGAAGGGTGGAGTCACCACTTTCCAGGTATAACTGAGGCAGGTTCCAGCCCACTGCTGAGACAGCTGAGTGCCACACACCAGACTGCTGCTCCACACCACACTGGTGTCCCTCAGCATCAGCCACCGGAGGCCCTGTCCTGCTGGGCTGAGAACCTCATCTGCCCTGCTGCCCATCTGGCTCCAGAGATCCTTCCCTGAAAGACTCACAACTCCCTTGTCTACTGTGCTGTCCCCCGGACCTGCAGACGGAGACTCTAGGACTCAAGTTCATTATTCCCCATTGATTGCTATGTGTGTGTTCTAGTTCTCTTAAATTAGTAGAGTGTGAGTAGGATATTAATGTCTGTTGATGTTCTCATTTGCGTGAACCTGCGTTCAGTAAAAGCTGAGTGAATAGCAGTTACTGTGTGTGACTCTTGTCTGTTCCCTGGTGCCGGGCTGCTCAGCAGTTGTCCGGCTGACTTATGTGTAGGAAAGACTGTATCATGAACATACGCTCATGACACTGGGACTGTCCCGATTTTAAAACTGAAAACCCCACATTCTGCCCTGGCAGGTGTGGCTCAGTTGGTTGGGAGATGTCCCACAAAGTGGAAGATGGCCTGTCCAAGTCCCAGTCAGGACACATACCTGGGTTGCAGGTTCGATCCCCAGTCAGGGCACAGTTGATGTTTCTCTCCCTCTCTTTCTCCCTCCTTTTCTCTCTCTCTCTCTCTCTCTCTAGAAATAAATAAATAAATAAAATCTTTACAATAAACCAAACAAAAAAAATCCAATCCATCGTTCCAAGGACACCCCCAACCCTCAGTAAACTGGGATGCTTGGTTGCTTGGTTAGTCCACTCTCATTGTGTTATTCACGTTGTTTACCCCAAGATTTGGTTGGTGATTAAGGATTCAGACTCTGAGCCCTGGCTGGCGGCTCAGTGCATAAGCACAGACCTGTGAATCCAAAGGTTGCTGGTTCGATTCCCAGCCAGGGCACGTAACCAGGTTGCAAGCCAGGTCTCCAGCCAGGTCCATAGCTGGAGGCAGGTGAAAGGCAACCATACAGTGACGTCTCTCTCCCTCTCTGCCTCTCCCTTCCCCTCTCTCTAGAAATACTAAATAAAAAACTTAAAATTAAAAAACTCCAAACCACTCTGCTTCAAAGGGTTGGTGTGAAGACTGGGATCATGTTTAGTGGTATCGAGTGTCTGGGGTGTCTTAGAGATGACACAAGTGTAGCCTCCCACTGGAGGATGGAGGTCACGTAAACTCTCCGAAAGGGGTGAAGGTTCAGAGGAGGTCAGAACTGAGTGTCCTTGAGCACAAGGAAGAGCTGATTAAGTCTCCAGGATGACAGGAGGGGCTTGAGGGATGACGGGGCCCTGACAACTGAGTCGTTATGCAGAAGGAGAATGGAGAAGCCCAGTGCCCACGAAGGAAGCAGGCTGAGGAAGTGTGTGTCAAGTTTAGCTGAGCTGGAGCCACATCTTCTGGTGTTTTCTCCGGGTTAAAATTGGCAATGAGAGCAAATCTGTGTGAGTTTTGGAAAGAAGAAGTCGGACAGCCTAGTGACGCCTACAGCTGAAACCAATACAAAATAAAAAAATGTTTTAAAGAATCCATTTTAACCTAAATAATAAAGGCCTTCATTTTGGTAATATAAATCTCTGTGTAATAATAATAATAATGAACATTTGAAAATTAAAAAAATAGATGTGAACCCAACCTTTTGTTTCTGCTCAATCAGTAAAGACACTGCACGGATCCCAAGACCTGCTACAGCTCCTATTGGATCTTCTTCAGTTTCTTTGTCTTGTGAGTCAATTTCTTCAACAAAGTCACCTGCTTTTGCAGGTCATCCGCAGGATGGAAGCTAAAGGCTCGGACACAGTGAGACACCAGCATGAGTTCCAGTTTTTCCTGTGGGGTCCTGCCTGCCCCACTCTTCCCAATTCCTGACTGTCTTTTACTTCTGTATCACCCGCCTGCTGGCCTCAGGCCTGACTCTGAATATAGAGGCCACAGCTGTGCGTCACTCATCTCTGCAGCTGTTATGCTCCTGTAATTGCATAAAGTCATGTTGCTAAATGTATTCTGATTTTCTATAACGCCTAGTGGTTCTGCTTCTCCAAATGAACCCTGACAGATACACTGGGTCATGCATGACTGGGAGTGGGAGGCAGAGGACCCGGGTCGTGGGAGGGAGTGAGGAAAAAGGAGAAAAGAGAAGTGGACGGTGGCCCCAGCACCTGAAAGTCATAAACATCTGGCCAAGGGGCTTGCAATCTATGCTGCCTTCAATGAGGAGCCATTGAAAGTCTTTGAGAGGGAAGTGACCTGGACAGAGCCCAGATGTTCTTGTCCTCTCTAACATTCCTCCTTCTTTTGATTCTATGTTTAGTTTGAGCGGAGCCCTGGCCTGGATCCTGGGAAAGACAGAGAGGTCAGACATGGATTTGCCCCTCAGGGGATCATAGATATGTATGAGTTAAGGCTTTTACACAAAAAGGAACTTCCAGGCAGAGAGTGGGAAGAGCCACTAGAGGAGAACTGGCCGATTCCTCAACAACAGTATGACTTCCTTAAAAAAAAAAAAATTGTTTAGATTTTAGAAAAGTTTCAGATTTATTTTTAAGACCTTCTTTATTTTTAGAGGGAGGAGAAGGGAGGGGGAAAGAGAGGGAGCGAAACATCGAACAGTTGGTTGCCTCTTGTGCACCCCCAACCAGGGACCTGGCCCAAAACCCAGGCATGTGGCCCGACTTGAAATCAAACTGGCGACCTTTCAGTTAGCAGGACAATGCCCAGTCCACTGAGCTACACCAGTCAGGGCTACCATATAACTGTCTTAAACCACATTCTCCTATACTTCCCCATCTGGGGCTGAGTAGATACCAGTTGCTATTTGGATTGACTTGAAAACGCTAACCCCTCTTAATCAGAAGGAGATGAAAAACTTAGGGGCTTGTACTTACCAGAGGTTTCAAAAATTGCCTTTTCTCCTCTTGTCTTCATTTGCCTAAAAGTGTGAGTAGGTAGGGATATCAGCAGGGATGAGATGAGGAGACCTTTTCCCCTAAGTCCTGTGCATCCTGGCCCGTCAGAGCTGGGATTCAGAAACCTTAGGACACGTGGCCAGTTAGGCAATACCCTCTACCCATCCTCATGCTATTGGTACCCACTGATTTATAAGAAGGTGGGGAAGCTACCTGAGGGGGAGACATGTGTCCCCAGTCAGATTCAGGGATATGAGGTCTGTCCCGAAAGTATCAGCTGCACAAACTATTTTATTTTTATTTTTATTTTTTTTAAAAGGACGGCTGTTGTATGGTTTTATTTAATTTTATTTTTTAAAAGATTTTATTCATTATTTTTAGGAAGGGGGTAAGAAAGGAAAAGAAACATCAGTGTATGATTGCCTTTCACCTGCCTCCAGCTATGGACCTGGCTGGAGACCTGGCTTGCAACCTGGTTATGTGCCCTGGCTGGGAATCGAACCAGAGACCTTTGGGCTCGCAGGCCAGTGCTCAACCCACTGAGCCCCACCAGCCGGGGCAAACTGTTTTACTTATATCGACATTGGCTCCATACTTGCAGACAGACCTCCTGTGCAGGGATGTGTGGGAGGATGGAGTGGAGGAGGAAGGAGGGGCTGGCTGACAAGGCACTCAAGGGTTTGTCCTGAGGACAAGGAGTCTGGTATGGCACGGTAGACTCAGCCACCAGGCCAGGAAAGGGGACCCAGGAGCTTAGCAGCTGCTGTTGGAAACTGTCCTCAGCTTAGTGGTCCTCGTGGGAACTGCAGGAGCTCCGTCACTAAACTGGAAACTGGTGTCCTGTGGGGCTCTGAGGTGGTGAGCAACCACAGAAGCAGAGAGAGCTTCGTCTTTCACAGCAGCACGGCAAGCGGTTGGCAGCAGCAGGGGAGGTCTGCCAGCGTAGGTGGCAATGCCACAGGCCTAACCCTGACGGTGAAGCCTCAGAGAGGCACAGGGACGGCTGTGTCAGATGTCTCCTGCTTAGCTAGGGGCAAGGCTGCCATGGGCTTCTGTCACTTTCTAACTCCAGGCCAATGGCTTTTCCCTTTCCCTGGGCTAAAATCAAGGCATCAGCAGGACTGTGTGGCTTTCTGGAGGCTCTACGGGGACAATCTGTTTCCTAGCCTTTTCCAGGTCCAGAGGCTGCCAGCACCCCTTGACTTGTGGTCTCTTCCCACCTTCAAAGCCAGTGATGAGCGGCTAAGTCTTTGCACTGTATCACCCCTACTTCTGCTTCCTTCTGGGACTCCTCTTCCACCTCTGTCTTCCAGTTTTAAAGATGTTTGTCTTGTGCTCTCTCAGATAATCCAGAATTTCTACACTTTTTTTTTTAAAGGCCAGGTAGTTAGCAACCTTAATTCCCTATCCAATCCCCCAGCAATTTTCAGCCTTTTTTTTTAAGTCTCATGGCATGCACAAATTAATTACTAAAATTCTGCGGCACTCCAGAATACTGTTTATTGTTTTTTGTTTTTTGTTTTGGTTTTTGGTTGTTTGTTTGTTTTTGCCAATCTGACAAAATAAAACAAAAAACAATGGTGTAACTTTGATTGATTTATAAAAATAATAATAGTAATTACCTACTTTTTTTGCCCCAAAGTGACTTTTTAAAAAAAATCAAGTGCCTTGCCCTGACTGGCATGGATCAGTGGATTGAGTGCTGGCTTGTGAACTAAAAGGTCGCTGGTTCGATACCCAGTCCTGGCACATGCCTGCATTTTGAGCCAAGTCCCAGTTGGGGGCTTGCATTAGGCAACCAATCGATGTATCACAAGCACATTGATGTTTCTCTCCCTCTATCACACTCTCTCTAAAAGTAAATAAATAAAATCTATTTTAAAAAATCAGATGCCTATACTTGTATATAAGGGTTTCTGGTACCAAGAATTAACCAATCAGATGCAACCTCATTATGTGACATGACCAATGAGATACAACTCTATTATGTGACATATTTATGGTTCAAGATGGCATTCACACTGGATGGCTATTGTGATCATTTTCTTTTTCTTTTTTTAAAAATATTTTATTTATTATTTTTAGAGAGAGGGGAAGGGAGAGAGGCAGAGCGGGAGAGAGACATCAATGTATGGTTGCCTTTCACCTGCCTCCAGCTATGGACCTGGCTGGAGACCTGGCTTGCAACCTGGTTATGTGCCCTGGCTGGGGAATTGAATTAGCAACTTTTGGGTTCGCAGGCTGGCACCTTATCCTTTGAGCCCCCAGCCAGGGCCATTTTCTAATTTGACAGTTGAAAGGAAGAGAGGTCAGTAGCCCTGACTAAATAGTCAGGCATGGCGTCGTGTTTTAAAAGTTCTTGCGGCACATGGGTTGAAAATCGCTGCACTACTCCAATATTCTGTTTGCCATGTAAACAGAGCACCCTCACAGGTTCTGGGATAGGTTGTGAATGTTGTTAGGGGGCCGGTATTTTGCTTCCATGCCTTGTTGCAAAGCAGGTTCCTGGGCCATCTGCAGACAGGGACAGGATCACTACTGTCGGTGGTTCAGGATTCTGCACTTGACACCTGGGCATTGGGAAGGCAAGTGCTCTACCAACCTGTTGTATTCCAAAGGGTCTTCTTCCCTTCAGCCCCTGCGGTGTGCCCTCTTCCTCCTGTTCAGAGAAACCAGAAGCCCTGGCGCAGGGCCGGGGCAGGCCTCACTGCAGGTGGATTAAACCCTGGGTCTGAAGTGTGTGGATATGTTTGCACGTGGGAGGTGAGAAGTGGGGAGGCAGGCAGGGTGCCCAAGAGGAGAACATGAGCTTCTCCAAGGGTTTTCCCGACTCCCAAAGGCTTGCCTTTCTGTTCTGAGCATCTGTGCTACCCTGGTCACCTCTGGGCTGTTGATAAGACCCCTGCAGGTTGTTCATGCAGCTTGTAGTGGCAACAATAATTTCTAGGTGTGTCTCTTTGAGATCCTAAAATACCTGCATTCTGAGTCACGTAGGGGTGGTGAGCAGAGCGAACTTGCTGGAACAGGCAGAGACAGCCCAGGTGGGAAGGGGCTGTCTCAACAAGGGGGAGAGGAATCATTTTGTCATGACAAGAGCTGGGAGGTGAGTCTGCTGATCTGGGATGAAGAGCCCTGTCTAAAACCCCCAGGTCTCCATGGCCTCAGTGCAGGCTTCCTGGCACCCTTGGGAGAGTCGGCCATGATGTCAGCGAGGAAATGGAGGCTCTGAGAGTTTCAGCCACCTGTTCAAAGGCTCCTAGGTCACCAACGGTGAGCACAGCATTTTCACCCAGGTGGTCCGCCTGCAGGTCTCTTGCCCTGCCATTGCTGCTGCAGGTGCTGAGGCTCCCCTGGCTGGGAGGGGGTCCTGTCCTGCCGCCCAGAAGGGAACGGGGAGTGCAACAGGGGTGGGGCAGAACAGGAGATCCTACCTTGGGACCAGAGCCCTGGTGTTTCCTCCCATAGTGTCAGGGCTGGCACTTTAGTTGAGCTCTGGCAAACTCAGCTTTCGGGTTGTTCCCCCAAAGTAAGCTGAGTTAACTGAGTGGGTGGAAACTGCTAAGAGGCTGCCAGGGACGCTAATGGTCCCCATTGAAGCAAAAGGGGAACTGACCAATCATACAAACCCACAGCCATTTCCTGAGTTCGGAAAAGTAAAATAAACCCACAGTTACCAGGCTCCCTGCACATGCAGGAGCCTGGAAACATACATCTTTACAACGCACACACATGCACACACACCATCATCGCATACCCTCAAGACACGTATGTGTATGCATGCACACATGTATACACACCCCCTCACAGCACACACCAGAGGCATGCTCATGTACCACTCTTGCAGACAAGCTCACAAATGCACACACGCACAAGCACCACTCCCTCACACTCAGCCATGCAGCCTCACATGCTATAAGGTGCATTTACACTTCAAATGCACCCTCCCGCCTATGTGTGGGGACATGTGCTTACAACACATACCCAGACACGAGTATGCATCCAGGCTTCTCCCTGACCATGGGGCACTGTCAAATGGGCACATGAGATACTCCTAAACATACAGGAATGTACACTCAGCCACGTGCATGCGTAACTCCAGATTCACTCAAGCTTATGCACAGGCATATTGATTGAGCACTTAATATGTGTCAGGCACTGTTTATACATGGACACATAGACATACATTCAAACATATCCACACACACACAGATGCACACTCAAGCATACACAGTCACCAAGACACATATGTAAGTGTGCACACCCACAGGTAGACACTCTCCAGGCACATACTCAGTTCTGGGTATCTTTCCCAGCATTATTGAGATATAATTGACCGCACACAGTTTGATTCCTCAGTAAAAATAAAACGACAGTGGAGTTGTTTCTAGAGTTTTGCCGTGGTGGCCTCTCCCTGCAGACCCGCCCACATCCATTTTCCCCTCCCTACTCTCTCTTCCCATTTTACCTTCCCCTCCCATCTGCTTCTGCTTCTTGTCTTTCCCTCCTCTCCTTCCCCTCCCCTCCTCTTCTCTCCAGCCTGCCGGCTCTCCATCTCAGGGGGCAAGTGGCTACAACACAGTGTCACATTTATAAGAAATTTAACGTGCGAATCTTGTGGGTCTGGATTTCTTTCTTCCCTTGCATTGCTCCAGCTCTTTTTCTTTTGCTCAGATTAACCAACTGCCTCTAGCTGAGGGCAGGACTGGACACTGATGATCTCCTAGGAAAACAAAAAAAAGGGGGGGGGGGTACAATCTGTCCTGGAATTCAAAGCTTAAAGAATTTTGTCAGAAAGCGAGAGGAACAAGGAAAAGGTCTAGTCTTTGGCCATCAGGCTCATGCACCCTTTGCTCTAACAAGCCCACTCCCCTTCTCTTAGAAAAAAAGATTGAGCTGGAGGAAGACACAGAAATTTGCTTGAGCAAGGTCTGTATCCAGGTGTGTATCCATCCAGTTCTGAGCAGTTTTCCCCACACCGCCCACACCGAACAAACAGCTGGGTGGGGCTGGATGATGAGGATGATGGCGGTGGTGGTGGCGGTGATGAAGCTAACTGCTCACGTACCATGCCTACTTCATGCCAAGCTGTTCCCTTAACTTTTCAGTTAATTACTACTCTCAGATGAGGCAGCTGAGGCACAGAGAGGTGACAGCACTTGTTCAAGGTCACGTAACTAGGAACGATGCCTGGCAAACTCAGAGAAGACTGACTCATAGATGCCCCATCGGCAACACATCAGGACAGAGAGCGTCCAGGAAGATGTTCCCGCTGTGCTGGGTCATTGTACCACACAGAGGGGGCATCTGGAGCCCAGGGGAAGGGACTTACGCAGGTCACACAGCAAGATGGCAGCAGAGTCTCTTCCAGTGAGCATTCCAGTGCTGACAATCAAGGCAGGACTCTTCAAGAGGGAAGGGGCCTGGCTAAGTCTGGTTTCACCGGGCTGAAGAAGCAGAGTCAGCCAGAGAATTGACACAAAGCGCTGCTTGTCAGTCTTAGAGCACAAAGCTGGGGGCTCAGGAGCATCTCAGGCAGTACTGGTGCCCCTCCGGTCCTAAAAGAGAGACTGGACTCAAGAGTCGCCCAAGAAAGAGGTCGAAATGCTGTCAACATGCAGACTGCCTGCCCGCCTGCTGCACACAGGCAGGTGAGCTTGCGTCTCAGGCACACGGTCTGGCGTCTGGCTGGCACTGAGTGAACTGTGCCCACATTACAGAGGGAAAATGTCACGGTTATAGTCACGTATACGAAGAACAGAAGCATTGACATCCCGTAGAAATAATCCACGGTCAAGGCAGCAGTTCAATTTTGTCCAGGACCCCAGAACGGGGAGACCAGCCGCCATAGTGAACATTCAAAATGGACCTTGTCCCCCACCTTCTGTGCAAAGAGATGCAGGACTGGACTCTTGGGTACCAGAGGTTGGTTGTTGCCTACAGTTAAGATTTGAGAAAGCCCAAGAATGTCCAACCACCCTCTATATCTTCCTAAGTGCCTCTTTCACTTCCTGACGTTCCCCGATTTGTGTTTCTCAGCGTCCTGATAATTACCACGGCTGTTAGATACTGCCAGGTGCCGCCCGTACCTCATCTCCTTGGCTCCTGCGAGGTAGGGTGCCCCATTATACAAAGAAAGAGACCAGGGTTCCGAAAGGGGCAGCGTCTTGCCTAGTGACCTCAGCTATAGTTGAGCCAAGATGGGGACCCAGCTTTGTTAGAATTCAGGAGTTTCTCCCTTTGCTGGGGCTGCCGCTGCTAACTCTGGGCTCCTCCAGGCTGTGAAAGCTGCCTCCAAAAGTGGGGTAACTCAGGGCTGGCTGTGGGATACTTGCAGAGAGCCAGGTGCGGTAGCCTGTGGGCGCAGTGAGTGGGAAGACAGAAGATGAAGCCTGGGGCTGAGTCTGTGCTGCGTGGGACTATATACACCCAGGCACCGGCCTCCATGTGGGAACCTCTCAACAGGTTCCCAGGGGCCACAAAACAGAAAAACACACCAGGTTCCCAGCACACACATATATATATTTTTTGACAGCCCCGTAGATCATAAGCCAGGAGACAGATGTTAATACACTTTCTTAGTTAAGTAAGTTTTTTGTTTTCTTTTGTTTTGAATAAAAACTATCCAAGAGGTGCATGCTTACCGTGAGTAGGAAAGTGACTGTGGGTGCAGAGGCCCACGTCTGCTTTAGCAACTCATCTTGAAACTGGAAACGTTGGTGTTTGTGCTGCCTGCCATCTACCAGATCCAACAAGCAGAGACAGGGGTTGAATCTTTATGGACACTTTATTCAGGTGGTCTGCAATCTGAGAAGACAGTGGTTTTGCACCCTAGCAGACTGTCTTACATTCCATTATAAACAGGCCCTTTTATAAGGAGAAGAAAGGTGTAGGTAAGGGGTTTGGAATTCAGGGAAAAAGTGAATGAGATCAAAGCTGCAGCATTCTTCCTTTGTGTCCTGGGTGGTGGTCATCTCCCCCTGGAGTATAATGGCTCAGATACAATCTTGATTACTTAGTCATCCTGAGGCAAAAGGTGGAGCTGCTTATGGGGACCTGGAGCCAAAGTGAGTCATTGCTCCAGTTCCTGAAATAATAACTTTCAACCTACATTGATTACGAAGCTTGTTAGCTGTTATCTGAAACCAAAATTTTCCAATATTTGAGCCCCCCATTAATCTCAAGCCAATCTTTTCATAAGGAGAAAGAAGGGTGGGTAAGGAGTTTGGAAAAAAGGTTGAGTTATCATCCAGGGGCGATTTCCCTAGTACTTCTGTATCTGTTGATCAGCAAACCAGATACCATCTGCATCCTTTGCAGAACCCCTAGGACACAAACATCGAATTCCTTGTTGACCTCTGAGAGTCAGCCGGGCAAGCATTCCAGACCCTGGAATAACAGCTTTCCACGTGCATTAATCGCTGAGGTTGATCAACTAAGGCTAAAATCTTTAACTCTCTCTCCCTCTATTAAATATTTTATGTATTTGTTTTTAGAGAGAGGGGAAGGGAGAGAGACGAGAGGGAGAGAAACATTGATGTGCGAGAGAAGAAACATTGAATGGTTGCCTCTGCACACCCCCAACTGGGGACCTGGCCTGCAACTCAGGCATGTGCCCTGACCAGGAATTCAGCCAGCAACCTTTCTGTTTGCGGGACTACACTCAACTCACTGAGCCGCACAAATCGGAGCTAAAATGTTTCATTCTTGACTTTATCAGTGGGCAGGAAGATCCCTGGTAAGACCTGTGGGGAGAGCAAGGGTTAACTAGGAGCAGAGGGAACAGCTTGATTGGGGGTTTGGGAAAAAGCCCTGCTCCCGCTGGGTTTAGTGAGTAAAGAATTTCAAGAATCTCTTTCCTTAATTAAAGGTAGGAGCTCACATTTATTTAGCGTCTATTGTATTTAGATCCCCTCGTTATCGCATTCCTTAATTCTTACAAATCCCTGAGAGGTAAGGAAATCATCCCCATTTTCAAGATTAGATCACTGACATCACCTCAGGTGACTTTTCCCTCCCAAGGTCACAGGACCTGCGGAATCACAGGGACAGAACTGGAGCCCAAGCTGATGCCCGGCTTGTTCTATGACAAACTGTACTTCTGATGCCCAGAAGTTCTCATGTGAACTCTTGAGAAGACCCAGCACAGCAGCTTTTTAAAGTTGTGCTTTTATTTTATTTTTGTCCTTAATTTGAAAAACAGATAAGACATTCTCATGGAATGAGAATCCTCTTACTCAAGTGGCTGATCTCCATGACCTTGTTTAGAGGCTGGAAGAATACTTCCAGCACGGCTGGAATGTAAGTTCGGTCGGGTAGATAAAATCGTATTTCAGCTGGTGGAATTCTTTGGCCCTGGGAGCACCGACAGCTTTTTAAAAATGGACCCGACAGCATTAAGATACTATTCTGCCTTTTTCAACTAGGTATCTGGACATGACCGAGGTGGCATTTAGTATCATTAGA
The DNA here is from genome assembly GCA_004026585.1 of Noctilio leporinus. Taxonomy (NCBI): domain Eukaryota; kingdom Metazoa; phylum Chordata; class Mammalia; order Chiroptera; family Noctilionidae; genus Noctilio; species Noctilio leporinus. Next base: position 128,059 of record PVIW01000035.1, read on the forward strand.
AAACAACTGACTTCCAAGCACAGAATCAAGTAAAAAGATAAAATATGTCCTTCCCTGGAAATGATTTTAACAGCATTCCCTTGGCTCAATAAAGGACAGAGAAGTTGATGGGCCTCTGAAGGGCCAAGTCAGCTTCCTGTCTCCTGGGTTGTCAATTCCTCCCCTCTTATTTATGGTCTGGCTGGAAGGAAAGCAATTCTCTGAAGCTGGTCCCAAGCCAGAAAGCCTTTCCTCTTTCCTCCCTCCCTCCCCGTTTTTTTCTTTCTCCCTTCCTTTGTTCCTTCTTTCATTTGTTGGTCCTCCCTCCCTCCCTCCCTCCCTTCCTTTCTTTCCTTTCCTTTCCGTTTCTCACTTTCTCCTCCCTTCCCTCCCTACTTTATTTTCCCCCTTCCACAGCATGTCCAAACCTGTAAGAAATTTTTATAAGATTTTATTTAAACCAAACTGCCAGTACGCAAGGTCTCCAACGACCTTGAGAGTGAGTTTGGGGGTTTCTTTTGTGCCCGTTGAGATTAAGGAAGGCAACTCAGGAAGACTACCTGACCGTGGGAAAAAGCCAGGTTTAGGGATGGGAATCCGGGATAGCTGACAAGATTATGGGCTTTCCCAAGGGTGGTGAGTTCTAAGGTACGTTAACCTAGGGGCACAGGAACAATGGGCAGTGTTTGTTAGGACCAAGATAAGTCTTTAGTGGCCTGGGCCTGTCTGTGCAGGAATTCCTGACCAGACTACCCTATGAGGGTACTTCTCCCTCCTCATCCACAGATAGCATGTTTCAGGGGCGACCGTCAGAATTGAGGCAGGAGTAAGCCTTTGACACACAACCTCCATCCTGCTACGCTCCCTTCCTGGGGATTCTCCCCAGGATCCTTCGGTGGAAAGGACAAAATGCCAGTCCTTGCTCATCCCCTTCACAGCCTCTTTGCTCTTGTTCCTGAACAGCAATTTGGGGGGTCCTGTTGCCTGCCACCACCTTCTAGGCAGAATTCCAGAGGCAAAGTGTGGAAATCCAGATATCAGAATATGTGGGCCTTAAGGAAACCAAGATAGGCTGTAACCAGGCTGTAATGCAGCGAACAATGCAGAAAGTACCAATGGTCTGTTCTCTCTTGGAGATAAGAAATTAAAAATAAAGCAGCGAGGCCCACCCTATATGGTTTCTTAAGGACTCTCCAACAACCCCGCCAACCGGGGATTAGCTACTGGACGCCCAATCAGGGCCAACAGAAATCACACGCACCACCTTCACTGGGACTCTGTGATTGTGGTTACCAGAACTCCACGCCCTGTTGCGCTCTGTGATCACAGTGACCAGTGTCCTATAACCATAGTAACAGATGCAGTTTTGGGGCTTAAAAGCACAACCCCACTCCTTTAGGGTGGGCTGATTTCTTCTGTAGCCAGTTCTTTCCCTCTTTCCCCCCTTCCCTTCAACAAACCTTCTTGCTTCTCCTACTAATGTCTGACTCTTGGCTCCACTCTCGCATTCCCATCCCCACCAAGACGGACACAAAGGTTTGGTGGAAAAGGGAAAGGAGCCTTTATTCAAAAGCAGTCACTTGAGCCTTTACTTACTTACAAGTCACAGCTCTACTTACTTACGTCTATCAATTAAAGCTAAACGTTAATACCTGGTTTCTCTGATCTTTTCCCCTGTTAGTTTCTATAGGGTTAGTTTACAAACTAAAACATAATACACAAAAGTTACATAATTCCTGAAGAATGGCAGGCTTCCGCCTCAGAGCCTGTTCCTTCTAGAACACCCAAAGAATACACCTGCCACCCTCTGCCAGGCCGGCCCGATCCTAGGCTGTGCCCGGAGTTCCTTCCCATCCAAAATGCCGTCCTTTAGGAAATGCAGGCAGGTGCAGAGCAATCATTCAGGCTTCCTGGAGGAAGAAGCACCTGAAAGCCTAAGGTCCAAGCCTGAGAGAGAGCCAGCTCAGGAGCCAGGAAAGCTCTGAGCCAAGGAGCCCGCCCTCCTTTTATTTCCACTGGCTGTGGGGGCTTCAGCTTCTCAGGCAATCCCGTCCTAGGCTGCTTCCCATTGCCCCAGCAACCTCCTCCTAGGACCCCTCCTACTTCTCCCCAGTGACCTCAACCAGGTTGCTCGGTATCACTGACTCCAGAATGGCCCCTGAGCCCTGGGGCTGATGACCAGGGAGGGCCCTCTTATGTGGGACCTTGTCTGCCTGGTCCTCTGTGCCTTTGCAGGAGCAGCTCACCCTGCTTGCTGCCTCCTCCCCAGGGCTCTCAGCTCTTACACTTACCTTCTGCTTTTCCTGACTCCAGGTCACTACATTAAAACACCTTTTCACTCTGGACCTGGGGATTTCCTCGCTTGTGGGAGAGTTAAGAATGATTGAAACCCAGCTGGGAAAATTTCTAGTCTGTCATTCTAAGAATTCACTCCCCCATCTGAGTCTCAGTTCCCCCATGGTAAAGTGAGGGGTGTGACTGGCCATCTCAGGAGCTCTAGGACAGGTCTGGAATTTTCCTTGATCTGCTGTCTCAGTGGGAAGGGCTCAGCAAACTACAGAAACCTTCCCACCGTCCCCATCCCCGTTCAGACCACTCTTGTTGATATTTCTCTTCCCAAGGCCTCAAGGTAGTAATTTTCCCTAACAAGAACCTTCCGGTTTTGCCTTCCCAATCCTGCCTGCCAGAAGCCACCTCACCTCAGTGTTTCTGACAGGGAACAACTGAGGAAGAAAGGGACATTGGTGAAAGAGGAGGACAGGGTCTGAGGATGGAGGCTAGCTGTAAGGGGCAGCATGTAAGGAATTTCATTACGTGTTCTTCACCCATCCATCTAATGCACCCATTTCTCCATCAGTCAACGCATGTATGTCTCTTGTGTTCGAGGTATGGGCTGGAGGTGTAATGTGACAGGACAAATGTAGTGATTGACTTCTAAGGCATGTGACTAAGCAAAATGTTATGCCCAAACAGTTATAACAGGTGTCATAAAGGGGACATATAGGGACCCTGACCCAGGAACATTTCACGCAGGACTTGAGTCAGATGTAAAAAACGAAGACTTGTCTTTTCCTGTATGTTTACAGGACTTCCTTATATATTATAGATAATCAATCGTTAGTGATCTAAGTTGCAAGTATCTTCCAAGCTCTGTTTTGTCTATTAATTTGTTGCAATATCTTTCTTAGGTATTTTGCAGTTTTATGTGGTTAAGAGGGATCCCTATCTTCCTTTATGGTCAGTGCTGTGTGTGTTTACATAAATCTTCATTATTCTGAAGTAATCCTATTTTCTTCTAATTTTTTAAAAATATGTTCTTTGTCTTTAGGTCATTTACCCATGTATTATGTGGGTTTCTGTACGTGTGTATGTGTGTGTGTGTGTGTGTGTGTGTGTGTATGTATGTATTAAGAATCTAATTTTATTTTACTTTTTGTATGAGTAGTCAATTTCCTAGAAACGCCTTTCTTAGAATTCTGGTAAAATTCATATAGCATGAAATTTACATTTAAAATGGTTAAGCCACTTTTAAGTGTACAGTTCAGCGGTGATTAGTACACTCACATGTGCTGCCATCATTTCTATTTCATTCCAGGGCGTCGTTCATCACCCCAAAAGGAAACCCTGTCCCTAATTAGTTGCTCCCACCCTCCCTCCCCCAGTCCCTGGCAGCTACTTCTCTTTCTGACTCTATAATTTTGCCTATTTTGCATAGTTCATATGAATTGAATCATATAATAAGTAGCCTTTTGTGCTGGCATCTTTCACTTGCCGTCAAGGTTCATCCATGCTGAGCCTGTGTCAATGCGTCAGTATTTCATTTCTTTCTATACCAACTAATATTGCATTGTGTGGCCCTACCACATTTTGCTTCTCCATTCATCAGTTCATGAATATTTGGGTCCCATTGTTTTGCTATTGTAGATAGTGATCCTATGAACATCTCTGTACAAGTTTTTGTTTGCACACTTCTTCGGGGTCCAGCAACACTTGCTGAGTAATCTGCTCTGATTTGTCTGACCCTGATTTTCCACACAGGCATGGGGCTCTTTCTGGGTTCTGAGTTTTGTTCCATTGGCCTAATAGTCCACCCCACACCAATGCTATGCTGCAGGTTCATCTTTAGAGTTTCATGGTATGTCTTAAGAGCTGGCAGGCCAGTGCCCACCCAGTCTCTTCTCCCTGCTTGGTCAAAACCATCTTGATTAAATTTGGCCCTTTGCTCTTCCATGTGAATTTTAGGGGCTGCTCATCAGGTTCCACAAGAATTCTTCTGGGCTTTGTTTTTAATGTTTAGCTTGATTTGAGGAGAATTGCTATCTTAATGATGCTGAAACTGTCTAGGTCTCTCTCTCTTTCTCTCTCTCTCTCAATCTCCCCCTCCCCCCCGAAGACTTTTGCACATGGCTCTGGTTGGGTCACTTTCCCCCAACTCTTCACCTGGTGGACTCCTCCTTCTCATCTCAGGGTCCTCTGCATCCGGTATTCCTCTCTCAAAGCCCCAATTCATTGTCCCAAAATCATTAATTAGGTAGTTCTTGGTTTAATGTCTGGGCTGCAGCCTCCTCTAGAGCTATGATGCTGTCTCTGTGTCCTCAGCTTGAAGAATAGGTCCGACAGATAGCAAGATCCCATGAATGTTAAAAGAATGAAGGAGGTACAGGCAGGACGGTCTTTGGCCCAGGAGCACTTTGGCCATCCATAGAGAGCTGGTAAATAGAGGTACTTCCCTGGCATGCCTTGGCTTTCTTCCCTAGAGAGTGGGGATGTAATGAGGGTATACTGAGGATTAAGTTGAGCCCAGCTGTATGTGAAGCACTCGGAGCAAGGCCTGTCCAGTGCTCAGAGCTACCTGTTCTCTGGACCGCCCTTCCCTGCCACGAATATTCAGACTCGCACTTGTGAGGCTCTCAAGTCTTTTCACCAGCAATGGTCTCATTTGGATTTTATTTCTCCCACAAACTAGTCATTTTATCTCCATTTTGCATGAGACCAATGAGACTCAGAGGAGAAGAATAACTCGTGTAAGGTCTTAAACTTTTAACTCCTAACACCAAACCCAATGTACTATATGTAATTAAGGTATTTTCTAGTCCATTCAGTCAGTAAAATTGCTAGTTAGATTTTGAAAACTACATGGCTCCTCTCAATGCAGAACAAAAAAAGTCCAGGCACAGTGTGGATTTAAATTATTTTCATTTTAGTGTTACTTGAAATAGGGATAACCCTAAAATTAAGCATGAAAACTTCACACTTACTGTTCTTCAAATCAGCAAAGCCAAAACAAATCTTCTAACACAAACATAACCACGAAACTAATAAAATCCAAATTAACACCATCAAATTAATGTGACTGATTCTGTGTTGCTGAAATCAAGGCCCTGACATGAGGTTTAATGGGAGCAGAGTAATGTTTGGACATGTTTCCTGCATCATCGTATTTGATTGGAATCAGGATGAATGACATCATTTGAGCCACCGTCAGAGTTACTGCCATTGTTTTCTTAAAAAACAAAAACTCATTTATAGTTCAGCTTGATGGGCTGAGCAATTTCAACAGTGTGAAATAATGTACTTAGTACAACATTGCTCAGTGGATATTTGCTGTGATACTCACTATCAAAGGACTACTACAAGTGCATTCACTGAAGATAAGAAAGGCACAATTTACACTCCAGCAAAGGACCCATTGTGCTCTTTCTTTGGAGTTCCTCACTTTACTCCATTTGACCCATCAGGAACCTTCATTCTTCCAAACCCCAAGAGGCCACCTGGCCTGCCTCTGGCCTGGGGCATACTTTAAGTATTTGATCAGACCTTCATTTTTTTTTGTTAGTATGAAACAATTGAAGTTGCTCATCAAGCCTGTGGTCTGTGTCACTTTTCATGGTGTCATATTTCCAATGCACTAAAATATTTAAGAAGCTAATCTCTTAGTCTCTGAAATTGATGTTCAATGTAAATGACCTTGGGAAAAGGAAGTTTTGAGTTTCCCCTGCTAAAATAGAGAGTCCCAAGCCCAAGGCTGGGACTGAGATGACTGTGGTCCTTACAAGAGTCAACATAAAAAACATCTAAACCAGGCTCCGGCTGGTGGCACAGTGGATGAGACACAGGCCTGCAAACCCACAGGTGGCTGGTTTGATTCCCAGTCAGGGCACATAACCAGGTTGCAAAGCCAGGTCCTCAGCCAGGTCTGTAGCTGGAGGCAGGTGAAAGGCGACCATACATTGATGTTTCTCTCCCTCTCTGCCTCTCTTCTCTCCCTTCTTCTTGATCTGGAAATAATAAATAAAATCTTTTTAAATTTTATTCATTATTTTTCGGGGAGAAGGGAAGGGAGAAAGGCAGAGAGGGAGAGAGACATCAATGTATGGTTGCCTTTCACCTGCCTCCAGCTATGGATCTGGCTGGAGACCTGGCTTGCAATCTGGTTATGTGCCCTGGCTGGAGTTGAACCAGCAACCTTTGGGTTGGCAGGCCAGTGCCTTATTCACTGTGCCACCAGCCAGGGATGTATCTAATCTTATACATTACAATCAAAGGAGGAGGTGTAAGAGGGTTACGTGAAATTCTTTGGTCATAGATTAGGGACTCAGGAGAAAGCAAAAGGGGAGGAATCTCTGGGATTGATTAAAAGTATAAAGAGCCACATACTTCGCCACATACTTCTTTTACATAGGTGGGTATAGGTTAATTAACCGTGAACAATTAACATGATAATAATACCTATGAGGGGATTTGTGGTCTCTGGTTGTTCTTTAAAAGGTCCAAAAGAAAAAGAGAAAATTTGATATTCCAAAGTTACTGTTTTTAGGTATGTCATCCTAGATGCAAGAACAAAGAAAAAAAAGAAAAAAGAAAGCAAAAGAAAAAAGAAAAGAAAATGAAAAAAGGGAAAAAAAGACAACAGACAGGTCCCATTAAGATAGAGTGACCTTTGTTAGGAAAAGACAACCTGCCTAGGACAGGACTACCTGCCATGAACTGCTCTTAGTTAGAAAGGTTTCACTTCAGACCATCCTATGTGGTTATGTTAGGTCTCTGAGTCTGTAAGGACCCCATGTTCGCCACCCCCAGGCTTGCCAAATTTAGTATGTGGCCCCTTTTTCCTCCACACAAACCAAGTGAGGGCAGCCTGATGGGCTTTTAGAAGGAGGGGAAGGGAGGGAACAATGATTTGTTGTTGCACTTACGGGTATTCCTGCCTTCGTTGGCTGATTCTTGTACGCGCCCTGTTAGGGGTATAACCAAAACCTTGGTGTGAGGTGGGCAGTGGCATGGGCTGTGAAAGAATTCACTAAGAGAAGAAAGTGCAGAGAATAAAGTATTAATTCACTCTCCAAGGAAGGAGAGGGGTAAGGGCTTTGAGCTTTTATTGGATTATAAATGGATTAAAAAAGGGTGGGGGTGGGGTTGTTGTGTGGCCCCTGGGCTATTGGAGGGTTGTAACAGGAGGGTGTAGTTTGTTCCATTGTCACTTTCCATTCTTGCTTTCCCGTAATTTCCAGCCCTAGGACTTCAGCTCTGAAGAATAAAATGGAAGTCATGTTTAACAAGGTCATACATAGGTCTGCTCCGTCAATGGTGCTAGGACAGCAAATGACGCTGACTTTATCCTTTCACTTGGCACCTCAGCAAGATGCTCTTAACTCAGCTACCTAGCTGTGGCCCCTTCTAAACAATTCTAGTGGAGAACCCCGGGGTGTGGTGAGCCCAGCTGGAAAACTCTGGGCTCAAAGATCATGTCTGTGAACAGGCGCCAACAGGACCCGCTCTGGGTGCCGCAGGAAAAACCCCTCACTTCCGGAGCTCAGGACTCGGGGGGCTGGGGGGCTCGGGCTAGTTAGGCTGGAGCCCGCCAGCCTGTCGCTGCCTATGTCCACGCTCTCCCTTCCCCAGGAAACAATGGTGGCTTGGACCTCCCAGGCTCCCCGCTTCCCCAGATGTGGCTGAGGGCCAGGGAGCCGAGGCCACTCCTTCCAGAGCAGGGTGACGATCCCACCCGCCCCAATCCCCGGTCCCCTACCCCCACCCCGTGCAGGCCCGGGGTGGCAGAGGCCCAGTCAGCCACCATCACCAGGGATTTTCTTTTTTATTTTCTTGCTGGTTTCAGGCTTTTTTCTGCCTGGGTGGAAATGAAACAAACACCCTCTCAGCCTCCGGGCAGCCAGACACTCCGCCAGCCTCTCCTCTGTGTCCGGGGCGGGACCCGCTTTGCATAAATAGCCGCGGGCGGCGCCTGGTCTGGAGTGCACCGCCCGCCCCGAGCGCTCCCGGCAGAGCTGTGCGCCCCTGCCCGCTGCGCCGCGCGCGCTGCCCGCTGCCCCGGAGGAGCGCCCGGCGTGTGGCCGGAGCGCAGGCTGCACCCTCGGCCCGGCTCGGGCGGAGGCGCCGTGGCTGCTGTGCGGACAGCCGAGGGCGCTGCGGAGGCCGGGAGCCCGCGGTGCGGTCCGTTCCCTGGCGCTCCCAGCTTCTGCGGATCAGGTGGGTCCCACGAGGCGCCGCCGGAGCCCCCGAGGCCTCGTGCGGGGACAGATCCGGGGCTGTGGGCTGGGGCGCGAGAGAAGTAGGGAGAGTGGCTACCGCTCCGGCCCTGCCCGGTGTCTGCCCTGTGTCCTTGCTTTTGTTTTCGCCCTTGCCTTCCAGATAGGACCCCATCACAGTCCCCATCCGGTCCCTGTCGCTGCCTCGACCCAGCCTTCCAGACTGGGGCCTGAGGGGCTGCAGACCGAGGCCTCCGCACCGGGTCCCTGGCGAGGGGGCGGAAGGGAGGCGGCTCCGGGAGCCAGGGGCGGACCACCGAGGAAGTCCCCAGAGCAGTGAGGAGTCTGTCCCCGGCTCTGGGGCGGGAAGGAGGCAAAGCCGCTCGCCCGGGACGGGAGGAAAGGGGTTGCCTCCAGGAAGGGAGCCGGGCGCAGAGCGAGGGGCGCACGGACTCCGAGCGCAGGGGCGAGCTCGCAGAGCCAAGCACCGAGCCCAAAACCTGGCGTGAGGAAAGTTTCAGATTTTGTAACTTTGGCAGCAAAGGGCCTGCTTCACTGGGGCGACGGGAGGTGGAAGGACCCCTTCAACTTTGCAAAGAACCCCTTCCTCAAGGCGAGAGGGACACCACCCCACGTTTGAAAATGGCAGAAAAACAGCTAAACGGAATGATGACACCAACTCTTGAAAGGCGTCCAAGAAACGGGGGATGGTGGCGGGGGAGGGGGGCGGAATGTCATGCGTGGGGAAAGAAGAGCGACTAGAGACTCCCCAGCCTTCCCGCTGGCCGGAGCGGAGGGAGGGGTCCTTGCGGGCCGAGGGTGGCAGCGTCGCTCCTTCCCTAAGGGGAACCCGGACCCAGGCTGCTGCTTTTGTGGTTTGACGTGTCTTTGGCCTGCCTTCCCATCCTGAGCAGGCTTTGTGGCCTCATTCATTCACCTGGACAGAGGTGTATCTCAGGAGGCGGGAGATGCGGGAAGGAACCCTGCCGCCTCCTGGCTGGGAGAGGCGTCCGGCTCACAGGCAGAGGCCGCAACTCCGAGAAAGGAATACTGCTCTGAGCAAGGACAGGCCGAGTGTGGAGGGGCTGCTGTGTGTTTGGGGCGTGGGGGAGAGGATATAGTTCTTCTTCTGCACGTCTGTGCGGCTTTGGCTACACTAAGCCCTTGTTTGAAGTTAGGTCTGGTATACCTTGCCTCCCCCACCAGATGGGCAGGCGCAGATCCCAGTTATTATTACAAGTAACAGGTGTCGGTGACTGAATGAAACAGGGTGGAAACAGGGAAAGAGTCCCTAGGGTTTACTGGGTCCAGGAGATTTCAAATTGTGCCCCCAGGATCCTGGCACCAGGGCCAACACGGTGGAGGAGGGGAGCCTAGCAGGCAGATGACAGACCAGTTCAGTTCAGCCTCTATCCTTCTAGATGCTGGGAACCTCCAGAGGTGGTAGTTACTGTTTGCTTAAAGTTTTTTTTCTTTTATTGATCCCAGAGAGAGGGGGAGAGAGGGAGAGAAACATCTATCTGTTGCAAGTGCCAGCTATCGGGGACTGACCCCAACACCCAGGCATCTGCCCTGACCAAAATGGAACCCGGGATCTTTTGGTCTTCTGGACCACGCCCAATCAACTGAGCCACACCAGCCAGTCCAGTCTGGAGAAACTGAGTCACGAAGTGAACAAAATGATTGGGCAAGATCCTCCAGTAGCCAAACCTTACCTCCTAACTGGTAGGCCAGGAGAAGCTTTCCCTGGCCACTGCGGCTCTAAGTGGTCATTTATCCAGCTCTTAGCTTCAGTTCACTTAGCCCCTTAACTCCAGGGTCCCAAGGTCCCCGTCTCCTTGTCCTTCTGGGAGAAGAAGCCAGGGAATCTCATCCTCTGAGCTTTTCCAGGACTTTAGGGGATCTTCAGATGTGAGTTGGTTTCATAGGCTGAGGTCAAAAAAGAATTAGGTTCCCCAGGAGTTAACCAGCACACTGCCATGTGTTACCCAGCGCAACAGGGCAGGATAGGTATCATGAACCTATTTCACAGCCGAGGAGGTGAAGGTTCGTTCATCGACTCAAATTGAAGCTGGGTTTGAATGTAGCTCCAGCTGGTTCTAAGGAGCGTGCCCTTTCCATTGAGTCATCTCTCATGATGGCTAGAAAATGGCTAAGGGACAGATGTTCGTGAAGATCAGAACAAAGGCAGGGAGAATGGCTGAAAGGGGAGCAGCGCTAAGTGGGGGGATGGGGCGCTCATCTAGGTGAATTCATAGCATAACAATAATTTTATTTATTTTTCATTTTAGTGTTTATTTTACAGAAACTTAAAAAGTATTTAATTTTCACATTTTAAAAATATAATTGATAAACAATAAAACCCCCAAATCTTTTTTTTTAAAGATCTTATTTATTATTTTTCAGAGAGAGGGGAGGGGAGAGAGGAAGGGAGGGAGAGAAACATCAATGTATGGTTGCCTTTCACCTACTTCCAGCTACAGATCTGGCTGGAGACCTGGCTTACAACCTAGTTACGTTGCCCTGGCTGGGAATCGAACCAGCGATCTTTGGGTTCATAGGCCAGTGCCTTATCCACTGCGTCACAAGCCAGGGCAAAACCCCCAAATCTTAATAAGTGTTTTATTTAACACGTTTTGGCAGTTGTTTATATCTGTGTGACTACCACCCAAAATAAGATATAAAATATTACATCACCCTAGAAAGTTCCCATTTCCAATTAATTTTCCTTCCACCTTCCACTTACTGATTTTCTCACCATTGATTAATTTTGCCTGCTCTTGGACTTCACATACATGAAATACTGTATGTCTCTTTCATGTCTGGCTCATTTCATTGGATATAGTGTCTTAAATTCATCTGTGTTGCTGCCTTATATGAATAGTTGGTTCCTTTGTATTACTAACATTCCATTGTATGGATATACCATAAATTTGCTTATTTACGCTCTTGTTAACAGACATTTGGGTTGCTCTCGGTTTTGGCTATTTTTTTTATAGAATTCTGGTTTGGTTTTTTTTTTTAAGATTCAGTTTATTATTTTTAGAGAGGGGGGAAAGGGGAGAGGCGGAGAGGGAGAGAGACATCAATGTGTGGTTGCCTTTCACCTGCCTCCAGCTATGGACCTGGCTGGAGACCTGGCTTGCAACCTGGTTATGTGCCCTGGCTGGGAATCGAACCAGCGACCTTCGGGTTCGCAGGCCAGCACCTTATCCACTGTGCCACCAGCCAGGGCTTAGAATTCTATTTTCAAAAAATTAATCTCTATTGTATTTATTTTTTCCATTGCCATTTAATCTCTGAAACCCCCCTCCCCCCAGCAATTATCACATGGTTGTCTAGATCCATGAGTCCTTTTTCCTTTTTGCTCAAACCCTCCACTCCCTCACCCCCACCCCACCCCCACTAGCTGTCATCTGCTCTTTATCTAGAATTGTTCCGTAGACATTTCTTTGCACCTAGGATAAAATTGTTGGGTGTGCCATTATTTTACATTCCATAGCAACGTATTAATGACTTGTGGTGGTTCTACATCCTTGACAAGAATTGGTATTATCGATCTTTTTGATTTTAGCTGTTACAGTGATTGGGCAGTGGTATCTTACACCTTTTGTTTTATGATGACATTTTAGGAGTTGTTGGTGAAGACAACATGAGCAGGGTGCAGAATATGACATAAGATCATGGTGTGGAGGCCACTAGCAGCTGTGACCCAGGAAGGAAGGAATCAAATGATGGTTGGAACTGTGTCCTTAGGAATAGGAATTTCTGACTCAGGAGAGCTCTCTGTGTAGCACCTGAGATTTGAAGACCTGGCATTTGCACTCTGTAAACTAGGCAGACCCATGGCTTTAAATTCCACCTCTCTAACAATGCTCTTTATCTTGAGTTCAGATCTGTGCTTTGGGGCCCCTAACGTACCACAGGCTTAACAACTATTTGGGTATTTCTCTTTGAATGTCTTAAAGGCATTCAAACTCAGCAAGTTTGGAACAGAATTCATTCTTGTGTGCTGGCTTTCTGCCATGGGTCACTGGATGAATAATGGTTCCACTAGCCGAGAGGATACATAAAAAGGAATGTTTGGGGCTGGTAGATAATGAATTTAGTTTCATGCTAAATAGCATGGAACAGCCTAGGAAGATAAGGAATGGAAAGCGCATTGGGCAATTTGGAGAATAATGAACTATACACTGAAAGCGGTTTTCCTGGAATGTGCAGCAGGCAAGCTGGACTGCTGATAGGTGAGAGGGAAAAAGGGGAGAGGGTGAGTACAAGGTCTGTCCCGAAGGTATTGAGCCCATGTCAACCCAATTAAAATAGTTTGTTTGGCCAATACTTTCAGGACAGACCTCATATATTCGCCTCTTCCCAGAAGTTTGAGCAGGCCAGTAGGAAGAGCTGCAGGAAGATGGGGGGAAGGCAAGAATTTCAGGATGGAAAGGATAAGTGAAATACAGGCTCCGGGGAAGGATCTGGTGCCGGAATTTGAAGAGATGGCCCACGGAGCAAGGTGTCAGTGGAGCAGGAGGAAATGGGGAGGGTTGGCTCTGACAGAAGCCTGGATGTCTCCACCTCTGGGGCTAGATGTGCGTGAATGAAGGTGAGGAAGTTCATCAACTAAAAAATTATCCGTTGGCGCTGCACGTGCATAACTCCTAATCAGGATGTGTCAGGTCCTTCACCATCTGCTCCCTTTTCTCACATACATAACGTGTATCCGTTAGCCCAAGCCCCCCAGTCTTAGGACCACAAAGGTTTATTCATTGTTCACATTGCCACGCAGCTGTAGGGCAGTAGCTGCTGCCTGGTTTCTGCGGCTCTGCTCCATTTGTTCTCTCAGCCCAAGACCCGGGCTGAAGGAGCTAATTCTCTCTGGTACGTATTATTTTTGCAGTGGGGGCTGGAAGAAGGAGATGATGTGACGTCTCTTAAAGCCTCCCCCCTGAACTGGACCACTGTTGCCGTTACCCGCATTTCACTGGTCAAAGCCAGTCATTCAACCAAGTCCAAAACCGATGGGGCAGTGGTGTATACTTTGCCTATGGGCAGGGAATGATACTTGGGACCAATAGCCCAGTTGATCACATAGATTGGTCAATAACTCCCTGGTACTTCTCTAAGCCAGCTGCCATTATACAGCCTAGGAGTTGGTACAGCTGTTCACCTTTAAGCAAGCATGGCAATGCCCTTTCAAGTCTCAGTATCTTTGCTCCCATGGTCCCTGTCTGGGAGTCATCTGCCTACCTTGCCCCGCTACATCTAAATCATCAAATCTATGACCTTGTTCAGTTAATCCTACCTCTCTGCCAACTCTTCTAATAGGTCTTTCACTTCCGCCCCCACTGCTCCTGCTTAGTTGAGGTGCACTCCTCCCTGGCCCGGACTCTTGCCCTTTGCTGCCTCCATTCGTACTCCAGTCTTACGTCCATCTTGTCACTCAAATCTTCTTTCCCCCGACATCAGACTAGTTGGGTTTTTCAGTCTTTCTAAGCCTCCTGGGGAGAAAGCATATATTCCTTTACGTGATATTTAAGGTCCTGAATGAGCTGCTCTCTGTAAACTACTCATCAACCTCAGCATCTCACTCGGTAGAATTTCCGCTCCAGCCTCAGGGAACCACTGTAATTCAGGAATCTCGCCCCTGGTTTTACGCCCCTAGGAATGCTCTCTCCTCACCCCCTCCCCAGCCCACCCGCGGACTCCTGTTCTCCCTTCAAGAGCCAGCTTCACCATCACCTTCTCTGTGAACCCATCTCTCATCCTGCCTCCTGCGGTTAGGTACCCTCCCCCACCCCGGCTCCCTGGCCACCCTCCAACACATGGCCCCAGTTGTATTCTGTTGGGTTGTCACTGCCTCTTCCCTCCTCCACAGTGAGCTGCTGGTGCCAGAGGGCATTGTATCACTCCGCGTGGCCTGCTGTGCGGGGTCAGTGTGGCTCTGGGGGCCACCGCCTGAGTTTGCATCCTTAGTGGCTGTCAGACCCGGGGCAAGGCACCTCACCTCCAGCCCAGGCGGAAAGGGCTGCTGGCTGGGGCTCTACTTTCACTCCCAAGAGGAGTCCGGGTGGGTTAGTTTGGGAAGTCAAAGAGTGATGTAGTTTTGGTCCATGAACTGAAAGTATGGGGGTCATCATTTTGTATCCTCAATCCAGAATTATTGCTAAAAGTCCTTCAGTTCGGGGTTGGGTGAAGAAGGGGAAGGGATTCAGCAATGAACAAACAAAACTCATAGACACAGACAGCAGCATGGTGTTACCCGAGGGGAAGGGTGGATGGGTAGAGGTAGAAGAGGGTAAAGAGGGGGTAAATGGTGATGGAAGGAAACTTGACTTGCGGTGCTAAGCACAATACAATATACAGATGATACATTCTAGAGTTGTGTGCCTGAAACCTACATAATCTTATTCTTCAGTGGCATCCCAGTAAATTCGATAAAGCGCCTCCAAAATAAGAAAAAGAAAAAGGTTAAAGATTTTTATTATTTTTAGAGAGAGGGGGAGGGAGGGAGGGAGGGAGAGAGGGAGAGAAACACCAATGTATGGTTGCCTTGTTTTGTGCCTCCAGCCAGGGGCAAGGCTGGAGACCTGGCTTGCAACCTGGGCGTGTGCCCTGGCTGGGAATCAAACTGGTGACCCTTGGGTTTGCAGGCTGGTGCTCAATCCACTGAGCCAGACCAGCCTGGCAAGGAAAAAACCACACTTTTAATAAAGAAATAAAAGCCCTTTAGCTCTAAAAAGAGGAAGTAAAACTTTCATCTAAATCTCCAGCCCAAGAGTGGATCTGTTTAGTTTGTCCAGCCCTGCGGTGGAGGCCACAGGCCTCCGCCCCACACCAACTAGACCTGGCCGCTGACTTGCTCAGACTTGAGCTCCAAGGGTCGCCAAAACGCCTCTTGTAGGAGAGGTGTGGATAGCAGCAGGGTGCAGATCGGAGGCTCGGCGCTCACGTTTCTGAGCACCCAGGAAACCCATGCAAACATTCACAAGGGAGTCGGTTGGTTGGCATGTGCTTCCTGTGGTTCTTCTCTGAAGCCATGTGACCTTGGCAGACGTGAGCAGCAGGGAAAACCAGGAAGTTGCCGCTTCGGTGAGGGGCAGTTCCTCCCTGGTGAGGGGGATCTGAGATGGAGGAGGGCCCCGAGGGGACACGCGTGGGAAGTTGGAGGGGTAGAAGGCTTCTGGGCAGAATTGGTCAGGAGGGTTGAAGGGTGTTGTGAGGCTGGGTATATTAGTAGAGATCTCTGCACTAGTCATCAGTTTGAAAAGTGAGGTTATAGATCCATCCATCTTGCTGGGGTTTCATAAAAACCCCATGAGTTCTACAAACTGGGGATTATTTTACATATGGGGAAACTGAAGCATAGAGTTTTACCATTTTGGTCAAAGCCTTTCAAGAATGAAGTGGCAGAACTGAGGCAGAGAGCCTGTAATGACTCCAGACATATTGTAGGTTGGGGGCTTGGGTGGAGTTTGGGGGTAACGAAGATGGTTTTGAAGGTGGGGCAGCGGTCTCTGGGGCACAGGTCCATGCCTAGCCCAGGAGCTGGGCCCTCCCTGTCACTGCTGAGACCGAAGTCAGCCAGGGACAATGAAAAGGCACTGCAGAGAGTCCAGGTCATGGGATTGGTTAGTATAGTTAATAAACACTTTAAATTCCATCCAAGTTTGGGTGTCCTCATCTTCGAGTCGCTTTTTTTTTTTTTTTTTTAACATTTTGTGTTATTTTTAGAGAGAGGGGGAGGAAGGGGGAAAGAGAGGGAGAGAAACTTCGATCAGTTGTCTCTTGAACGTACCGCAATGGGAGACTAAATCCACAGCCCAGGCTAGTGCCCTGACCGGGAATCGAACCCTAGACCTTTTACTTTGAGGGACGACACCCAACCATTTGAACCACGCTGGCCAGGGTCATGCTACTTCTTTAGGATGCAAAGCTACTAACGGGCCAAACGTGAGTCACTGTCCTGCATTCCAAGTACATCTGGTTTGCTCTGCCCTGGTGGTAGGAAGGGGCTCCTGCCACTAACCTCAGCAGTCACAAAGCCCACCAAAGCCACCAGAGATGGGGGCGCCTATAGAATCCTGCAGATGTGAGGAGTCCCAGGGCCGAGTGCAGGAGGAAAAAGTCTTGGGGACCTCTTGGAGGGGCAGTTCGGTCTTAGTCAAGTTATTGAACTACTGAACTTCAATATTCTCAGGTGTAAAATGGTTTGGTGCGAATTTTTGAAGTAATATAACTGCCTGGCATTATTAAATGGCACTACTGTTATCATTATTAGTAGTAGAAATAATAGTTCAGGGAAAGAGTAGTAACTCAGCTGCTGGCAGAACAGTTATGTCATAGAGGAAGGACACCCAACACGTGGTAATCTAGAGGGACTCAGAAGTGATTGGACACATTTATAAGGAGATGCTCTGTAGGGTCCCTCTTTAATTTTTAACTCCTGGATACTCACAATAGGATTTAATGTATTAAAAATAAATACATGAGCCCTGCCTGGTGTGGCTCAGTGGATTGAGTGTCACCTGGGAACTGAAAAGGTTGCTGGTTCGATTCCCGGTCAGGGCAGGTGCCTGCGTTGTGGGCCAGGTTTCCAATTGGGGGCACACGAGAGGCAACCAATCGATATTTCTGTCTCTGTCTCCCTTTCTCCCTCCCTTTCCCTCTCTCTGAAAAGAAACAAAGATAAAATCTTAAAAAAATAATTAAATACATGAATGAATCACTCTCTTACAAACCCTTGATAAATAGCGTTGAAGAGATTTCTCTTGCAGGAGGAGACAGATTTGTTTATAGAGATTCTGGATTTGCTTTTTTTATGGCCCACAGTGGAAGCCATAAAAAAGGAAGAGGCAAGTTCACACCGCATGACTGGAGACACGTTCCCCACACATACCCCCAGAGAGCTGGGCTGCACCACACCCTTTCACCAGAAGAGCGTGGACTGCCCCATGAACACAGAGGGCCTGAGTTCAAGCTGGAGGCCGTGCACGCCTGCTCCTTGGTGATCTAGAGGGATTCAGAAGTGATCGGACACATTTATAAGGAGATGCTCTGTAGGGTCCCTTTAAATTTTTAACTCCTGGATACTCACAATAGGATTTAATGTATTAAAAATAAATACATGAGCCCTGGCTGGTGTGGCTCAGTGGATTGAGCGCCACCTGGGAACTGAAAGGTCGCTGGTTCGATTCCCAGTCAGGGCAGGTGCGTGGGTTGTATGACCAGCTCTTCAAAAAAATGAGAGTCCTGATAGGTCATAGCAGCCTCTTTCCATGATATAAATGTTTACACCATGTGACCGGTGTTGCCACCCCTTGAAAACCTGGGAACATGCTGTTTATTTTTCCACTCAGTCTAGGGACAGTGGCACAAAACCTCTAGAGTTTACCACCTTGGAACGGTTAGGAAGCGACACGTTTGGATGATTTTCTTTCTTAACGTAGAATTCAGTTTGTATAATTTCATTTTTAATCATGGCTGCGTAACTTTACATAATTTCATTTTTAACGATGCCTCTGTTTAACAACGTGCTTGCCAAATTCCGGCAAACTTAACGTTTGGCTCTTGCAAGCCAGCACGAGCCAAGTCCAGCTGGCTGCTGGCTAGGGAGGTCCTCAGGGACCTAGGAGATACGCAAGAGGCCATCCCCAAACAGCCGTGTCTCCACCTCACCAGTCGCTCTGACTTGTGAATATCTTGGATGTACTTTATGGCCCCTTTCACCACCTAAAATTATTTCCTTATTCATTTGTTAGATATTAATTTTACTTCTTTACTAACTAGGGTGTGAGCTCGGTGAGACCAGAGAACGTCCATGTTTGGTTCACCACCGAATTTGGGTGCCTAGAACACTGCTACACACAGTAGGCCCTCACACAGTAGGCCCTCAGTAACCGTAGTAACCGTGGGTTAACTGAATGAATGGAGGTAAGGTCAGGAAGCCTTCAAGGGTTCAAACCTGTCTGTGCTCTCAGGTGTAACTTGCTTTGAGCTTACTTCTTTTCTTTTTTTTTTTTTAAGATTTTATTTTTAGAGAGAGGGGAAGGGATAGAGGCAGAGAGGGAGAGAGACATCAATGTATGGTTGCCTTTCACCTGCCTCCAGCTATGGATCTGACTGGAGACCTGGCTTACAACCTGGTTATGTGCCCTGGCTGGGAATCGAACCAGCAATCTTTGGGTTTGCAGGCCAGTGCCTTATTCACTGTGCCACCAGCCAAGGTGAGCTTATTTCTTTATCCGTAGAAGAAAAGGGTTTAAGCAGAGGCCCCCAGTGTTCCATTCAGCTATGAAAAGTGTCTACGCCTGATCATAACCCAGACAGCATGGCTAAATGGATCCTCACCTGAACCTCTTGGAGGGTCGGAGCCACTGCACTGGCTCTTAGGTTTTAGGCTTTCCCTCTGTGGACAGCTTTGAACGCTGAATGCAGATGGCTTCCTCCCTGAATATCCAGGCCTGTTCCCTGCCCAGCCTTGGGGTTGCCCTGAGTCAAAGCCGGCCCTCCCTGCATGCTCTCCGCAGCAGACTTCTGGAGACCTAGTGCATTTGCCACGGGGCGATATGGTCTAGGGTCAAGGGGGCAGTTCTGCCTGCTGGGGGAGTCGTTCTAGTGAGACAGGCACCCACAACTCCACTGTGAACACAGAGCCCACTGGACCTGAATGGGGTGGCCCCAGAGGGCAGAACAATGTGTCTTAGCACCGAGTGGTAAAAGACCCCGCCTTTTCCTCCTCCTTTATTCCTAATCCTCCACGGACTGGTACTTTTCATAAAAATGAGTTACTATCGACTTCTGTGCCTCTTCCTGGAGGACCAGACAGCCTCTTTCTGTAGCTTTTGTTGAGAGACACCCCCTTGGGGACGCCATCACTGCTGCTTTCATTCTCACAGTGGCTGGCCTGGTGGAAACAAGTACTGGAAGTCCCCTGCCTTCACATTCTGGGTGGGGCCCTAGACCTCCCTACTGAGACCTAGGGGAGGGGGTGCTGCCCACACCTGCAGGTCCCTAGAAGTGAGGGGCCAACATTCCTGTCAGACAGAGTCATCGCTTGGGTCTGAGATGAACTGAGTCCGGCCTCTTTATCTTTGAGGTTCAGGGCAGAAGTAGTAGCCACAGAGGTAAACAGCCCTGGACCCCAGGGCTCTGCTCTCCGGAAGGGCGTCCTCTCCAGGGCAAGCTGGGGGTGGCCAGGACCAACCCTGCAGCATGGAGTCTGAGTGCAGCCAGAGGCTTAGGGCCTGGCAGCCTGGGGCGGCAGTTGACCCCGAACCCATCTATTTTGGGGCAACATCACAGGATTTTCTGCCTTCCTCCTACAGTTTCCGTTTCCTGCCATGCTTGGCTCAACCCGAGATTCAGGGATGGGACCTGGACAGGCTGTACAGAACCAAGCGCACTTATAAAACAATAGTCGCTCACGCTTCCTGGGCATTTGCTGAGCTCCGGCCACTATTCTGGGAGCTTTACAGGGGCCCTGCCTTGTCATCATCCAGAAACCCCAGTGTTACAAATAAGGATACTGAGGTACAGAAAGATTTTGAAATTTCCCAGGCCACACGATAAGTGAAAGATTTGGGACTCAGACATGGGCAGGGAGACCGTGCCCTTCGTGATGGCCCTGCACTGCCTTCAGAGAGGAAAACAGATTTGAACGGGGGGCTGGCAGGGCCCCACCCTGAGCCCCCCTGGTGAACCCAGGCCCCTGGAGGGGCGAGGGCTTCCATTAGGTCACACGGCCTTGCTGGAGCCCAGGAGGCCTGCACTCCACCTTCTGCTCTGTCTGTGGTTTTTACCACCTTCAGTCAAGCATCAGAGTCAAGTCACAAGGTACCGTCCCCGAGGCCGCTTGCTTACCTGGTAAATCTGTGCCATGGGGCCTCCTGGGAACGCACCGGTGTAGCAGTGGCCAGGCAGGCCCAGGAGAGACCAACAGGGTCCTCCCCAACACTGAGAATGGCCTCAGCCATGGAGTCCTAGCTTTCGCTGCCAAGTTCAGAAACTCTGTTCCCCCATCAGCTACCCATGCTACAGCGAAAGCGGCTGCTCTAGGATGCTCCTGGACACCATTTCCCCTCTGCATGCCTGGACTGAGGTAGAACTCAAGGTGAAAGACAGCGGGAGGGTGGAGCCTTCCTTTTGGGAATCACAGTTGTTAGAAGAGCCTAGAAAATTGTGCCTAAGTGTTTTGTTGTTGTTGTAAGATTTTATTGTTGATTTTTTTTTGTTTTTTTTTTTTTAGATGATAGACTCATAGGCTGTGTGAGCTGGCAGCAATCTCACAGGTGCCCCAGCCTACGCCTCCGTATTTCAGAGATGAGAACCTTAGAGAATGGGGTGGTGGTGGTGAGGGTACTTTGTTAAGACCACAGAGCTCCCCTTTGAATCAACATTTGTTGAATCAACATACGACAAATACCATGGATTCTGTGACTCTAATAATTAACAGATGTCTCCAGGTGGTGGTCAGTGCCCTGAAGGACAAGAACAGGGTGTTACCCAGGTGATTAAGAGAATATGGGGTGACTTCCTTCTGAAGTGACTGTGGCTGAAACCGAAAGGACAAGGTGGAGGGTGAGTGGCTGTCAGGGGGTTGGGGAAAGGTGGCCCAGGAAGAGGGACGAGCACATGCAAAGGTCTTGTGTCAGGAAGAGCCTCATTTTGTAGGTGAGATGGGAAACCTATTGTTTTCAAAAGAAAGAGGCAGGAGATAGATAACTAAATAAAACCATAAGTGGCAGAGCTGGCGTGGCTAGGGGAGCTTTTCAGCCCACACCAAGGGAGTTTTAGAAAACCCTAAAACTGGCTGTTTCCTGACTGTGTGGCCTTCAGCGTGTCACTTAACCCCTCTGAATCTCTGTTTCTTCACCTGTGAAGGGGAGCCCACTTTCCTGCTCTTGGGGTTCACTCAGATTGCCTATAAGAGGGCTCTGTGCTTGCCAATCAGCGTTGGGGTTGGCCCCACTCCCATGTCCCCTCCAGGGCCTTCCCTGAGCCCGAGGTCTGAAGGATCCTCTTCCCACTTCACTGTTTTACCCTAACCCTGCACCTGGCCACTCAGCAGTAACTACACTTGGTACACGCTGACGCCCTCCCTCGCCCCGCCAAGACGCATAGGAATGTTGGAGAGTGACCTTCTAGAAAATAAAGAAGGAAGTTTCTGCACATCTACAATGCATCCAACATACTAGGGTGCACACAGGAGCAACCCCTCCGTGCCCTTCTTCCCATTGCTTAGGGAAAGGTGCTAAAGCGCCAAAGGACACTGCCTGAGGTCACATAGGCAAGGAGGGGCCACACGTGAGTGCAGCCACAGCATTCCTGTCCTGGAAGCTACATTCTGGTCTGTCTCCCCTCATGCCAGCCCTGATCAGAAGGCCCAGGAGCCAGGAAGGGTGGACCTCTTGAGGCTTACAACAGAGGGTGGGGACCCTGGCTGCTCTGCATACCAATACCCTTTAAATATTTGTTCCACATTCATCTGAGGTGGGGTGTGTTGGAAGAAATGGATTTGCATTGTATACAAATGGTGGGCCCCTTCTGGATTCCGAATTCATTCCGCATGAGAGCGTTTTCCAGAAACCAGGAGAGAGAAATTCCCTGACAACGTCACTTTCCCAGCTGCAGCGAGTTGATAACCTAAAAAAACATTGGCTATTCCCCTCTTTTCGGTAGCCTTCTTGCTCTCTTCTTTTGCGTGTGAGCTTTTTCAAGCCAGGCAGCTTCTTGGGAGGCTTATCGAAGGATTTATTTTGGTTCCGTGTTTACCTGACATTGATTTAAATATAGAAAGAAACTAATCTTAGAAAGGAGGACCACTCTCTGCCTGTCATTTCTTTTGACTGAGCAGTTTGGGCCATACTTTGGATGGCATCCTTGGACATGGCTCCTTGTATTTATTAAGTAAAGGACTGTGGTGCTTGCATTTACATAAATGACAACAATGCATTTTTGGAACATGTCAGAGAACCACCAGATTTATTTAATGAAATAGCTTTGTGTTGGGTTTTAGCAGTCATACGTTCTCATAGAACATTTGGGAAAAGCAGAGAAGAAACAGGGTAGAGGGATCGACCACTTGGCCGTAGCCTCCTTGCAGGGACTGTTACCACGTGAATCTAGTTTATGGTGGTTAAGTATACAGAACGGATCATTAACCATTTCACCACTCTGCCGCCTCTGAATTTGACTACTCCAGGTATTAATCGAAGTAGAATCATATGATATTTGTCCTTTTATGCGGTGGCTAATTCCACTGAGTATAATGTCTTCAAGATTCATCCATGTTAAAGCATTTGTCAGAATTCCCTTCCCTTTTAAGGCCGAATAAATTCCACTGTAGTATATGTGTACCACATTTTGTTCATCCATGTATTCACTGATGGACATTTGCCTGGTTTTCCACCTCTTTGGCTATTACGAATAATGCATGTTGGACATTGGTGTACAAATACCTCTTCGAGCTTCCGCTTTGCGTTCTTGTGGATCTACACCCAGAGGTAGGACAGCTAGATCACATGCTAATTCTGTGTTTAATTTTTCAAGGAACCACCACCTTGTCCACTAACTTGAAGGTGGAACAGCCATAGTTGAGATCTGCTGTATGACTTTCTCACTTAATTTTCCACTTATTAACATCATTTTTTTTAAGGGTTGCATCATGCTCCATTGCATTGCTCTGCTGCATGTCCCCACCTCTACTCACTGATTTCTGGACCACAGCAAAATATTTTAAATTATGATAATAAAATAAATAATTCGTTTCTGGTAAACAGCCTCATATTCTGTTCATACATGTTAGAGATATCCTCTACCAAAATAGGTTCTTGCCTTCAAGGGATTTAAAATTTTCTCCTGAGGGATCCTTGAGGGTCATCCAAGTCAGTGGTAGTTTTAAAAAGTTCTTTGTGGCCAGGGAAACTTGAGTACTACCACATGTCAGATGAAAGCATAGTATATAATAAGCAGATAAAAAGGAGAGAAGATCTAAAGAAAGGTGGATGAGGGCTCAGAGACTTGCTCTCTTGACCTCTCTTCTTCCTCTGGAGGAAGAGTCTGGGAGACCCAGGGACCTTCTGGGCTTGTCTGGAACACAGTTTGAAAACTGCCAAGGTGATCGAGCACTTTAAAGATGGGCTGACATCTTGAGAGAGAAAGGAACTTGCCTGAGGGTCAGGTTCATTTCTGCACACGCATTCATTTCTTTGCTCAACATGAAGCAGCTACTGCCTACATGCTGGGCTCACTGACGGGGCTTGTTAAAAATGCAGGTTCAGCCCTGGCTGGTAGCACAGTGGTTAAGGTGCCGGCCTGCAAACCCAAAGGTCGCTGGTTCGATTCCCAGCCAGGGCACATAACCAGGTTGCAAGCCAGGTCTCCTGCCAGGTCCATAGCTGGAGGCAGGTGAAAGGCAACTGTACACTAACGCTTCTCTCCCTCTCTGCCTCTCTCCCTTCTCCTTTCTCTAAAAATAATAAAATCTTTTTAAAAAATGCAGGTTCTCAGAACTCTCTTCCTTTGGACTTCAAAGCAGTGGATGTGGGGAGAGGAGGCTGGGCTCTTGAGGGGTGCTTGCCAGTACCGCTCTCTGCATTCGCAAGTGCACGTCCTTCCACCCCACCCACAACTCCTACTCGCTCTTTGAGGCCCAGTGCGAAAATAGCCTCTTCCTTTTTGAAACCTGGCTGCACAGCCAGCCCCACGCAGGACTGCTGATTCCCCCAGTTGTGGCCCCAGAGCACAACGTGGCACTTTCGGCTCCACTCACGCTTCTTTCTGGTGTGTGTAATAGGTAACTGCTTCGAGGCCAGGCTCCTCTGCATTCCTCACCGTGCCGGCACACAGTGGGTGCTTTGGGGTTGTTTGTTGACTGGACATGGAGCTGGTGTAGCCCCATATTTGGAAGCTAAGACAGCCAAGGCTCAGATAGTCAACAACATCCAGAAGGTCATACAGCCCATCAGGACAGTGCCAAGATGGGTGCTGCTGTCCTGAGGCTCAGCCCTTGGCTGGGCTATGGACGGCTGGCAGGGACAGCAGCTCTCTGGTCTGAGCAGGGATCAGTGGCCCGGCTCCTGTGTGCCTCGGTCCTAAAATAACAGCCCAGGCTGCCTGACATCCAGAGGGCTCTGCCTGGTTTGTGATTGCGATTGGTGTATCTGTGTGACTACTACCTGGACTGAGCCAATGTGCAGATGCTAAGAAAGCAAGCTTGTTGGGTGGTGGTCAGCCAATCAGCGCTCAGGGATGTAGGGCCTGGGGTGGGGGCCAGTCGGCATCATTGACCGCTGCAAACCCTCCCGTCACCCCCATTTGTGGTCAACAGCTGATGCTGTCTACTCAGCACACTGGGGGCCGAACATTGTTTTTTAACGGGGGAAACAAGTGACATGTATTCTGATGAATGTGACCCAGGGGCTCACACAGCTGAAATCAAAGCGTTCATGGTATTTATGTATTTATGTTGTGTGGATGGGCTGAAGTAGCTACAGTTCGCTCCCCACCCAGCATTGAGGTGGGATAGGTTCCCTGTACCAGCTTGGAACTCTGGGCTCTGTGGCATAAATGGGGGACAGAGTCCTGCCTCCGGAACCCTGGCACCTGCCTCCACCGGTGTTCCTAACCTTGACTGTGCTTGTGCTGTGGACTCCTATGGCGTCTGATGAAATGTTTTACAATGGAAAAATGAACAGGGTTATAGAGGAAACGAGTCATATTGAACTATAGCTATTACAATGTTAATATTGGGGGCAGAATGTCAGCTCAGACTGAGATGCGCTCTCATCTGTAAAATGTTTTCTGGCTGACAGTGTACCAATGCAGTAGCTAAGCTTTTGTGCCAGCCGGACTTGGATTCGTCCGGCTCTGACCTTAGCTGTCTGAGCATCGGCAAGAGATACCACCTCCCTGAGTCTCAGCTTTCTTCGCTGTCGAATGTGGGTAATAGTAGAATCTACTTGACAAGGATGCTGTGAGCTCCGCCTCCATCCCTCTCACCAGTTGAATCACGTGTCCTGCATTGTTCTTAACCACTTCCTGCTCCTAGGCTTTCTGCCCCCCCAACCCCCCGCCCCCCAGCAGTTAGTCCCTAACTGCCAAATCCAGCCTGTTACCATCTCTGCCGCTGTCCCTGGGCTGCTGAACAAGACCAAGCAGCTGGCTGTTACCACTTCAGCAGGGACGCTGGTCAGGGTCCTCTCTCTCAGTGCGCATGCCATCTGCTCCTAACCTGGTGGCTGCCAGGCTGCTTGCCTCACTTGATCTCATCATGACCTTGCTTCTCATTTCATAGGAAATGGAGGGCATAGGGAACAACTCTGTGGGGCCTTCTCATGCTTTTTTAAAATTTGGCTGAACGTTCACCCATCCTTGGGACTTAGGAGAAAACATTTCCGTAGGACACTGGAGAAATGCTCTTGCCTCTATTTCACTTGCTTTTATTCCTGCAGACCTCTCATGATGAGAGAAGGAAAGGTTTTATGAGGAAGTGGGTAGACGTAGCTAGAGAATATCTTACTCTATGTGAGGTGGGCAGTGTATTGGTCAGGATTGAGGAGGTTATGCTGCAGTAACAAACAACCCCTAAATCTTAAGGGCCAAACCTTAATATATAAGGTTTATATATTAATATATTATTAATATATTAATTAATATGGCCCCTTGGGTCAGCCAGGGGCTGTGCTCCTCATTCAAGGAGCCAGGCTGATGGAAGAGTCACTTTCTTGAATGTACTCCATGGCACAGAGAAAGAGGACCCCAGAGGGTCTTGCACTGACAAAGAATTGCCTGGGCTCGTATTGGTCACACTAATCACACGGGCCTACCTGACAACCGGGGGCCAGGAAATGGCCTCTCCCCTGAAGGACACCATTCATAGAGAGCTGGGAATGTTGGGTAGGTCATGAAGGAGTGCCGCAGGTGGGATAAGCCCTTCTGTGCTTAGCATGCTGATGTCAATCAACCCAGCGGGCTGCTGCCGTCACCAGCCTGGGTCGGACCCATGAAACAGCCTGTAGACTTTCCATGGTGGGTGCCAAGGAACCACACCCGGAGAGGAAAAACTCCAAAGCCGCCTCTCAGCCCCAAGGGCCAAACAGAGGAACACCAAGGCATCTACACTTGCCAGCGTCTCCGTGAAGGGTGCAGCAGCCATGAGGGCAGGTGCTAAACCCATGGGGAAGGCAGAGGCAGTGGGGTCCGATCTTCCTAACAGACCCAGGTGATGTTTCCTAAGTGGGGCACCTATTTAGATGTTGCTACTGCATTTCCGAAGTTATTTTGTTTATGTTCGAGTGAGGGATGTTCCTTCTGATTCGAATGCTTCACGTAGCTTCAGCCCACACACCGTGGTCACCTCTGTTTCTGTGGCATTTCTATACCCCGCGTCAGAAAGTCCCCCGTGACACTCCCAAATTCAAGAGTGGTGGGGAAGGGAAGGGAAGGGAAGTCATCCCTGGCAGATGCTTCTGGGGCTTTTTCAGGTGGGCCCAGACAAGGAAGTGCGGGAAGGAGACTGTTGGCTGCAGCCCCAAGTCCCTTCCCTGAGATCACCCATTTCCTGTGCTGTGGTTAAGAGGCACCTTATCCTGGAGAGATGTCATACACCTGGGTTCCTGCTGTCACTGTCCTTGGTGCCTCAGTTTTCCCATCTGTAACATGAAGTGACCTGGGTAGTGAGAGCACCCCTCCAGTCACATGGGCAAGGTGGCATGGGTGACTACCTTCTGAGCCCTCCAGAAGTCCATGGAGCGCATGAACATTCAGGTGCCCGTTGTCATTGCCATCATAGGACATGGACCTCAGCTGCAGCACGTCTTCGGGGGCATGAAAGTTGTGTTCAGGGCTTAGCGCCCCACTGGAGGCCATACTGGCTAATCCTTGTAGACCTAGCAGTCTGAATGGTGTCTGGCCTGTGGCAGGTACCAATATTGGCACTAAATAAATATTGATTGAATGAATGAATGAATGAACACATACCTCCCTTCAACTGCGAACTTTCTGAGGGGCAGGAAGCGGTAAGAGAAATTCGTGGCCCCAGGCCCAGCACAGTCACTTGGGGCAAGTGGCCAGACCCATCCTCTGCCCACGGTGAGAGCAGTGCCCGCCCTGCCTCACCAGCCGTAGTAGGCGCTCCAGCTGGCGGGAGGACTCAGAAACACTCTGTACAAAGGAAGGGCGGTTGATTTTAGGACACAGGAATGTAGTGGCCTCTTTGGAGACACAGAGCAGGTTGGTGCCAGAGCCTGTGAGGTGGAGCGTTCTGGAATAATCATTAATGGGAATTGAGCCGCTACCATTTATAAGCCACTTGCTCCAGTATCAGGCTCTAGGCCAAGCACTTTATGTGACCGTCTCGTTTACGATACTCTGAGAGGCTCTGCTGCGCTCATTTACGGAGCCCGGAAGGCTCAAGTGCTTGTCCAAGGTCAAGCGTTTCACCAGCGTCTGGGCCATCGCACCCAAACTCGGGCGCTGACCTCTGTGCACTCGCGCCTCCTGCCCCTCGGTGGGGCGCTAACAGCGCTCATCTCGTTAGCACCAATGGTGACAAGGCACGCTGCCTTTTTCTAAGTACCTGCTGGATGCCAGGGACTGGACAACTGTTCCTGGTCATCCTTTCAGCAACTCGAGGAGTCAGGAATTATCCCTGGCTCAAAGGTAAGTAAACGGAGGCTCAGTCAGTAGGAAGTCATTTATCCAGGGGCGCACAAGGAGAAAGTAGAGGGACTAGGATTTGAACCCAGGTCTGTCCCATTTCGGGAACAGGTGGGGAAAAAGCCCTCTCCAGGGTGGACTCATTGAAGAGTTCAGTTCTGTTTTGAGTTTATTGCGAGGGTTCCTGGAACCTAATCATCAGCGATTAATTCTTGACAGGCCTTTTATGTTCAAGTTAGCTTAGTACAAGAAACCCAGGATAATCTAGCAGGTCAACACAAAACAAAAAATCCCAAGACACCTCAGGATTTTCCAGTCAGTTCTCAGTCTCTGACTACCTCTTAGCCCGCACAGGGAAGCAGAGCACTCGGAGACACTCCCATTACAGCATATGGGGAGGGGGGACAGAAATGCATCAGGATGGCCTGGGCTTGTACCCCTCTGAGTAGCCACAGGAAAGACTGGGTGCCAGAGAGGGGCCCAAGCCCGAAATCCTAGAACCAGGAAAGGATCCTGAAGAGGACTTCACTGATCCTGCTTTATTTTATTCTTTTAAAGATTCTATGTATGTATGTATGTATGTATGTATTTTCAGAGAGAAGGGAGGGACGTAAACACTGGTGTGTAACAGAAACAGAAACATTGATGAGTTGCCTGTCACATGCCCCCACCTGGGAGCCAGGCCTACAACCCAGGCATGTGCCTTGGCCAGGAATTGAACTGGTTGGTGACCGTTTTGGTTTGCAGAAAGAATGACGCTCAACCCACTGAGCCCCACCAGCCAGCGTGGACCCCTCTTTATTTTATAGAATGCCCCTATGGTTCATCCTCCAGACAGCAGTGAAAGAGGGGCCGTAAGGCAGTAGTAACCTGTGAACTGACCCACAAAGGTGTAAACCAGGGCTGCCCCGGGAAAGCATTGTATGGTCCCCTGATTTTTACACCAGGAGAGGTTACTATAAAATACACAGCACAATTAGCAAAACTAGGAGGTTGGTCAAACCAAAAAGCAATAGGATGCCCTGGCTGGTGTGGCTCAGTAGATCGAGCGCAGACCTGCAAACTGAAAGGTCGCCAGTTTGATTCCCAGTCAGAGCACATGCCTGGGTTGTGGGCCAGGTTCCCAACTGGGGGCATTTGAGAAGTAACTGATCTATCTCACACATCGATGTTTCTTGCCCTCTCTTTCTTCCTCTCTTCCCCTCTCTCTAAAAGTAGATAAAGTCTTAAAAAAAAAAAAAAAAGAATAGGGGAGGTGGTGCCCTGAGGTAGAGAGGAGCAGTGACCTCTGTCAGTGGACACCGTGCAGCCCGGCCCTATGCCGAGCCCGGCCTGGTAGCGCGCAGGCCGTAGTTGAGATCTGCAGGGCAGCATTTGGGATTTGTGGGCACACGTGTTTCTCTTACCTGACTTGGACTTTAAAAGTACAGGGAGTGGGTCTCATTCATTTCTGTGCCCGTCCCTGTCCCTACACCATTCCAGGAATTGATTGTAGGAGGGATTCGATGAGATGGTATATGCAAATGAATGGTAACCTGTATGACTATTAATAACATTCTGGGAAGCAGAGCTTAGCTCCACGCTGAAAAGGTGTGTTTCACACATCTTCAAAATAGTCTAGAAGTGAAACAGTGCCCAGCGAGGTGATGAGATCTTCAGTGCTAGAAGGCTTTAAGCCGAGAGTGTCTGGTATGGGTGCTGTAAGTGGGGTGACCACCTGTGGGAGGCTGGGCTAGTGGGACACTGGGACAGTTGACAAGCCCTAAGGGACTCGCACTGGGATGTCTGCGAGGAGAGGGACTTGTTTATTCCTCTCCTGTCACCTAGAAGACTGCCTCTGGCCAGCCAGGGGGCTGTCTAGAGCAACAAGGCTGGGACTGGGAGCAGGCCCCTGGAGGAAGGCCAGGAACCAGCCTGGAAACTTGAACTTCCCCTCATGTGTGATGTCCTTGGCTGGTTCCCACTCGGGCTGAGGGAGGAGAAGGCTTCTCTAGAACTCAAGTCTTCGTGGTTCCGACGGTAGACCAGCAAGCTGGATAAGCCACTCCTGCACTCCTTTTGGCCAGGGGCTCCTTACCCACCATGCCCACCTCCATCCTCAGGCCACCCACGGCTCCAATGCGGGAGGTCTTCACCCCAAATCTGTGGCTGGGCGGGAAATGAAGCCCTGAACTAGACACCTTAGCCCAACTTTTCCATCCAGCAGAGCGGGGCAGGGTGGGAATCAATCAGGTGCAGCAGGGGCTGCCTGGAGTTGGTGGCAGAGCTGGAAACAGAATCTCTTTGTGCCCCACTGCTCTGTTTACTCTGACAGTCCTTGAAGTTCTCAGACAGCTGCACTCTTGCCCGGCGCACATTCAGGCCTCCTCCTCTCTTCCCGGGGCAAGTGGGGCCAGAGGTGGCACGAGGAAGTGCTGTGGTGGGGAGGGAGGCAGGCGAGTGCAGAATCTAGACTGGACCCAGGTGCAGCTTCCCCAGCTCTGCCTCACAGCTTCTCCTGCCTACTCCCTCCCTCTCTGGCTCCTGCTTCTGGCCTGTGCCCCTCACGCAGTTTTCAGGGAGGTGCCCATAAAGCATGCCCCTCCTTGCCCCTCCTTGCCCTCAGCACACAAGGGACCTGCCCGTTCTTGTCTTCCTGCTGGCAGCTTCCAAATCGGGATCCCCTCCGGGCTGTCTCTCTAAGATGCTTTTGCTGAACTGGCTCTAGCAGGTTCTTTAAACGCAAAACATCTAGAAGGAAACTCAACAGCTTCCTCTGCTTCCAACCCCTTCCACTCCATTTTCCCATCAACAGCAGCCCTGTCTTCTCCCCTGCTTCAACCTGGAACCTGAGAACCAGCCAGGCCAGCCCAGAGCAGGTGTGGCAAACTTGAGTGAGCGTTGGGGTCACCTGGAGGCCTCGGAGGACCGCCTGGGTATCCTGATCGGTTGGGGCTGGGTGGGCCTGATGCTCTGCATTTCTAATAGGCCCTGCTGGGCGATGCACTGGTGGTCCACACTGGACTCGTGTCTGTCTCACGGTCTTGATCCCCTGCTCACTATTGTTGAGATTATTATTGACATCCATTTTAAATAGCTAACAGTATTGACCACCTAGGTGCCCAGCATTGTACTAAGCATGCATTTGGCCTACAAAGACTTGCGAATGCTCGTTGCTGCAATAGGTACTTTAACCGGGTACAAAGCATACAAAAGTATCCACCCATACCAGTGACATCTTGGTGAAGAAAGGAAGTTAAAAGCGAAATAAGTACAAAAGGAGTCATTTTAAATCCAGGAAGTTCTCACCAAGAAGGTGACATTTAAGCCAAGCTTGAAAAAGAACTGATTTCATGTAACCCAAGGTCTCAAGATGCTCCTTCTTTCATGTCCCGCAAATGGCTGCCACGTTGTCTTCCAGCTCAGGCCCGGGGTTCAGGCCTCCATTCTTTCATCTGGACACCAGCCAGCCGGCCCCTGGCTGCTCTCCCTGGCTGGAGATTTTCCTTCTCCTGACCACCTTCGGCCAGCAGCCACGTCATTCTTCTAATAAGGCAAATTGTGTAATTCCCTTGGCTGAAGGTCACTGAAGGATTCCCCCGCACCATCAGGATGGAATCCAGATCCCTCAGCAAAGTGGGGGGTTCAAGGTTCCCGGTGATGATTGCACACGGCCCTCCAGAGTGTCGGCCACCCAACACAGTCCCCCCACTTTGCCCTCCACACTTGAGCGGCTCTGGATTAGAACTTGTCAGCTGCCTACTTTTGTCCCCAAACTCATCACCATCCCACCCATCCCATCTCCTTTTTTTTGCATAAGGGAAGCAGCACCTTTTGCTTGTCCTGGGGGCACCCCTCCATCCTCCCAAGCAGGGCTGCTCTTCTGCGCCTGCCCTCTCTCCTCGGTCCTGTCTCATCGAGGGGTCCCCACTGCCAGCAACACATCCCAGAGCCATCTCCCTTTCTCTCCAGGGCCTCTCCATCCAGCACCTTCCAACCCTTCCCAGGCTATTAAGAAAGAGGTCCTTATGCTTACTGGCATGACTTCCTCAGCGGACGTTCATTCCACGATCCACTGCAGCCTGGTGCCTGGCAGCAGATATAGAAGAAGAGGCAGAGGAGAGGAAAGTTGCCCAGGTTCTTGGGGCCTAAGGGGCAAAGCTGGGACTCCAACCCAGTCGGCCCAGCCCGAGCGTGTATCCTCATCCACAGGGGGAGGGGACAATGTTGATCCCAACTAAACTGTTCTATCACGTGCAAACAGCGGCAAGTGTGTCCTGGGTGAATGCCCTAAACATAATCTAGGACTAAACAGATGGTGAGAGCCTGCAACCTCTTGGTCTGTAGTGTTCTTTGCCAAAAAATATCCTTACAGAGGTAAGCATGGTGGGTCAGGGAACGTGACCTTCATTTCTTCCAGCAGGAGATGGTCCAGTTTGCGATGCCAGGGCTTTCCACACCCAGGTGGTAGCCCGCCGCTTGGCTGCAACTTCTAGGCCTTGCAGTTCTCTGACTCAGTGTGGCAGATGGACCGGTGGCTTCCCGCTGGCTGCTATCTGACAGACTCAAAGTCTGTTAGGACTGGAAGGGGCTTTAGTATCCATCGAATGGCAAGATTAGTCAGCCCTGCCAGGAATTGTGCCAAGTGCTTACCTGGCCAGTGTCTGGCCCCTGATTAGTGGAGCTAGCTGAAGCTCATTTGCTAGGTAAGGGAGGCCACAGCTGTGGGCTCCTTTGTTGTGACAGTTGGAGCATGAGAGAGTGCCTGGGAAGAGGCAGACCATGTCGGATACCCTAGCAGGTCAATTTTCTGCCTTCCAGCGTGCAGGGTATGTGGAGCTGTGGTTAAACAGCTTAGAGTCTCTAATTCCACTGACCTGTAGACTGTCCCATAGCTGGTGGCTTTGAGCAAGTCCCTGAGGCTTTTGGAGCCTCCACTGTTCCCTGACCACCTGTGGATGATCCTCAGGGTCACTGAGCTGGATAAAGGAGAGGCTGCTTTGTAAACAGTAAACTGGGAGACACATCTGAACCCGTTGTCAGTGCTTGCTGGTCAAATGGACCAGTTTACCTTAGCCTGATCCTTAGCATCCAGGTGGGTGGGTACCTTTCCTTTCCCGTTGACCATAGGTCCAGATTTCCTGGATCCTTTTTCTTTTTCCCCCCCAAAGATTTTATTTATTATTTTTCAGAGAGAGGGGAAGGGAGAGAGACATCAATGTATGGTTGCCTTTCACCTGCCTCCAGCGACCTTTGGGTTCGCAGGCCGGCGCCTATCCACTGTGCCACCAGCCGGGGCCAGATTTCCTGGATTCTTAACGCAACAGATCTTCCCTGATCCCCTAGTGAGGCGCTCAGTGGTGCTTGGCATTCGGGCAGGGAACCCAAATGAAGGAAAAGGCAGGGCTGTCCCTCAGGCCAATGTCAGGGGAAGACAGAATGCCCAAGGGAAGGAAGCTTTCAACAAGTGGGTTCCTTTTCATTTTTGTTCTTTACGTGTGGAAAGGGCCCATGTGTGAGGAGCTTTCACAAAGGGGACAGGCCCTTGGAACCACTAACCAGCTCAAGAAACAACATGACTTCTCCCCCAGTACCTCTGGGCCCCCTGCCAGTCTCTGCCACCCCCATCCTGACTTTTGGCACCGTAGGTAGGTTGCCTATTTTTGAACTTTAAATAAGTAGAAACAGCCCCTGGCTGGTGGCTCAGTGAATAGGCACTGGCCTGTGAACCCAAAGGTCGCTGGTTCAATTCCCAGGCAGGGGCAGCAATTGATTGCAAGCCAGGTCTCCAGCCAGGTCTGTAGCTGGAGGCAGGTGAAAGGCAACCATACATTGATGTTTCTCTCTCTCTCTGCCTCTCTCCCATCCCCTCTCTCAGGAGATGATAAGTAAAAACTTTAAAAATATGTTTATAGGTCATATTTAAACTCCCTCTGCCTATGTAATGAACAGAAGACCAATCTGTTAAAATCATCACTTTATAAATAAATAAACAAATAAATAAATGCAAACATCTAGGGTATCTTTCACTCAACATTGTGAGATTCATCCTTCTGACATTCCCAGTGCTGTGTGTAGAGTATCATAACAAGATCACAGAGGATCTGGGGTGTTTGTGTGTGTGTTTTAAACTAGATTTAAAATGCCTGAGCTAACATTACAAAAACAAAGCATTTAGAGTAATGTTTATCAATGCAAGCATCACCAATTTTTTGCCTTCTATACATAATCACCTTTGAAATGCTAACAGTGAATCCCAACTGTGGTTCGTTTGAGAGCTGCAGGTGCCCGTGCCACGATTTACCTTCTCGTAGCTCAAATCTTTCCTGCTGGTCGCTGTCTACCAAAGCTGAACAAATTTCACACCTTCCGACCCAGTTATTCCACAGCAGGTCCGCCCCCAATAAAACGCACACAAGCTCACCAAGACACACGGATTACATTAGAACACTCAGAGGACACCCCAAACCGGAAAGGACCCCGAGTCCTTCTAGAACAGTCCCGCCCCCTGAATGCCCTTCCCCCCTCCTTTGTGTGTCCTGTGGAAATGCCTGCCTTCAGCGACAAAGCCAAGGAGCCTTAGGACGTGGACTGAAGTAGTTGCAGTTTCAGTGGGCCGCACACACGGACGAAGAGGGGTGTTTTGAGCCCCATGAACATCGTACTGCTGTCACTCTGTCTTTCTCTCTTCTCTCTGGCTCCCTCAAAGCAATAAAACATGCTCGCGTGAGGATTAAATTTTTTTTTGCTTTGGAGAACAAGAGGAATATGCTGGTTTGGCAGCCCGTGGAGGGTGAGGCCAGCCCTTGGCTCCTTTCTGTTGGGTTTGCCCCCCACCCCTTGGTCTGGGGTTTCCAGGCTGTACCACTGGGGTGTCTGAGGGAAGGGGTAGGGGTCTGCGCTTCACCTCCCCGCTACAGCCCTTGTGCTCCGCGGCCTCTGTTTCACACAGTGGAGTTCTGAGCATGACCTCTTATGTTTTTGAAGTAGTTTTCATTGGTTGTTTGAAAGTGCGCTGCTCTGAGGTCCCTTCCAGCTGGAAAAATCTATTCTGGGAGCAGGAGGTGGGTGTGGGAAGGGTTAAGCATTATTCAGCCGAAGAGCCGGGTTGGGCCCTACGACCTTTTCAAGTTCGTCTAGCTTGGTCTGCAGAACCGGAGATCTCATAACGTTGTTAAAATAGTGTGCAAACAACACAACTTCCAAAGGCTAAAAGAGGAACAGGACTCTGAGGAACGTTTAGGTGGCATTTCAACAAGTCTCGAGGACACTGTGCTTCACCCACCCCTCTTCATTGAAAAGTTTTTGCATTTTAATGTAATTAATTAACTTTTTGCCTCCCCACCAGCTGTTCCTAGTAGTAGTCAGTTGAGGTAGTTTGGGTTCAGAACAGTTCCCATTTTTTTTTGCCCAAGAGTGGGTGATGTGAGTGGCCTGTGTGTCCCTCGCCAGGCTGGTGGCCTTCCCGTTTGGACCTGTAGTTTCACTTGGTGAAGAAGGGTGTGAGCTACTCACGGGCCCAGAGAGAAACATCTCTGCCTTGGCCTGTAGCTTAGAGTCGGCGGGTCTGGTAAACAGCCCGTTTCCCCAGGCGGGCAGCAAGGAACAAAAACTTGGGTGCTCTGGAATTCGTCTGCCCCAGTCGTCCTGAAACAGCTGTTTATTCTTTTGACAGGAGTTGGACCCCGCCACCTTCCCTTCCTCCCAGCCCTGCCTCCTGCTGCGGAACGGAGCTCAATAGAACTTTGTTTGTTTTGCCATTTACTCTGAGGGGAGAGAAGCAGACGATGAGGTATGTGAAATGTTGAAATAATTTCCTTCTACCTGGTCGGGGTCATTGGGGGAACTGCAAGCAGGCTGTGGCGGGGATCCACCTGGGGGAGGACCCTTGCTCTCCCCTTAACTTCTTGCTGGTCCCCCCCTTAGTAATTCTGGAAGAAGCCAAAATTCCTGTCTCCCCAGCGTGGGGTCTAGAAGCGGGAGCTGGTGGGATGCTGTGGGTCTTGGGGCTGGGTGGCGGGCTGGGTTTTCTCTGTGGGAGCCATGGTGACAGTGCAGCAGCTGACATGAGTCCATGGGGTCAGGTTGTGTGTGGGTGGAGCGGTAGCCCCTTCATTTACTTCACCTTATTTCTCATGGAAAAATGCTTATATGATGCCTGGGCTTGGCAGCCAGGCAAAGCTGGCTGGGTCCTGGCTTGAGATTTCCCGAAGGGACTCAAGAAAAGGCATGACGAGATCACCACAGAGAACAGCTGTTCTGTGTGTGATGGCAGGAGTGACACTTAGCCATGTATTTAGTCTGAGACTTGTCTGTTAGTTTGTTAGTTTCCTCTGTCTGTGTTTACCCTGACCCTCATAATGAAAAAACATAACTGGAAACAGTCTTCCATATACTATTTTTCAGGATCTGTACTATGTTTCTTCCATTGGGGAGCATTTCCCTATTATGTCCACCCATTTATTACATACTGATTGATTGATTTTAGAGAGAAACATTGATTTGTTGTTCCAGTTATTGATGCATTTATTGGTTGATTCCGGTGGGTGCCTTGACCAGGGATCAAACCCACAAGGTTGGCATATCGCAATGACACTCTGACCAACTGAACTACCTGATCAGGGCCTATGCCCACCAATTCAGAGGCTTCCAGGTAACACAGCACTCTCTCTCCTCACCTCCAGCGTTAGTCCCCTGCCAGGGGCTGGCCCTAGGAGTCAGAGGGTCTGCTTTTCAAATTGGCATCCTTTTCTAGGTGAGTCCTGCCATCTTAGCCTCCACTGAAGTTCAGTTTCCTCATCCAAAAAGCTGCTGCACTGGCCATGATGAGGGATTAATAGGTAAGAGAGAGGAAGGCCCACACCAGGCATGCAGGAGGCACCTGGGAAGGTCAGAAGAGCCGGTGCTCACCAGGTGGTCAGAAGGGAAGCCAGCCCCTCAGTGAGGTTAGTCTGTCCTGTGATTGGCTAGCTTTGAGCCAGTCCATACGTGATGTGACCATCATGAGAGGGAAAATGAGAGATGTCCCAGAGACACGAATGATTAGTCCATGGGTAGGCCCTCATGTTTTCTGTGAGACAGAGGTGAAAATGGCGGGCACCAGAGGCCCATGCCTGGGACCTGAATCCCAGCTCCACAACTTTATTCCGTGTGACATGTGGTAGGCTATTTAACCCCTCTGAGCCTCCACTTTCATATCTTTAAAGTGGGGACAAGTCTAGAGGATTGTTGTGAGGCTTGAGAGACTGCTGGTAAAGTGTTTCGCCCAGGGCCTGGCCTGGTTCATTCCGGGCGCATCCAAGTGTGTTAGGGCCTGAAGCTGACTCAGTTTTCAGGGCCCTCTTTACAGAACCATGCAAAGTTGCACATATATCCTGGAAATGGATATAGATGACCCCTGAACAACACTGGTTAGAACTGCACCCACCCACTTATACATGGATTTTTTCCCAATAAATACACATATTCTCCTTATCGTTCTCTTAACGGTTTTTTACTTTAGCTTACTTTATGGTAAGCATACAGTATGTGATACATATAACATAGGACTATGTGTTATCAGTAAGGCTTCCGTCAACAGTAGGTTATGAGTAGTTAAGTTTTGGGGGAGTCAAAAGTTATATGCAGATTTTCATCTGTGGGTGGATTGGCACCCTTAATCCCTGCATTGTTCAAGGGTCAGCCATGTGTAAAATGTGAGCAGACGTATCACAATAAATAACAAAAACTGACAAATACTCCAAATAGGACAAACTTGAGAAAATGATGTGAAAATAATGCAAAAATGATATCACTTAGGGGTCTAATTAATGCACCTGTCATATTTTAGCTGTATACTCTTGGGGTGCCTCTTTATTTGACGGTGATTTTGTCGTATCTTTTTTCCTAAAATGATTTTATTTATTTACTTTTTAGAGAGGGGAAGGGAGAGAGAAAGGGAGAGAAACATCAATGTATGAGAGATGCGTTGATTGGTTGCTTCTCGCGCGTCCCCACCTGGGGAACCTGGTCAGCAACCCAGGTGTGTGCCCTGACTGGAAATCAAACCAGCGACCTTTTGGTTCACAGGCCATCACTGTCCACTGTGCCACCAGCCAGGGCTGCAGTATTATTATTATTATTATTATTATTTTTTTAAGATTTTATTTTGAGGGGGAGGGGAGGGAGAGAGGCAGAGAGGGAGAGAGACATCAATGTATGGTTGCCTTTCACCTGCCTCCAGCTATGGACCTGGCTGGAGACCTGGCTTACAACCTGATTATGTGCCCTGGTTGGGAATCAAACCAGCAACCTTTGGGTTCTCATGCCAGGGCCTTATCTACTGTGCCACCAGCCAGTATTATTCTTAATAGAGACGAAAGAAAGACAAATCCATTTTGACTCTTGCAGGTTACTCATTGTTTGCTTTTTATTACCAAGAGTTTAGAAAAGGTTGTTTCAGCTTCATAACTTGCAATTGGTGATGCCACATCTGTACGTCCTGTGGCGGTTTCCTGCCCAGGTGGCTCCGGCCGGAGCACTCAGCTGTCCATCCCGCGTGAGGTGGGGTGGAAGGTGTGGGCACGAGGTGGCGGTGTCCGGACCATCGGGGGAGCCCTGAGCAGGGAGCAGAGCAGCATCAAGCTCAGCTCTTTCCCCCTGGAATCAAAGCGGAAGGCCTCTGGGTGCAACAAGGTCCACCTGGGCGGTTTGTTACCAGGACCCAGGCGGCGTGCAGCTAGTGGGGTCAGACCCTCGGACACACCTGCAGCCCCGGTCCAGGCACCAAGGCTGGAGTGACTGCCCCGGACAGGGGAACACCCCTCCCCTCTGTGAGGCCTTCAGACCTTACCCACTCCCAACCCCAGTCTGCAAGGGGGCCTGACACCGGCTTTATTTGCTTCTCACGTGGGCGGGTGATTTTATCATTTGGTCCTCATTTTACAGAATCTGTGGGGCCACTCCAGTATGATGTGCTCCGCGTGGCTTACAACCGGACTTCCAGCCAGTGGTTGGTTTCTCATCCACAGCCTGGGGCAATGAGGGAAGGCTGTCGTGGAAAGTGAAGTCTGAATGGCTTCTTTCAGGGACAGGGACACTAGGGCCAGGGACCCCCGTGACCCTGGTTTCCAGCACCTGCTCTGTGTGGAAGGAGGGGCCGGTCTATTTCCCTTTCCTTCCTCACACCACTTGAGCTCTGCACTGGGGCAAACGTGATGAGCAGCTGGGCCCTGAGCCCTGGGCTGTGGGGAGGGGAGCTGACTCTCACAGCCACAGTTGGTGGCTGGGGGCTGTCCCTTGAGCTTCTGTGTGGTGCTTCCCTGGAGAACCCACATGCCTCCCTCAGATGAAGCCACATCTCTGTCTCCACAGCCGACTATGGAGCATTTACTGACCATGGGCACAACGTGCGTGGTTTCCTTTTGGACTTTCAAGACCCCCAGAGGAGGGTGCGCATACCTGTCAAAGGAGTTGAGAGAGTCCGAGAACTTGCCCCAGGCCTACGTCTGGGACTGCTGATTGAGAGTCAGCACTGGCCTCATTTCTCCTTGAAACTCTGGATCTAAATACACCAGTGGAGGGTGTGGAGGACAGAGAGAGTTTTGTACAAGGTCTTTCATACTCAGCTTGCTCCTGTGTCCTCTCTGCCCCTTACCTAGTCACAACATTTGTCACTCAGCCTTGGACCCCATCTCAAGGGCCCAGGTGTGAGTGGGGCTGCAGCAGGCAGGGAGGAAGGTTGGGTTTCCTCTGCCCCTGCTTTCCCCTTGCACATTCCAGCCCTCAGAGATAATGGCTTTTCCAGGGCTTCTGAGTCCTGCTGTTCGGCAGGGACGTCCACCTTCCTTGACACGAGATAAGAGAAAACAAGATTCGCAGTCACTAGAATTCCTCTCGGAGGGATTTCTGGTTGGAAGGAACACCTTCCCTTAGCCCAGCCTAAAGCTGTGTGTGTGTGTGCGTGCGCGAGTGTGTGGTTCTTTGTGGGACAGGTTGAGGGTGGGTAAGGAAGAATTACTTTATGAGCCGCAAGTGTATCTGGTACTCCAGGGAAATAGAGTGGGAAATAAAAGGCTTCACAAAGGGACTCTGCCCTTAGAGATGCCCCCCAGGTCTTTATTTAGCACTTGTTCCAGGAGGGGGTGTGAGAGGACCCCCCTCTTGCTTGGGCACCCCCACTGGGGCTGAGCCCAGGAGCCGCGCATTTGGGAGGTAGGATGGGTTCAGAGGAAAACAGTGAGCACTGGGGCCCGAGGGCCTGAGAGGTGGTGGTGGGGCTCTGGGAGGACTGGGTGTGGGGAGTTCACCCAGTCCTCTGAGGGGTGGGGCCCGGAGACCAGGAGGGACATGCTCCATGGGAGGCAGCATGTCAGCATTCAGCAGTCCTCATGCCGTGCCCTACCTCTTACATGGGGAATTTAGAAGCAACCCCATGTTTCCTCGTTGGTGGCTAAGGGGGTCAACCACCCATCTTCAGAATTACACGCTTTTGAAAATTCTGAGACAAACACGTAGGAGAAAGACTGGCTGTCAAATGCCTCATTTTTGCCGAGAAAAATACAAAAACGATTTAAAAAACTCATTGGCCACCCTGCCAACCTCTTCTTCTCTGGAGATGGCGTTCCAGATCCCAGCAGCCACGTCTACACCCGTTTCTAGTGCTTTGCTAAAGGATGTCATGCTGGCTCATTTGGGCAGCTTCCAGTCGTAAGTCTCCAGCAAGAGCAACCACTGGCCACAGCCAAAGGTAAATCGATTCAAGGCGCCTGTGAAGTCCGGAAAGCTTCACGAATGGCCTCTGATGCTAATTTCCGACATGAGAGATCATAAACCCTTTGCCTCATGGAGAGGCAACGAGGAGATGTGTGAAATTTTGGCTCCTCCTGATGATAGCCTCTGTGCTCCCTACCATGAGAGTTTGCATGTTTCTCCATGTAACGTTTCTCATGAAGGAGGACAACTGCATTTGAGCCGCAGCCGACGGGGCTGGTAAAGCCTGGGACACACATTGTGCGGTGCGGTGGCCTCCTCAGCACGGGCCGGTGTGGTAGCAGGGACCCCACTGTAATCCAAGAATATCAGTCTCCCCGCACCTCCGTGAGCCCTTCGTGGGGCTGCCGCATGGACCAGATGGGTAACCTTTACAACCCCTCATCTGCATCTCCCTGCACTCTATTGTTTCACATGGTCTTGCTCCAAAACCGTCCTTCCTTGCCATCAAATGTGTTTCGAGCGCTGGCTAAATACCAGGCGCTGTGCTATCCCACTGGGTCCTCCCGACAACGCGTTTCATGGATACCAGTCTAAGAATGAGCATTTTTTGCACATTTGTTTGGTGCCAGGCACAATGCTAAATTTTTTACGGACATTATCTCTTGCAGTCTTGGCCATTGTTACCTCCATTTTAGAGACAAGGAGACCAATTTAACCAGGTCCACTACAGGTCCACAATCTCTTTTCTGAAACCCCAGGGCCTGGAGGGCAGAAGGTGTGGATTATATATAATATATTAGGTATCAGCCCCGAGTCCAGCAGCACCAAATAATCAGATGCATCCATGTTAATGCAGAGCAACATTTAAACAGTGTAAGTGAGATAAGGATTGTAAACAGCCTCATGTCAGGACCATAATGCCAACTGAATTACACCAAGGCCTTTTGGTTTTCAGAGCTTCCTGGAGACGCCTGTGTTCAGGGTTGCCGGGCTTAGTATGTCCCAGAGCTGGGATTCCCCTCCCTCCCTCATCCCAAAGCCTGTGAGTTGGGTCGCTAGCCACGCTGCTCTGGGAATGAAGACTTCAGCATGTCTCGGTGCTGATCAGTTTGCTCGCAAACCCAGGACTTTTCTAGTGCTCTGCGCTAGGGCTAGAGTCAAGTGGCTTTTTCCAGCAGGGAGGCGGAGT
This sequence comes from Noctilio leporinus, assembly GCA_004026585.1. Taxonomy (NCBI): domain Eukaryota; kingdom Metazoa; phylum Chordata; class Mammalia; order Chiroptera; family Noctilionidae; genus Noctilio; species Noctilio leporinus. The sequence goes on from PVIW01000035.1 coordinate 170,041, forward strand.
GGCCTGCAGTTGCATTTTGTGACTTTGTCACAGGCCTGAGGCCCTAGGCGCCAGCCAGCTCACGAGGTCCTCAAAGGGAAGAAGCTCAAGACTGACAAACGTGCCTCCCAGCAGGTCCATCTTCCTGGGCCTGTGGAATTCCACCAGTCGTAGGTACATCTGGTTGAGCGAGGGCGAGTCCAGCACTGGCTTTTCTGTTTCCTAAGTGTGCCTTCACTTTCATGGCTGATAACCATGTTCTTTAACCGAATTTATATTAAAAGTGATGTAGCAGATGAGATCCAAGACTGGAATCGTCTCGGACCTGCTTCGGAAAGCGTTGTACAGTAACCTGTCTCCTGAAAGGGCGACTTCCATGTCATTTTCATTTTATTTAACTCACCGAACATTTGTAGAAGGCCCCATTTGCTCCACGTGAGTTGAGGAGGACACTCCTGCAGCCCTCAGGCAGCTGAGAGCGACAGTGGAGGAGACAGGGCCACATGTGGGTGCTCCCGCGTGAGCCACCTCCCAAGGTGTTGTGCACAGCAATGTGAATAGTGGTGAGGGAGCCCGAGGAGGGAAAGGACACTTCCCTGGTGGCGAAGGCAGGGGTAGGAAATGGCTTCACAAAGGCCATGACATTTGATGACTAGCACAGCTGGCCACTCTCCTTGGTTTCTAGGTGTCTACCCTCCTGGCATTCCTCCTGCCTCCCAGGCCTCTCCGCATCTCCTCATCTGTCCTGCCTCTAAATGTCACGTCAGCCCAGGGCCCCCTTCCTTCCTTTTACTTTCTCTGCATCCTCTCCCTAGGTGTTCCTTTCCTTCACCCGAAATACCATTGGTGTGGCTGATGCCCCCAGTTGCGTGTCCCGCCCACACCTCCCCCAGGAACCTCAGACCTGTCACGTCCATTGAGGCGCTCACACGTTCCTCGAATGCAGCATCCCCCAAAGGGAATTCGTGATTCTCACCCCCGAGCCTGCTCCTCCTCCATGCACCTGAGGGAATGCCAAACCTGCCTGCTTGACAGAAACCTTGCTGCCTTCCTCTTCCTCATCTCTGATATCTAAAATACCAGCCAGATTTTAGCAGTTCTCTCTTCGGCGTATGGGAGTTACTTGGCTTCTGTCCACCTTCTCTACCCGCTTTTCAGCACAGGCCACCCCTTCTTTTTGCCCATTGAAATAGCCTGCCACCTCACATCCCTGCGTCTGTCCTTGTCCCCACATTCAGTCCCTATCCCCAGTGCCCACTGGAGCCTTGGAATGAAGTTGGATCAGGTGATATCCCAGCTTCACATGTTTTGTGGGTCCTCACCTTCCCAGCCTCTGTCTACCCTGCGTCCCTGACATTCCAGCTAGTCAGGTGAAGGAACGTTGCTATTTTTCCCTTGTTCAGGCTTTTTCTTTTGTCTTTTTTCAGACACCACCGCTCTTTCGCCTGTCAGCTTGGAATAACTTCATTCCTTCTCATGGCACACTTTTCACTGCCTTTCATCCTGTCCTTGTTCCTTGGGAAGCTTTAGTCACCTCCCCGGGAAGGCCTTCCCTGACTACTAATGAGAGGACTCCCCAACCTGCTATCCCCACCCAGCATCCCCCCACCCAATCTAAGTTAATGCAGCAATCAAGAAACAGTGCACCAGTTGTTTGCTTGCTGTGGGTGATCCTGGGTTGTCAAGGACTGAGTGGTCCCTCCTCTGAACATGGGGCATGTGGTCATGGTATGAAGGGGAGCAAAGGTAGGGAATGGGTGGTCCCTGCTGGCATTTGCTGAGAGGTGGGTGATATGAGTTCAGGCAGATGGCGGCCATGGGAACCATCTGTAGTGGACCTTACGATCTTCCAGGTACTTTCCCAGGATGGTCTTAGCATCATTCCCAGCACAAGAGCCCTGTCAATTCATCAAACTGCCCAATTTGCCATTGCAACCCTATGCAATTTAAGGCAGAGCATACTCCTTAGTTCTAGTTAAATATTCATGAATATTTCCTGTTAAGAGAAGATATAGATAGTAGCATTTCTTTAAAACTGTGTCTTGCTTAGGATTTATTGAGTCTATTTTCCCCATTCTTTTTTCTTTCTTTCTTTTCCCAGGAGAAAATAATGAATGTCAAAGGAAAAGTGATTCTGTCGATGCTGGTTGCCTCCACTGTAATTGTTGTATTTTGGGAATATATCAACAGGTAATGATGAAATGTGATGAAATGTTGACGAAAGTTAATCTCCTAGTGTCAGCCAAGTCACCAGGTTGAACTAAAGGCAGATTTAACGGAAACCATGAAGAAGAGATTCTACCCTTTCTATGTCCCTGAGCCCTGAACTGTCTTCGTTTTTTCCCATTACCATTTAGTCTTCTTAATACCCTGCCCCCCACCCTGCAGCATTTACTACCCTGGTGTCCGTGTCCATGAATCCTTTTCCCTTCTTGCTCAATCCCTCCACCCCTTACCTCCTCCACCCTGCATGAGCTGTCAGCTATTCTCCATTTCTGAGCCTGACCCCATTTTCCTTGTTGGTTCAGTTTAGCCCTGAACTGTCTTTAAAAGCCATAGAGCTCCAAGTACATGGTAGCTAATTAACTACCTTCCTTCCTGTCAGGTTCCTAATGTCTTGATTTTTGTATTCTTGCCGTTCTGGGCAAGGTTTTATTAAGCCCAAAATATAATTTTAAATGATTTGTATGGCCGGATTCAGAATTATCTTACGACAGTTCAGACACAAATTCCATCAGAAATCCACCCTGACATGTGCAATCCTGAGCTATTTGCAGAGTTTAAAGGAACATCTCAAGTTGTTGGCTTTTGCTGCAAAATACACTTGAGTTGCTGGTGATTTATTTGTGCCTGGCTCTGGAAGCAAAGTGAATTAAACACTTCTGAGTGCATTCCCCAAAAGCCGCTTCTGTGCTTTTGGAAACAACAGCACCTCACAGATTCCAGCTGGAGAGGCTTCTGATAAAAGCAGCTACAAAAATGCAGATGCCTTTGACTCAAAATGCATTGGTACCGCTCATCCAGAAAGTCCACTGGACACCTCTGGGCAGGGAGATCTGTCTTGGCACCACTACTGTTTTCATGGTGCAGGGTTTAGCCCCCAGGTTCATAGTGACAGCCTGAATTAACGTTTGAATGTCTTCCAGCTCTTATATTCTCAGACTTGATGAGTCAACAGGACCATCTTGGCTACTGAAAAAAAAGAACTGCACCTTGTGGTCTGTCCATAGCAGGAGAATTATTCCAGAAGTGGGAACTGTTTTCCTCCAGGGTGCTGGGTAGACCTAACTGCTTCTGGAATGTTCTTCTGTTTCATTCCAAACAACTCGTTTTAAGAAAAACAAGATAAGCGTGACCAAGTTAGAGGAATCAACTGACCAGATCTTTCAAATTGAGGAAACTGGGTGCTTGCTTGGAAGGAGAGGTGAACCAGAGTTGGGTGAAGGGACCTCAAGCCGCCCTTATGGACTCAAGAGCTGAGGAAATACCCTGGCTGGAGCCTGAAGCGAGGCTGCCTGGGCTGGTCCTGCGCCTCCACTTCCTTCCTCTGTGGCCTTGGGCAGCTTACCCAGCCGCTCAGTTCTGCCTTTTCCCTGTCTTTACAAATGGGGATAATCATTTAGCGCCTGCTTCATAGGCTTGCTGCTGGGAGGATTAAATAAGTTATTGTACATAAAGCAGTTAGGGCAATGTCTGAAACTTAATAAGCACTGGAGAGATGCTAGCGGCCATGTTCACCTTCATCATCGCCATCATCGCCATCACCATCACCCTCTGCTCCAGAGGGCAGACCAGGACAGGGGATTTTGGCAGCTTGAAGGAAGAGTTCTAGCAGCTGGAAGAATCTGACAGAAGAACAAGTGCCCTTTGGGGTCCAGCCCTGAGTTAGGATACTTGTGTGGGTGACCTTCGAGCAGTGAATGTGTGCCTGGATACCCTGAAAGCTCAGTGTTGCAGCCAGAGTGGTGCCTCCATAGTTGGAGTGGTTCACAAAAGTAAATTATGGAGCCAAAGGCACAAATGTGCGTATTGGCACTGGCCTTCCATCACGAGGGTCATTTTGCGGCACGAGGCACGTTGTCTTTGCTCAGTAGCCAGAGCATGTCCTGGCCACACTTCAGGGCCACGTGGCACCCGGACTGTGGCCACATCATTACTCAGCGTGAGGAAACTGCTTTCGTGCCTGCAAGGGGCTTGAAAGGCAGCAGATTCTCTGCCACCTTGCGAATTGGCTGTGTGATGACTGGAGGTGAGCTGAGGGCACTTCCCTCACACAGGTGGCCAATGTGGGCTAAAAGGGACTTTAAAATAACCTCACCGAACACATCAGCTGTTGTCAGCAGAGCATCCTGAAAGAATGTCATCCAGGACAGCACTCGGTTTGAGACAGGATGGAAAAAATCCTAGAATTTTAGAGCTGGAGCAATGTTATAATGAAAAGAATGATGGCGATGGTGGTTGATGATAGCAGCTACTAGTTATTGAGTGTTTGCATGTGCCAGCAACTGCTATGCCCACCCTCCAGCTCTCAGCGCAGCCCTGCGAGCGGCTTAGTTGTCTGTGTTTCTGCATGAGGAACCCTGCGTCTCTGAGGCTCTGTAGGGGTTCACTGTTTTTGTTTCCTGGGGGAAGGTGAATCCTGTGTGAAGGATGGCTGGCCGTGCTGATCCCGGGGAGGTCCGGGGGGAGGGGCTCCATCTGGGAGCTGCTTCTTGTTGAAGTCAATGAAGAGCTGTCACCTTTTTTTTTTTTTTTTTTACTAGATTTTAGTTTCCACAGACCTCCTGGTTCTGAGAAGTACTAAAGTGACTGTAGTAGAACTTCCCTGTTTCCTGAGATCCTAGGTTTTACCTCCAGGAAAGTGGAAACCTAGGAGTACCTAAAAGGCTCTCAGCTCAGCCCAGGGCTTCAGTGATAACGGTTGCAAAAGAGCTTTCCTCAGAATGAAAAGTAACACGATATGTCTTTCTTTTTTGTTTGCTTTTAGCCAAGAAGGCTCTTTCTTGTGGATATATCACTCAAAGTAAGTGCTTTGAATTTTAGATGCTCTGGGCCTGTGCCCATGACCACGCCCACACCTCCCACAGCCAGCTCTTAACTCACAACTGGTGATGGGCACTGGTCAAAGGCAGAGGGCAGGAATGCGTTCCCAGGTACCTGGACCACATGCCCCAGCCTCCTGGACCAGCCTTTATGGAACCACAGCTGTGTTTTGCCCTGGCGTTTGTTTCATGAAGGGTCTCTTTTTAAGTGGTGTCATTTGGAGAGCATTCCTGCCTTCCCAATCAAGAGTCAGGGTAGACATTGGCCCTTATGCTCCCCAGTATATGTTGTATAAAGATTCTTGCAAGAAGTGTCTTTGAGACAAAGGATCGTGAAAAAAGCTTGGGACTCTGATGAACTAGTGGCTGCATTATCATGATTATTATTGGCAGGAAAAACTACGTAAGCCTTCGTTTTTCTGTCTTTGGCTTGGCTGTTAGGAACCTCAGAGCAAAATGTGCTTAACTGTTTGTTGCTCCTTCAGCTTTCATTTCTGATATTGTTTATCCCTTGGCATTAAATCTGAGCTTTTCTGCTTACAAAATGCCATGGGATTTTGGTAGTTTTCCCAAACCCACTTAGGCAATATTTTAGCTACAAATGAAAATAAAGGTAAAACCTTTATTCTCACGAGTTGCTGGGATGACCAAGGTCATGTGAAAGTACCTGCCTAAATGACTAAGTAAAAGTTTCTCTGTTCCCTTTGGTTTGTCATATTCTTGTATTGTTTCCCTGCTTATTTTAACTGTAAGCCATCTGGAGCACCTCCTGAAAGTAGATGAGCTTTCAAGCAGGTTTACCATACCTGTTCATGCCTCACCACTCAATTGGACCAACCGAAAGACCGATCTCTTGGCTTCCCCTACTTCCCCATGCCCAGAAGTCCCTTAGCTGGGGGGACTCTCAAAGGGGACTCTCACAATGAGTGTGGAACCTTCCGCATGTGGGCACAGAAGAAGGTGGTGTCTGCCGACAGGTTTCTGAGTTTCTGGCTCAGAGAACCTCAGATTTCCTGAGGCTGTGACAGCTGACTTTGTGGTACCTACAATTCTCCTAGTTCAGCAGAAGAGATCCTTCTGGGAAAGGTGCACTGGTTTCCTTGTTAAGATCGCAACGTGTTACAGTCATTTTCAACTTACAAAGCTCTTGTATGTGTGCTCTTTCATTTAGTTTTCAAAGATACTGTCACAGGTTTATTATTAATTATTATTATTCTTATTATTAAATAGGGTTGGACAAAAGGTTTGCAGTTGTGAGCACATGAAACACAGTTTAGACATGTTATTATTAATTGTTGTATTCCATACAAACAACTGTAAACCTACTTTTGCCCCACCCTGTACTAGTAGTATTATGTGACTTTTCAGAGAAAAAAAATGAAGGTCCAGGGAAGGATTATGTCCTATCATAGCCACACAACTAGTAAGTGGCAGATCCAAGACCCAGGTTTGTGTACCAGTGCCCCTCACTTCACCCCCATCATCCTTCTCTCCCGACCTGCTTGGGCTCCCTGAGTGCCGGGGCAGAGGGGGTTGTGTGTGGTGGGGCAGGGAGGTGAGGTCGGGGTCCAGGCATGGTCAGGCCCATCTCCTCTCCTTCCACCAGAGCAGCTTCACTTAAGTTTGTTTTACCAGTTGGCAGTTAAAAATAAATAAATATATATTTTAAATGATTTTCTTTTATAAAAAGAGTTTGGAAAATTCCAAGTTTGGGACAAGCTCATTTTCTAAAAATGTTATTCATCTTTTTGTTTCTTAGAAACCCAGAACTTGATGACAGCGGCAGTCAGAAGGGCTGGTGGTTTCCGAGCTGGTTTAATAATGGGTAAGGCGGAGGTCTCTGCCTCCCCACACTGAACATTGTAGAGTCAGATAGAGAGACAGTGAGTTCATGGTCACGACCTTCTCCATCATTCATTTTTCTGGCTTCCTGAAATCATACAAGCTTTGTGGTTGAAACTAGAATGTTAACATTTGTTTTTGTTTTTTCCATTTAAGGTGAGGGTAAGTGGGGCTTGGGCTGAAGTTCAGAATGCAGAAAAGATTGTTGTAAGATAAAAATGTTCTTCAGAGGACTGTTGTATCAAGTCCCTCCCCCAATAATCCGAGGGCCGTTGGGTCATTCAGCTGCTAACTGTGCTGACTTGGAAGGATAAAAACAAAGATGGGTACCGTACCTTTTCATCCAAAGTATGTTTTTAGGAAAAACCATTTAATACCGTGAATCCTCTCCAGCCAGTTACTGGCTGCAGGTGTTCCCTGCCTCCCAACGTGTTTTCACTGACGGTCCTGACATGGTCAACCATCCGCCCTGCGTTACTCAGTTTGCTTTCCCTTTGTATGCAGGACCCACAGTTACCAAGAAGAAGACGTAGACAAAGAAAAGGAAGACAAAGAAGAGCTTCAGCTCTCGGACTGGTTTAATCCACAGTAAGGAAAAGCGTCGCCCACGAGAATCCCTGGTTTAGCAGGAGGTGGCGGGGCTGATGGCAGACCTGGGTGGGGAGGCCGCGTCTCAGCCTCTGTGAGACTTTCAGTGACAGACCAGATGAGAACCTGAGAGTCTGGATGTTTTCGACTCACCTGCTGGAGCAGTAACACAGTGATTCTGACAGCAGCTCAGCTGGCCCATGGCAGCAGATGGGTCACAGAGCACTCAGCCGGACGGGGTCTTACAGGCCATGGCGTGTGGTGGAAAGCCACCAGATCAAAGTCAAAGCAAGAAAATTCTCTCTGAGGTTCCGTGAACTCAACTGTAAAAAGGCTATAATGATGCAAAATTTCCTGGGCTAAGACACATACTTATCAAACACCTACAATAGGCTAGCTGGTCTTTCAAACTGCTGATGACTATCACTGATCACTCTATGTTCAACACCAGCTTTTTATAGTGGAGCTTTTGTTTCTGTATGTATACGAGGTCTATCCCGAAAGTATCGAGCCAATGTCAATATAATTAAAATAGTTTACCCGGCTGATACTTTGAGGACAGACCTGGGTGTGGCGTAAAATGTATTTCCTTCTGTGAACCATGGTCAGATAGTTTATACTAGATAGTGTTAGGCACAGGAGATAGAATCCAATTACTAGGGGTATATTCAAGAAGTTCAGTCTTACCATGGCACTTACCAAGATGGGTAAGAAGGTATGATGGACGTGACTTAGAAGGATATGGTTTGGGGAGTCCGGGATGGCCACGAAGCCTGAAAGACTGTGGCAGGTGCCACTGGTGAGGAAAGGGCCTGGAGGAGAAGATACAGGACTAGGAGGCATGAAGGGAGGGGAGGGATGAGCTCAGCCAGGGATATGTGGATTCAGGTACGTGGGGGACATCTAGATGGAGAATCTAGATGTCTCAGTCTGTTTGAGATATTATAACAGAATACCATAGACTGGATGGCTTATAAGCAACTGGAAATTTGTTTATCACAGTTCTGGAGGTTGGCAAGTGCAAGATCAAGGCACAAACAGATTTGGTGTGTCTGGTGAAGATCTACTTCCTAGCAAATACATGGCTGCCTTCTGAGCGTATCCTCACATGGTGGAAGGGGTGAGGGAGCTCTCTGGGATCTCCTTTAGAAGGGCACTAATCCCATTTATGAGGCCTCCACCCTCATAAGCTAATCACCCCAAGGTCTTACCTCCAGATATACCCACAGTGGGTATTAGGTTTTAGCATATACATTTGTGGGGGACAGTCCCATCTATTAGCAGTGCTTGAACTCGGCAGAAGATAGAGAATAGGGAACCATTCAAATACAAGTGGCAGTGGGACCTTTGAGGCTGGATGAGGCCACTCAGCCAGAGGAATAGACCTGAGTCCTGCCTGACATCAAGGGCTGGTGGAGAAAGAAGTCGGAGGAACGGCTACCAAGGTGGTAGGAAGGTGGGAGAGAAGAACATCTATTGCAGCGTGAGGGCTCTTGGCCTCTTGGAAAGACTGCATATGTTCTGGCAAGTTCTTTTATGATTTTGGGATGTGGGATCTATCCCAGTGTGGAAGGATGGGAATTGGGGGCCCCACGTATCATTTGATCAACTGGACACCAGAGTAGCCATCTATGAGATGTTAAACCATTACTGGAAGTGTCAGAATAATAGACACGTTATTACATTACTTTGATAAGCCCCTTAGATGTGGGGGTGGGGGTTGGGGGAGTTAAGACCCCCCAAGGAGCAGGCTTGACTTGCCAGAGATGGTCACTAGGCTCCCTTCTAAATGGGGGTTGGGGTGGTGGCACACTTTTACTATGACATTTGTGCTTAGCTGAATGGGACTTGGGTGGCAGGGTCAGGGCGGAATTGCTGGTGGGCTGAGAGGAGGAACATGGGACCGCCCCCAGCTGTGTCACTCTCTCTGCTCTGTGCATGGCTCAGCTTCTCTCTAAAGCAACAATGAGCAGATACTTAAAGAATGTTGGTTGGAAGCAACACCAAATGAAGCCTACTCCGGGCACCAGGGTGTATTTCTCACATAAGTGAATGATTAGATGAAGAACTGAGTAAACAAGTATATTTCTATAAATGTATCCTTCTCTGTAAACTACCTAAAACATATTACAGTCTATTGTGTACTCGTTTTCACATCAAGATCTCTCAGCTTCTACGACACCAGATCCTCATAATTTTCCTCCTACTTAGGCATCCTCCCTGCTCGGTCTTTTTTGCCAAGGGCTCCTCTCTCTTCCCAGCCTTCACATATTAGAGCTTGTGCGGGGTAAGCCCAGTATCCCCATCGCTTTTCTTTATGCACTGTTTTCCGATGTGCTCCCACCTATTTCCAGGGCGTTAGACACCATCCATGTGTGAACGATCCCCACATGTGGATCTCTAGCCCAGGTCTGTTCTCACTGCCTGCTTGATGGGACAGCACATCTTGTGTGATCCCACCCCACCCTGGTTCTTCTCATTTCCCACCTCAAGCTCCAGAGTCTGGGACTCCTCTCCGATTCAGTCTCCTCCTCACCTGCCCCTCAGTCCAGTTCATTAACGTGTTCTGTTCATTCTTCCTCCAAAATTCTTCCCACACCACTGCCTTCTGCGCATTTCGCAGGCACCACTCTCATTCCTGTCATCATAGGCTCTTCTCTGGATCGCTCTCCGGCAGCGGCTGTGTAAAAGGAGTTCAGTAAATAATGTGTTGTATGTATTCCACTGGGTGCCCAGTTTGGAAGGAAGGTTTTATGGGGAACAGCTCCGAGTCTTTTCTAGCAGTACGTTTTCCTCCTTTTAAAGCACCATCTTTATGACCTTGAACATCTCTGGCAATTGAGAGGGGCAAAGGCTAGCTCTTAACATCTGTTGTCTATTGCTTCTTTTTGGTGGGTGGTGGGGGGCGGAGTTTGTGGGTTTTGATGCCTTGATACAGAGGTTCATCCAGGAAGCTGATCTCACCCTCTGTCCTCCCCACCTCCACCCCCACCCCTCCCCTACCCGCCTGCATTTTCCGACTGTCATCTGGCTTCTTGGACAGGGGCAATGACATGCTGGAATTGCCAGTGGAATTTAATAGTTGACAGCTGGGAAAGAGAACACTTTAATTTTTAATTAAAACATTAATTTTTAATATTGTTACATTTTTTTTTTTTTTCCTGCTCGGAGGAATTTTCCTAGTCAAGGAACGAAACTGAACACTGGTTTTCTGACTCACTCTTTCTTTAGAAGTTGTAGACTGCGTGGTCACCCAGCTGCAGAGCGTATGAATAGCGGGCTGACCACCTGTTGGGCCTGGGAGAGGGGAAGGGTTTCCCTAACTGCTGGGATCTCTGTGCTCAGCATTGGGCCCAGCAGGGACTTCCGACAGGTACGTCAAGAGACTGAGTGCCCTGGTCTGGCCCTTCGTTGTAAATTAAATGGCTCAAGACCAAGATCCTGTCTCCTCCTCTACCCCCGCTTTATGTGGCGGTAGGATAAAATAAAATGGGGGTGATGATAGCATCCATTGTATAAGGTGGTTGTGAGGATTAAATGAGACGAAGTCAGTACTTAGCGCCTGTGCGCCCTGATATTCAACTTATCCTTTCCTCCTCCTCCTATCTCTCTTCCTAAAAAAAATGGTACAACCTGCTACCCACCTCAGACTCCGCTGCATGACTTAGCAGGCTGGACCAGCACCATGAAAGGGTCCTTGGGTGCTCGCTTCGGCAGCACATGCACTAAAATTGGAACGATACAGAGAAGGTTAGCATGGCCCCTGCACAAGGAAGACGCAAATTCATGAAGCGATCCACATTAAAAAAAAAAAAATCCTTGGCAGGCTAAAACTAAGAACTGCAGTGAATGAGGTGACAGTGTGTGGGAGAGTTTAAGTCCAGAAATGTTGGTTATGGTGTCATTCGCTGTGTGTGTGTGCGTGTGTGTGTGTGTGTGTGTGTGTTTGAAAACTTGTCATTCAGTGAAGCTGGGGGTTTTTGTGACCGAAAGCATCACATAAGCTTCTAAAAACAAAGGAAATAAAAAAACCTCATTGCTCATTTCTCATCCTGTAATAATTAACCTACTGAAGTAGCTAACGTGAATGACAGGAATGACAGACTTGGGTTTCCACCCCAGCTTCCTCAGCATGGCACAGAAATGTCAGCGTGGGAAGCCAGGTAGGGTGGTGGCTTTAGGAATTAACTTAATTTGGTTTCAAATCCAGCTTCGCCCCTTACAGGACGGCGGGCAAGTTACTTAACCCCTGTGCTACAGTTTCCTCGTTGATAGAATGAGAATCAAAAGAGCACCCACTTCTGTCCTGGTTCAGTGGGCCAGTGGGTTGAGCGCTGGCCTACAAACAGAAGGGTCCCCAGTTAAGCTCCTGGTCAAGGCACATGCGTGGGTGGTGGGCCAAGTCCCTGGCTGGGGGCGTGCGAGAGGCAGCTGAAAGATGTTTCTCTCGCACATCTCTCACATGTTGATGTTTCTTGCCCTCTCCCTCCTTGCCTTCCCCTCTCTCTGCAAATAAATGAATTAAGCCTAAAAAAAAGAAAAAGAAAAAAAGAACCCACTTCTGAAGAGTGAAGCCCTTAGCACAATGCCTGGCCCCACAGGAGGTCCGCAGTGTGTTGGTGACTGTCACTAGCAGCCAGCCGTGTGGCCTTGGACAAATTAACAAGCCTTTCTGAATACTGATTTTCTTGCCTGTACAATGGACATAAGACGTGACAGGGCCAAAAGAGAGTGGCTGTGAAGCTGCCGGGCAGATGTTGGTGCACTTCTGAAGGAGCCGTCCTCCATGGGGTCAGTGCGTCCTGGCGTGAGGGCAGAGCTGACTCTCCATTGGAGATTCCCGACACGGTAGGGAGGGTCAGGAGAGCGGCCTCAGAGGGCCCCCCCGCCCCCACGGCGATTCCAGCTGGGCAGGGGCAGGAGGAAGCAGGCCGGAAGCAAGGCCCACAGCTGGGCAGGAGGGCAGAGTCAGCGCGCAAGACCGAGCTTGCAGAGCTGGGTGTCAGAGGGGCAGGAAGCAGGAGGACAAGTCCGGGAGGCTGTTTTTCACCCTGGGGCTGAGGCTGAGGGGAGGTGGGGTTGACGCAGCCTTGCTTGGCCTGGCGGAGGGGACAGGGGCCCTCCACCCTGCGTGAGGCGGCAGGGTGGGGGAAGTTCTCGCTGGCCTCACCTGTGTGTTCTGCGTGCGGGCGCCTCCTGGCAGCCTCTCCAGGGGCACAGGCACAGAGCCAGCAGGGACCCTGCTGCGGGGACCCGTAGGTCTCCGCTCCTAACGCTGGCCTCTCCCTGCAATGGATGAAGTTTAGTAAGGGCCAAGGCAGGGGCCCAGGGGCCAGCCCTTTGTGCGCTGGGGTGTGACTCTAAACATTTCAGTCCCTGCTTCCCAGCGGGGGGAAATGCAGCCACTTCCTGAGCCAAAGGGGGTCAGATAGTCTCCACCAGCCGTCTGGGCCTCGGCTGCTCCCCAGCTTTTCTGCATTACCCTTTATGGGTTGTTGTAGCTATTACATGGCTTCCTGTGTTTGTGTTTGCTTCGCCAAGTTCCTTCCAAGTGTCCTGAGAGCAGAAAACGTGCTTTCCCTGCTGTTCTCTGAGCTCCTAGTGAAGAGGCCTCTTGGTCCGAGAAGAGGGTCTGTGCCGGGGAACCTCAGCCTCACTGTGGGGCCTCTGTTGGGTCCCTTCTTCTCTGGGGGACTCTATTTCCTTGTTTGTAAAATAAATGATAACACCAGACTCCCCTAGTCCCAACCCCCTTTGGCCCTCTAACCAGGTTCTTACTCAAAAACCCTTTCCTGGTAAAAGGGAAATTGAAACAGTTTTCTCTCTTTCAGCTCCGTGTCAGTCACTCTCATTCCCTTGTGTCAAGGAGCAGGACCTTCTTAGGCTCAGAAGGTCCCCACAGGGATAAATAACACGCAGGGATGCCCCTGGCAGTTTAGGAAAAGGCCGGGGAGGTAGGAAAGGAAACTGAAAGAAGAGAACAAGGAAAGAGGGTGTGAGGTATACAGGTAAGATCCCCATAAAGGCCCCCAAGACGGGCCTCTGAGGCACCTGGGTCCCCCGTCCTACTGCCATGACATGCCCCTGAAATGTCCTATGACCCAGCTAGCTGTTTGGCATTAAGCTACAGTCAGGATTCAGGGACAGTGGCCCAAGATCCTAGCTGACCCCATGTTTTCCGCAGGCTGCGCCCAGCTTAGCAAAGCTGTTCCCACTTACAGGGCTCTGTGTTTTGTCCCCAGGAACCGGCCACAGGTGATGACAATGACTGGATGGAAGGCGCCAATTGTGTGGGAAGGCACTTACAACAGAGCCATCTTAGAAAATTATTACGGCAAACAGAAAATTACCGTGGGTTTGACGGTTTTTGCTATCGGAAGGTAGGTGTCCCCGTTAAAATTAACCTTGACTTCTTGTTCCAACTGTCAAGTGTTTGTGAGGGTCCTCTTGGGCTGGTGGAGGCTGTTCATGACTTGCCCTGAGTTATCAGATAGGAGAAGGGGACCGTTTCGGTCTCATTGATGCGGAGGCCCCCAAATATGAGGACACAACAACAGTCAGTGAGTCAGTCCCTTCCCACCCCCAAAGGAGGGCCTCAGGTTGCGGGTAGAAATGATCTGCCACACCATTGGAGCCCCAAGGACTACAGCTCACCCATAACCACCTCCACCCCCCGCCCCCGTGGCTTTCTCTGGAAATTCCCCAAAATCCCAGTGGTTAGACAGCCCAAATGGGCATCAGTCTTTCTCCCGTCCTTTCAAGACCCAGGACCAGAGACAGGAGGACAGAGCAGGTTCTCGGTCCAGAGTGGCCTAAGGGTGGTGGTTTCCATGGTGGAGCACGGCTAACGGCTCCTCCGTGGGGCCTCAGGTTCCCCCTGCCTGGCCCACCTCGGGGACTCAGGTACCAAGATTTGTCTGGCTAGGCTTCCTCTTCCAGAGGTTGGACAGGTTCCACTTTCAGCTTCCATTTCACTGTTTAGACTGTTTCTCCCCAGGCTGAAGTAATTCTTACTTGAAATCAGTAGCTTGTACGTAATGCGTTTTTGCTCTTTTGGAGATTTTTTTTTTTCCCCAGAAAAGCAAAAGTTTAATTTTCCTATTCCTTCCCCACCCGCATCTTGGCCTTTTCATCGGTACCTTTTCTGGAAGCCATGTGGACAGTGGACCCCTTTGCCTTGCACAGGGGAGTTGAAAGGCCAGGTTGATCTGTGTTTGAAGTCTGTCCACCGTAGGGCCAAAGGGAGAGCTCGTTCGTTGTAGGTCTTGATAGTTCTCCCGAGTCCTTTTCCAACCCAGACCTTACCAATCAAGTCCTAATGTCACTGACTGTGCTGACCCCGGGGACCTACGTAGCGACTCCAAGGGAAAAGGGTAACCTGGAGTTGTGACACTTTTACTGGAAGAATCCATGTTGTTATGAATCGGGAGCCAGCGCTCACTCAGCTCACCTAGTCCTTCGCCAAGAGAGGGATGAGCCAGCCACCGTGCAGATGGACTTGATCCTGATGTTTCCAAAAAAACAGAATGTTGCCCATTGTCCCTCAGTGACTTTAACCAGCCGTTGTGTTGTCAAAGTCCAAACATAAATAATTTGTATAGGGATTTATTTGACCCAAACTGATGACAATTCCCAGGAAGCAAGACTTCAGATGCTCTAGAGAATGACAGTTTTGCAGTTTCTTTGATTAACGAGGGAACAGAATAAAGGTTACCTGACAGTGGGAGAAGGCAAAGTACAGGGTAGCTGACAAGACTATGTGCTCTCAAAGGTCTAATAACCTAGCTGCACAGAAACAATGGACAAGGGCCAGCTTAAGTCAAAAATAAACCTTTTACAAAGTTATTCACGTGGGGCATGACTCCCACCATGACCTACCCAGTTAGGAATTTATGATCAGATCACCTTGTTTATATTCTGTAGAGCCCCCTTCTTTGTCGGCAGAACTGCAGGATAGATGGCATATCCTGGCGAAAGCCCTTTGCTCTGCACTCTGAGTCAGGAGAGGACTGTATTCATCAGCAGTAAATCCTCACAAGAGTAGATTTGGACCTGTAGGTATGACATTTGGTTTACTTTCAAATAACAGTGCAACCTCAGTGATTTAATCTCTCAACAGTGTTAAACCACAGTGCCTCATTTCCTTCCCATTGGATTGCCTCCTAGCTTCACGACACTATAAATTTTTCTTAAAGGGGCAGAGCACCAAAGAATTTCCTGGGCCTCAGCCTCAGAGCTATAGCAAAGCCCTTATTTATAGTGCTCAGATTGAGTCCATTTAAAGACTCAATGCTATACATCCTTGGGTTTCCAGAGGCCACCATTAAAAACACCTTTAATTAGGTAGCAAAGAAAGGGAATCCAAGCAGCATCCAAACTGAAAAGTGCCAGTCACTACTACTCACAAGACATCATGATTGGCTGGTACTGTGTTAGCCCATTAAATTCAGCCCACATTCACTGATCATGAATCCGGGGTTTGCATGACTTGGGATAAGACGTCTTTCTACTCTTTCCTCTTCTCCCTGATTGCCATGGGCCCACAAGAGTGTGTAGATTGGGTTACAGAAGGCAGCAACATAATATTTTCTTTTTAACGAGTAGACAAATAGCTAAAAAAACCACCACACCCTATTACTATGGCCAAAATCCCAAAACACTGACAACACCTAATGCTGGGAAGTAACAGGGATTCTCAGTCATTGCTTGTGGGATTGCAAAATGGCACAGTGACTTTGGAAGACAATTTGGCAATTTTTTATAAAACTAAACACACTTTTCCATGCAATCCAACAATTGTGCCCCTTGGTATTTACCCAAAGGAGTTGAAAACTATGTCCACATAAAAACCTGCACACACATATTTATATGAGCTTTATTCATATTTCCCAAAAGTTGGAAGCAGCCAAGATGTCTTTCAGTAGATAAGTGGATAAATAAACTATGGTACATCCACATAGGGAAATATTATCAGTATTATCAATATTCTAAAAAGGAATGAGCTATCAAGCTATAAAAAGACATGGAGGAACCTTAAATGCATATACTAAGTGAAAGAAACCAATCTGAAGAGGCTACTTACTGTATGATTCCATACTGTGACATTCTAGAAAAGGCATTGTGACAATAAAAACTCAGCAGCTGCCAGGAGCTGGGGTGGGGAAATGGATGAGTAGGTGGAATACAGGATTTTTGCGGGCAATGAAAATATTCTATATGATACCATACAGAATGGCCAACGTGTTATTCTACAGATGTCCAAACCCATAGAATATGCAATACCGAGGGTGAATGTTAATGTAACCTATGAACTCGGGGTGATAACGATGCGCCATGTAGGCATGGTGCCGCAGGCTGGATGTGGAGGACGATGTGAGTGGCAGCGGGGACCAGGGGAGTATATGGGAACTCTGTGCTTTTGGCTCAGTTTTTTCTGTGAGCCTAAAAATGTAAAAAATAAAGAAAACATAGTTAAAATAAGGTTAAATCAGAGGTTGTTTGCCTTGGTATTTAGATGGCTCTTACACATCGGTTGTAGGTGACCAATGGGAGGCTCACAGGGTGACTATAATACGGACAGATATCCATGTCCCTTAACTCATTCTCTGGGTCCCAGAGCGGTGATGGATAGGCTTTGTGCATCCCCAAAGGACCCAAGGGTCCTGGCACGGTTGCATCTGGTAGGGCAGTAGCCACACTGGGGTGTTGGTTGGGGTTTTTGAAGGAGGCTCAAGAACTAGTGCTCCCTGATATTAGTCAAAGGGTATAAACTTCCAGTTAGAAGAGGAGTAAGTTCTGGGAATCTAAAGTACAGCAAGGTGATTACAACGAACAGTACTGTATTGTATACTTGAAAGTTGCTAAAAAAAAAAAGTAGATCTTAAATATTCTTACCACAAAAGGAAATGGTAATTATGTGAAATGACGGGGGTGTTAGCTAACACTACGATGGTAATCATTTTGCAAAACATGAGTGTATCAAATCAACACTTTGTACACCTTAAACTTACACAACATTATACATCAATTATATGCCAGTAGAGCTGGGGAAACAAAAGAACTTGCACCTCCATCACCCAAAGGCTAAGTGAGGCAGATGATGGTGAGTATCTTCATTACAACTGAGGCTGGTATTGGAGAATGTGGCTTACATCTGCAGGCCCTAGGCCTCCTTACATTCTCTAACAGAATTAGAAAGACTTAGGGACCCAGGAAACTATAGTGCTAGAAATTTGAGGGCTCTGGACATGGGAGTAGGGCCTGTGCCAGTGAAAGTACTGTAAGGCCCAGACAACTAGTCAGCTTCTAAGAGCAAGAGGAGGGGAGAGGTCAGGACTGTTCACAGACAGTTGCCTTCCCAAGACTGGCAATGGGATAAGTCACTTCACCTCCCAAGGGCAGCGTGACAGAACAGTAGAGAGTAGTCAGGAGTGTTACATCTGGAATGATGAAAAACTCCTGAACTTCAAAATACAAATCAAATTATTAGTGTATAGCACACGGTCTCCTAAAGCGTCCTGGAGATTTCACTTATCCTGTTCTTTGTTTCAGATACATTGAGCATTATTTGGAGGAGTTTTTAACATCTGCTAATAGGCACTTCATGGTTGGCCAGAGAGTCATATTTTACATCATGATGGATGACGTCTCCAGGTTGCCTTTGATAGAGCTGGATCCTTTGCGTTCCTTCAAAGTGTTCGCGGTCAAGCCTGAGAAGAGGTGGCAGGACATCAGCATGATGCGCATGAAGACCATTGCGGAGCACATTGTGGCCCACATCCAGCATGAGGTCGACTTCCTCTTCTGCATGGACGTGGACCAGGTCTTCCAAAACACCTTTGGGGTGGAGACCCTCGGCCAGTCAGTGGCTCAGCTCCACGCCTGGTTTTATTCGTCAGATTCCGATGACTTTACTTATGAGAGGCGGTGGGAGTCCTCGGCATTCATTCCATTTGGCCAGGGGGATTTTTACTACCACGCGGCCATTTTTGGAGGAACTCCCAGTCATGTCCTAAACATCACCCAGGAGTGCTTCAAGGGAATCCTCCAGGATAAGAGAAATGACATAGAAGCCAAGTGGCATGACGAAAGCCACCTAAACAAGTATTTCCTTCTTAACAAACCCACTAAAGTCTTATCCCCAGAATATTGCTGGGATTATCATATAGGCCTGCCGTCAGCTATTAAGACTGTCAAGATATCTTGGCAGACAAAAGAATATAATTTGGTCAGAAATAATATCTGACTTTAAATTGTACCAGTGGATTTCTGAATTTGAGAGAGTATTCTGGCTACTTCCTCAGAAAAGTGTAACACTTAATTTTAACTTAAAAATACTAACAAAACAGCAACCCAGCAAGTACGTCTTATTCCTCCTTATAACATTGAGCCTTTTAATATGGGAGGATGCACCTCTGGTAATCAGATGTAAATTACCAATGATTTCTTGCTTACTCTGAGTTTGGGGAAATACTGTTAGTTGGACTGATAAAGAATTGTCACCAGCAAAGAACAAGCCAGAAACACTCTACGTGTGCCAGATACTGTACTGTAGAAAACGGTGCTGAGTCTAAAGCAGCACAGGCTGTGCTGCAGCAGAACTCTTAGGTGAGGACACCATCTCTGTGGCAGTCCTCGAACGGCTTCAGTAGCAGATGGTGCCAGGCCATTTGTAGCATGGGTCCTCTTCTCAGGATGTTTGGCATCTGTGCAAAAGATTGGTTGGGATGCCCAGCGGTTATGGTGGTGAATGTTTGGAGTCACAGGGAATCCGAAGGAAGTGAAACCAAAGCCTGCAAGAGAGTTAGCCATGAAATAGCAAAGAGGGTGGAAAGAGAGCAGGACTGATTACTGCTGGGCGATGCCACCTCAGAGGAGCACAGGACCTAGGGTTGGTGCTCAAATACAGCCTGCGTTGGGGACAGTGTGGATGGTCTCTGTTTTGATCCCATGACAACTAGAGCAGAGGGGATGGGCATGGAAGATGCGTCTTGTTTTGCCCAAGTCACAGCCAGCCTGCCAGATTCCGTAACTTGTGTCTTCAGGCTCGCGGCCAGAAGACGTGGATGGCTTCCCAGAGAAGACAAAGGCTCCCAGTGGACTGAAGAGGCTTGAGTGGAGTTACATTTTCCCAGACATGGGCCTCATGACAGTCGTCAGCAAGTCCTGCTGCCACCTGCTGTGACCTTCAGGGTCCCTCAGCCAATGGTGCCCCCTTGGAGGGCTGACATCTGGAGTGGATTAGAGGAAAAGCCCTCCTGTCAAGTAACCTTGTTTTCCCCTGCCCTATCTGTGATGCTGAAGTGGAACGAGAACCAGACACATTTAATAAAATGGTTAATTGATTTTATATTAAAAGCAGAAGGGATGGCAATGACAGACCCATTCCTCATGAATGAACAGCTTACCATTCAAATGCCCTTCTCTACGAGAAGTTATGAAATCCTGCATATTTAAAGTTAAGCAATTCAGTGCAAAGGCAGTGAGGCAGCAACATTTGCATATTTATGTTTGCTTGTGTTCCAGTTTGTCATTTGTTTCCATTTTTTAAGTGATTTGTTTTATGTTAGCTTGATGTTCATTCAGCACAATGGACTTTCCCGATGAAATGAAACCTGCATTTTGTCTGCCGCTGCCCTGTGCCTCCAACTCTTCACTTCTTGCCAAAACATATCACAATCAACCAGACAAACAAAACATCCTGAAGTGGACTTGTAAAAGAAAAAGGAAATTGCACATCAGTTAGGACTTTTGATTCTCCGTAGTTCAAGTTAGTTGGAATGCATTCTGGAGTAGGGAAAGTTAAAGGTTTAAGTCCTGAACCAAAAAATGATCTGTCCTGAACAATTAAAGGGCTATTTTTACTTTTGAGGGAATCTTGGATTTTCTTACTCATTTAAATTAAAATCCCAAATGGACAAACTCAAGATCTCATGAATAGCCTTGACTAGTGTGACTGGGCTGGGCATCATCCTGCAAACTGAAAGGTCACCATTTGGGTTCCCAGTCAGGGCACATGCCTAGGTTACAGGGTTGTCCCCAATCCGGGTGCGTACGGAAGGCAACCAACGGATGTTTCTCTCATCAATATTTCTCTCCCTCTCTCTGTCCCTGCCCCTACTCTCTCTTAAAAAAAGAAAGAAAGAAAAGGAAGGATCGCATAAATAGTTAAAACAAAAAGAATATTATATTCCTGATTTATAATTAAATAAAATATTTTCTCAGTATGTTCTGGTCGGGTCATGGATTGTGCATTTTCTTCCCAAAGATGCTTAGAATTGTCAATTCTAGAATTTTACATTCTTACACTCCAAAAAGCCCTCACATCCTACAAAAATTTGTTTGCTATTCCAAAGGTAGAAAGAACATGGTTGAGATTTGCAGGCTTTTGAAACAAATGCTCGTAAAAAGCTTTCCACGGTGACATGCTGAAGTAATTAACTGCCGGTGGAAGACCCAGCAGGAAACGGCCTGTCCCTGAAGCCTGGGGTGGGCACCAGGGCAAAGGGAGAAAACAATGCCTTAACCAGATCTGGGCTTGTTAGTCCCGGCCTCTGGGGAGTGCATCTGGCCAAGCAAGCCTGGGGAGAGGCTGCGCTTCCAGAGTCTGGCCGTGCGTGCTTGTGACAGAAAGATGAAAGGTGACCAGCTGATGGAGTATGGTGCCCGGGTCTATGGCAGGTCATGGGGCCTTCGGAGCAAGGATTGCTCCCCTTTTACAGATGAGCAGGTGAGGCTCAGAAGGGGTAAGTCACCCAGCTGGGGAGTGCTGAGCTGCAGCTGAAATCAAACTCTGGTAAGGAGAAGTGCGTTGGCACCATAAATACATGAAGGACCATGTCTCATAACAAGGTAAATGCAACTTTAAAGAAGAATCTTGTACAGGACCACCTCTACTATAAGGATATTTAAGAAACTAAATAGGTTTCCTGCCTGTACCATTTCCCACTCTTTATGCACTAAAGCTGCCCCAAATGCATCAAATTAGTTAAAATGGATCATGCGAACAAAAGCATACATGTTTTCTCTTTACACGTTGCATGCAGGGCTGATATGAGCCCTTTGGGCCCATGAGCTCTGCCTGCGAAGGCAGTGACTTAGAAGGTGTAACTGGGCAGAGAGACAGGTGGGAAGGACAGCCGTGCCTCCTTCCATCGAATATGGGGGTTGTATGCCACTGGAAGGGGAGAAGAAGGTTAGAAGGGTCTGACTTCTTTTCCTTGGCATGACTCACCTTTGATCTCTCCCAAAGTCACAATGTGATTTATTAACGAGGGAACCACAGCTATGGCAACATTACAAGTAGTTTTAAAATGAACCTTATGTGAATTGATAACAGACATGATCATACAAGTGTGAAACACCATAGAAAGCATGGATGCCAAATCTACAATGCATAGTTTTAAGGAGAGTAAGGAGGATTAATCAGGGATCCATTGGTCAAAACCTCTAATCTAAAAAAGGTGCAGAGCTAGGATTCAAACCTAGGACTGTGCGACTTGAAACCCTTCACTCTTTCCATAGCCCCAGTCTGCCCCACCCTCTCTCCTTCCCTCCCTCCCTCCATCTTGTTTTTGAAATTTGAGGACACAAGGAATTACCATCAAGAGCTCCCAATTCCTTTACTTGGCATTAAACAACTTAGTAGACCGAAAAGTGCAGGAGCAGAATTGGGTCTAAACTCATCCTGTAGCCAAGTTGGAGAAGCAGTCAAAAGTGCGCCATGCAGGGCACGGGGAAGGAAGTTGCAGGCAAAGGGAGTGTGGGGTGGAAAGGACGTCTGGTGACGTGGAAGCAGCCTTGGAGGAGCTGACTCTGGATCGAGTTTGGAAAGAGAAGGGGATCGTGTTGAGGAGTAGAGACGTGATGAGATGTCAGAGGGAGGAGCAGCACCTATGAAGCACACAAGACCCACACAGATGGTTCTGGGGCCCTGGGCTGAATGAAACCACCTGGCGGAGCCCGTGTGAAAAGCAGCACCAACCAGGGGAAGCACTTGGGCCGGTGGAGGACTCCACGTTCGCCCAGCACTTGTGGCTCCCACCCCTTCCAGAGTGCTTGGTCTCTTTCACAGAGTCTCAGTGATGTCTTCGGAAATGGGTGCCATGGTTGGAGCAAATGGTCCAGACTAGGCTAATCGGCACCTTTCATTCCTTTGGTGGCAATGATTGATTTGGGGGTGGGCAAAGGACCTAAACTAGTCCAATCAATGTGAATCTCAGGTCCTCAGGAAACGAGGAGGCATGTATGCTGGGAGCTGCTCACGCCTCTGGTGCCCACAAGGAGGTCAGTATTAGGATGAACATGACAATTAGGATCGAAGGAGGGAAACTGAAGGAAACAGTCCTTGATGACAACCTTCCAACTGCTGGCTTATCCAAAGCCTGCACTGCCTGTGGGCTTTTCAAATGTGTGAGTCAATAAAGTCCCATTATTGTTTAAGTCAGTTGGACTTGGACTTTCTCTTATAACTGAAAAATATCCCCCCTGACCCCTTCTAGAATGATTCCTTAGGCAGGGCCATAGCCTGCCTTTGCACCAGCTCCAACACCTATTACACCACCTGAGTCAGAGGCAAGGCATAACCTACAAGACGAACAAATGAATGAATCATCAATCACATCCACTCCCATCATGCCTCTGAATAAGTGCTTTATTTAAAAAATTATGAACTCAGATACTTTTATATCGGGCATGTGGACCTTTTCCTCCCATAGTACCAGCAGGAACTCAGGGAGTACAGGCTCCAACTCTGGGCTTCAGGCTCTGACTTGGTGTATAACCAGGTTCAGTGCTGCTTAAGGTCAGCCACGCAGGAAACAAACCTGTCAGTGTAGGACAGTGGCTCTAAACCAGTATGACTTCACCTCCACCATCACCACCTCCACTCCCCGGCCCTTGCCCTGATCCCAGGGATATCTGACAATACCTGAAGATAGTGTTGGTTGTCACAACTTGGGGGGATGGGGGTGCTACTCACAGTTAGTGGTAAAGACCAGGGATGCTGCTAAACATCCCAACACACACAGGAAAGCCCCCCAGGAAAACTCTGGCTCAGAATGTGATGAGGCTGAGAAACCCTGGGGCAAAATTCCCTTGAGCTTCATTGAGAAAGAAATGTGGGAGAGCCAATATGCATAATATCCACTGGTTTCTACCCTAGGAATAGTCCCTGGTGAGCGTCAAAAGCTTGGAACTCATTTCTTAGTCCTATAACATTCACAGCTAAGAAAAAAAGGATAAAGTGGTTCCCCCTACTGGACACTGGAGGGCACGAACTCCCGAAGATAACACTCTAAGCAAGGAACAAGCACCGACCTTGAGTGGGCTAAACCCAAAAGAGAGGTTATTGGGAGCCTACTGGCAAGTTCCCCTGAACTCAAGGCATGGTTGACAGTCCACCCAGCAGTGGGGTACCGAAGCCAGCTGGTTGTGCCCTGCGTGAGAGCCTGCCACTGGATCTTTCGTGGACAGTTACGTCCTACGTAGTTCAAAGGGTCTGAAGTAGGCACCGCCCAACTCCCTACTTAGTGACTTCAAGTTGGAAGCTTGGTTTCAGCCATGGTAAACGTATTCACACCATGGGAATCAGCAAACACTACAAGTCAGGGCTCTTTTTTCCTTTCCTTTCCTCTTCATCTTTCTTTCTTTCCTTTTTTTTTAGGAGTTAGTTGTGTAAAATTTTGTGCACATCACTACAACCAGCCCACAAGCAATTGCCAGGGAAATTCAAGGGCTTCAACAGCATAAAGTTATAAACTTCCCCTGGAGATCTGCCAGCATGACCCATTTCCAACTACCTCCAGGCTCAGGGTTTCTTCAAAACTCTAAATTTTTGGAAAAGCAAACCCAAACAGCACAGCGTTCACTCATGCTCCCAGCAGCTGCGTCATGGAGCGGGTTTACTGCAGAGGGGATTACGCGACAAGGCAGCTTCTAGATGAGGACCTATTGCCGAGCG
The DNA here is from genome assembly GCA_004026585.1 of Noctilio leporinus. Classification (NCBI taxonomy): domain Eukaryota; kingdom Metazoa; phylum Chordata; class Mammalia; order Chiroptera; family Noctilionidae; genus Noctilio; species Noctilio leporinus. The sequence goes on from PVIW01000035.1 coordinate 194,452, forward strand.
CTGGGCAGCTGGCTGGCTGTCAGTCATTTCCTCCCACTTAGGTAGAATATGCCCTGCGACCATAATCCAAGAACATTAGGCACCACGTAGCACAGCCCCGTCTCCCATGAGCAGGTCGTAAAATTCACAGACGACGTCAGAGGGCCAGGCTTCTTACAATCTACTGTCTCCAGCTAATAGCTGTTTTTTCCTTTAGTTCCTTAGAAAGCCCACCCGACGATTCTGCAGTCCATAAAGTAAATGATAAATGGAGCTCAGAGCCAAACACCATGAAGTCAACAGTGAGAGACAAGGCAGTTAGAGGGGGAAAAGTTTAGTAACTCCTTTTTCGAAGAAAATGACGGTTATCTGCGCAAGGGGTTTTTCCTTGCTCGGGAATTCGGTGGTGCCTCTGCTCTAAGTTCTCTATCAAGTCTGGCCACGGTCTTCGTCCATCATCACAGTCTACTTCAGACCTTTTGAACTACGTAAGACATAATTGTTCATGAGAGATCCAGTGGCAGAACTCACCTCAACCTAGACCAGCTGAGGAGCTTTCTCTTATCTGGGAGCTCATTGGAAGCTCGCTGCTTTTACAGTTAGTTACCAGGCACACGGGAGGCAGCTGGGTGCCCTCACGTGTGGGATACGACCTCTAAAATCCAAAGTAGCCCAAAGGAGTTGTGGTTCTCTCTTAGTGTAGGAGGCAAAAAGCACTGGTTCTCAAATTTGGCTGCATTCCGACATGTCCTGCAGTGCTAATCTTGATGCCTGGGTCTGACCCCAGAGACTGTGACTTATTTGGTATGGGGTGGGCATTGCGACTTTAACTACCTTCCCAGCTGAAGAGAATTCTAGGAATATGGGGGAGTGGGACGCACCGGGAATCTCTCCCCACCCAGGCAGTAACGGTGCTGGCAAAGTCTGTCTGATTGAACTATTTTGGAACTCTGGAGTCTACTGACGCTTGGATCGTAAATGAAGGTTCATGTCAGTCGATTTTGACTCTTAGCACAGTGGCAGCTACCATGTCCTACTTGCAGCCGGTGTTCCTGGAGCAGCCTGCCTGCTCCTTGTGCAAGCCAGAGTGGGTGTAGAGGACCCTGTCCTGCAGACATCAGGCATCTGTGCTCTGATCGCTGTGGCGCAAAGAGGCAGGAGCCCCCGTTGTTGCACTTCCTCCCACTGCTGCAACCCCTCCCCTCCATCTCGGGTAGCTCCCAGGGGGTTAAAGGGCAGTGCTCTTTCTTTCTCCTTTTACTTCCCTCTTTTTCCCCCTTTGGGAGTGTGTATTAAAAAGCAGGACATTCAAAAACAACTACATATATGGGGGAAATTAGAAAGTGGACGTGTATGACCAAGAAATGGCTCTGAAAAGACCTTAAGTTACACCTTAGATTGATCTTTGGCACAGAAAAGCTTACAACAGCCATAAAAATAAAACAAGGAATGAAAACAATACCAAAAGTTAGCCAGCCCTTGGGAAGAGACATAATCTTATTTCCAGAGTTATGACAGTGTTAGATTCCAATGTAGAGTTTCAACAACAAAAAATTCACAAGGCATACAAAGAAACAGTAAAGTATAGTCCATTCAAAGGAAAAAAATAAACAGAAACTGTTCTTGTAAGTGACCTGATGGCAGGTATCTAGGTAAAGACTTCAAAACAACTGTCAAAACTATAGGACAGTGTGAAAAAAGTCAAGAAAACACTGTATAAATAAAATCAAAATGTCAATAAAGAGGAGACCTAAAAAGAAACCAAAAATCATTCTAGAGCTGAAAATTATAATAACAGCAATGAAAATTTCACTAGAGGGATTTAATAATGATTTTAGCCAGGCAGAAGAAGGAATCAGTGAACTTGAAGATAGCACATTGGAACTTCTCAAGTCTGAGGAATACTAAAAAGACTGAAGAAAAGTAAACAGTACTTAAGAGACCTATTGGATACCATTAAGCTGAGCAACATATGCATTAAGGGAGTCCTAAAATAAGAGGAGGAAAAGAATATTTGAAGAAACAATGCCTGAAAACCTTCTAAATTTGATGAAAGACATGAATATAAATATCTAAGAAGTTCACTGAAATCCACTATGATCAACTCAAAGAGACACATTATAATAAAACTTCTGTAAAAGAAAGATAAGATTCTTGAAAACAACTGGAGAGAAGGACTTGTCACAGACAAGGAATCCTCAATAAGATTATCAGGAGATTTTGCATTGGAAACTGTGGAGGACAGGATGGGGTGTCTTGCAGGGTGAAATGAAAGGACATTAATTAGTAACTCAAAATCATATGGCAAAATAAATATCTCAATAAAAGTAAATACATGTATTGATAAAAGCTAGTATTGCAACAATGGTTTATAACTCCACTTTTTGTTTTCTACATTATTTAAGCAACTAATACAATTGTTAAAACATTTCTAAGCCTTGGCTGGGTAGCTCAGTTGGTTGGATCCTGATATTCCAAGGTTGTGGGTTTGATCCCTGGTCATGGCACACACAAGAAGTAACCAATGTATGCATAAATAAGTGGGTATATAAATTGAAGTTTCTCCCTCTTCTCGCTTTCCTTCCCTCTCTAAAATTAATAATTTCTACTTTAAAAGCTAGTACCATAAATTTGGTTTATAATTGCAAAAGTTATTTTCTACATAATTAAGAGGCTAATGCATTTAAAAGAATTATTAGTTTATGTTTTGGGCACACAATATATAAAGATGTAATTCCATGACATACGACAACCATAAAATGCAAAAACAGAACTACAAAGGGACAAAGTTTTGTTAAGTTATTTAAGTTAAGGTGATATAAATTCTAATTTGAGTGTTATAATTTAGGATGTTAACTATAATCCTCATGATTACCACAAAGAAAACAGCTACAGAATATATGCCAAAAGAAAGCAGAAATTTTTTCTTTTTTAGTATTTCACTACAAAAAAATTTTTTTAACTTTGATATGGATTTTATTTTCTGTATGGATCATGTATGGTATATATTATTTCAGGTAACTATAAGCCATTGGTGAATAGTAATGACTTAATTCATTTTCTTAATGGTGTCTTTTGATGGGTAAAGTTTTCTTATTTTGATGAAGTATAATTTATCATCTTTTTAGTTGTTTTTTCTCATCTGTGTTAGAGACCTTATCTGCAAGTTACCAGATATTCTCCTATATTTTACTTTAATAGTGGATTTTGCTTTTATGCTTAAATCTATAATTAATTTTGAATTAACTTTTTGTTGGTGTGAGATACACAGAATAATATGGGTGAGTTGGAGTAAAAAAAGCGAAATGTAAAGAGCGTGTAGTGCACAATTCTATTTACATGAAGTTCTACAGTAGGAATAACTCCGCTATGATGATAGAAATTAGAACACTGATCTCCTAGGTGGGAGAGGGTAGTGACTCAGAGGGGCACAAGAAAAGTTACTGGGGTCTTGGAAATGTTCTCTATCTTAATTAAAGTGGGTTTGACATATACATGTCCATGTGTAACAAACCCAATAAAGTGTACAATTACACTATATTTCACTTTATGTAAATTATACTTCATTAAAAATGTATTATAAAGCTTTAAAAAATCTACAAGAGAAGATAGAAATTTAAATGGTCCTATATTTTTCTAATGGGACAAAATCCAGTCCCCTGGTAATGACAAAGAGAAGTTACAGGCATAGGAATTGTTAGGACTGCCAGCATCTAGTTCTTTCATCATCAAAACAGAATCTGATGACATCATCATTCACAGAAGACTGAAATAGTAAACACAAAAATTGGAAAGCACCATGGAACCAATAATAGGTTATCTGATTTATGATTTTTCAAAAGTCTCAGAAGTTCCTGCTCGAAAACTGTCTGCCCTCTTCTCACATCTTCGCAAACCATTATACCATAAATGTTAACTCTTCAAGGAAGACACTGACTGAAATTCCTACATGATCTCAGGAACACAAAAGGTAAGAGTTTGTCCCTAATTTCAACCAAATTAAGCTATATCCATTTTTTTCTACCCACAGATACTTTTCTGTTCCACAGATTAAATATTACAAAGGGGTTTTGTAAACTTGATGGCGACAATTCCAAAGTCAATACCTAAATTGAATATAATTTTCAATAATCTAAAAATTATAGTTTAGCGTCCAGTCAGTACTCTGGATCAATTATATATTTAAATGTTTTTAAGAAGGACACTTATTTTATACTGTTATCATTTCTATCACCTATCTTGGAACAATCAACTTCATGATATTATTTAATTCAAAGAGTTATTAAGTTCCTTTATAATTATACAACTCTTTGAAGAGTCCAAGTAGGTATTTTCATGATCTCTTTTTCTCTGACACTCTACCTTGAAAAAGTCAGGAAGTGAAGTGGTGTAACTTTTCTGTAGGAAAGGGCCCTTTGTCCTTTAGAAAAGATAAGCACAGTTTACAAGATCTCTTATATCAAAACCAGCTTATACCAGTTAATATCCTCAGACTTTGGGCAGATGACTCCAATAAATAGTGTCTCGTCACTAACTCAACTCTGTTTTCGTATAAATCAACATTCGATGACCAGAGGTACTTAAAATCCTAGATGAAAGTCTATTAAGTCATCTAGTTTAAGTCATAGAGAGGCAGGATTCAACATCACTTACTCTATAGACAATGCACTTTATTTAATCTACTTTTATTTGTTTCTTTTTCCTCCCAGTAAAGGATGAGATACAAGAGAAAAACAATTCTGTTGTTACTACTCTTACTGTCCCTTTGGGCCTTGAAAAGGGAGTATCAATTCAGGTAATTTAAAAATGGGAATAAATCTTTTATTCTGCTGTTTCTTAAGGATCTGGTTATGTCATAAAGGTGATAGTAGCATGCAACTGTATCGATCCAAAAATACCTAAATATAGCCAAATGACATATTTGAAAAAATTCTTTGTTTCTAATGTGGCCAAAGCTAAATGCAATTTTTGGTCTATCTTTTTCTTTTTAAATTTTATTGTTGTTGTATTACATCCATCCCCTTTTTGCTCCCCTCTGTCCCCCTCCCCACCCATCCATTCCCCCCAAAGTCAATCCCACCTGTTGTCCATGTCCATGGTTCTTTTATACTAGGTTCTTGTCTAAGCTGCTCCCCTTTCTTGCCTCTGCCTCTCCCCTCCCCGCAACCCCTTTCCCCCTGACCACTGAAGGCCTATTCATTGTATTCATATACTTGGTTCTGTTTTGCTTGTTGTTAGTTTTGCTCATTATTGTCCCGTAATGGGTGAGATCATATGATATTTGTCCTTCACTGACTGGCTTATTTCACTAAGCATAATACTCTCCAGTTCCATCCATGTTCTTTCTTTCTGCTATATAGAATTCCATTGTGTAAATGTACCAAAGTTTTTTGATCCAATCATCCACTGATGGGCACTTAGGCTGTTTCCAGCACTTGGCTATTGTAAATAGTGCCGCTATGAACATAGGTGTACATAGGTTCTTATGAATTGGCGTTTCAGGATTCTTTGGGTATAGTCCAAGTGGTGGAATCGCTGGATCAAAAGGCAGTTCCATAAATGTAATTTTTGTAAGCCGGTATGTGTGAGGAGAAGCAATGTTAAGTTACACAGGACAATTACTGTGTAATTACAGTGTAATGTTAATAAGTATGATAGAGAAACTGCCATTTTAGAGAGGTGGCATCTTCTTTAAGAAACATCTTTAATATCCATGTGTTCTGGCACTACGTGTGGTTTTGGCCTTCCCCATATTTGACCGAGGCAAGCAGGAAAACTTCATCTGCAATTAGCACATTCCATTGTTTTAATGATATTAAGTGCTCTCATTTGGATCTCAAAGAATTCGTTATTTTTTAAGATATAGCATGAGTGATTGTTAATCAATCATTTGATGATACATCATATGAGTGATATTAGGCATCACCTCAGTCATTTTTATCCTGTTTATTGCTGTATTCTAAAACCCATCATGTACTTGGCACATAGGGTGTGTCTTGGTCCGTTTGAGCTGCCATAACAAAACAGCATAGACTGGATGGCTTATGAACAAGAAAAGTTAATTTCTCACAGTTCTGGAGGCTGGCAAGTCCAAGATGAAGGCACCAGCAGATCTGGTGTCTGGTGAAGGCCTGTGCCCGATTCATAGACCACGTCTTCTCTGTGTCCTCAGGTGGTGGGAGGGGCCGGGAAGCTCTCTGGGATACCATCCTGAGGGCTCCACCCTGCTGACCTCATCCTCCCCAATCCTAACACCATCACATTGGGAGTTAGGATTTCAACATAGGAACTCGAGGGGGACACAAACCTTCTGTCCATGCCATTATGTGTTCATTAAATATGTGCTAACATTAAGTAACAAAATTAGGTAATAAAATGAATGGATTGACTGATTATAACCCTAGTTGTCTTAAATGTGGAAGCCCTTTACTAAGGTTAAAAGTAACATAATGCTTTTTATTTATCTTAAGCACAAAGAAACTACAGAGGATGTATCGGTGCTGGTAAGTACTTATAAATATGCTATGATCTCTTCTTTGAAGACAGTATTTGAGGGCACGGGAGAACCTGCAAATCCTTGGTTCCCACAGGCAGGGTAAACCAAAGCATTTTACAAACACATGTTGGAGATACCGGTTTAAGGTCAGAAAACTAGAAGTCAGAGAGCCGACTGGCAAGGTGGGGTCTCTGACGGGGGAGCGGGAACTTGTTAGGAGAGCAAGTTACAGGGGGTTGGAACTCAGCCTGGGGGAACCTTGCGCCTTTTAAAGCTTTGGGCAAACACACAGGAATCAAGTCTTGGCTAAAAGACTCTCAGGAGATTGTATTAACCACATGCCACCTGCAACACCATGCCATCAGACTGCGTGCAGAGAGGAACACTTCCCCAAAGACTGTGCAAGATCCAGGATCATGACACATTCTTCAACGTCTTCTATAGTCATAGAAGCTACACAGTGAAGTGAATGCAACTTTCCTTTCTGAAGCTTGTGTCCAGAGGCCTTGCCTCTCTTCTGGCTCAGTGATTTACAATACCCCCTCTAAGACAACGACTCCACACTTCGGTGAGCTGTGCTATGCATGCAGATGATAAGGTTTTCACGTACCTGGCAGAGTTACACGTCCCCTATACATAGTCATGGCTAACAGGCGGCAGTAACTTTCAACTTCCTGCAAATGGCAGGAAAACCTCTAAGAAAAGGTGGGAACATTCAAGAAAGTCTGCTGAAGGAGAGGCTGGGAGAAAGAACGGCTCAAGATGTTTTCTGGCAAAATGTATTCAGTGTGACACAAATCTTCAATGCCATACAATCTAACAGTTACTGTATGATCCAATCGGAATTCGATAGCCTTACTATACTAACACTCATCATTCCAAGGCATCGTTGTCAATGGACGAGGTTGCTGTGTAAAATGCCACAACTCATTCACACCTCTGATGCTGCAGTTACTCTTATCTGTGCACAAAGACAGTCATGACACACGACTTGGCCCCATAGCTGCCCTATCCCCTTGTTAATTTAGCCCAGGGTCAGCTCTCCAAAGGCACCCTAGTCAGGGTGCCTTTGGAGAATATAGCAAAGAGGAAAAGGAAAGACTCAGGCACAGCTGTTTGTCTTCCCACCTACTCTGTCATTATGGACAAGGTAATAACAACTCTTTGTGCCTTAGTTCCTTATCTAGGAAACTGGAATAATGATAATAATAGCTCCTATTTCATAGGTGTGGATGAAATGAGATGATACTTAGGAAAGTATTCATGTTATCTTTTTGTTTGTTGGGTAGCATCTTTTTAATTTTTTAAAACAATGTTCAATTACAGTCAGCCTATTAGCTCTTAATGAAAGACACCTAACCTCATCTAGCAGAATAGGAAATATTTCCCTTAAGAAGGGGTATTTAAAATGAGACTCAGCGTTGGCTGGCGGCTCAGTGGATAGGCACTGGCCGGCAAACTCAAAAGTCACTGGTTTGATTCCCAGTCAGGGCACATAACCAGTTGCAAGCCAGGCTCATAGCTGGTGGCAGATGAAAGGCAACCACACATTGATGTTTCTCTCCTTCTTTGCCTCCCTCCCTTCCCCTCTCTCTGAAAATAATAAGATCTTTAAAAAATAAAAATAAAATAAAGTGAGGCCCAAGAGCTACATGGGAATTGGCAGGTTGAATTTGTGACATAATTAAGGAGAGGGGGGAGCCAGTGGGCCTAGCATTGTGAGTGCAGGGCTGGGTAGGAGATATGGTGTAGATTATGGCCATATCGGGAATGAAGACAACGGGAAGCCACTGAATTTTGTTAAACAGAATGACATGGTAACACGGGAAATTCAGGAACATGATACTGGAAGCAGAATGGAAACAGACTGGGTTGAAAAGGGCAATGTGAGGACAGGTTAAGAGGGTAACTCATTGCTTCTTGTAAGGGATGGGAATACGGAGGTTCATTACATCAGTCACCTGACACTTGTGCACCTTTGACATTTCCCATACTCGGAAGTCTTTTTCAAAGGTGTACAAGGAGACCAATGGGGAGGTGACAGCAGCGGCCCCGACGAGAGATGATCTCAACTTGAAGACATGTGGCGGCAAGATATGGAGAGAAGGGGTGGATGTGAGGCGTTTAGGAGCAGCAACCCGCCGAGTTGAAGGGTGTGATGTGGGTACGAAGGCAGTGCTCTGCGTGCAGAGTGACTCTCTTATTTCTGCCTCGCTGACCCAGGCAGACCCAGGGAGGAAAGGCAACATGTGAAAAGGACCTCTTTCGGGATGAGAGGATGACTTTAACGTCTTCGTTTTGTGGTATCTGCATAAACTTCAAGCAGAAAACTTCAGAGCACAGTTGGATATATGAGCTTTACATCCCTGAGAGGAAATCTAATTGTACATAAAAAATCTGAAGCTGCAGAAAATGCCCAGGAGAATGACAACTGATCAAATACAGGGTCTTCTGGGAATGTCATCAAATCAAGGCTCCCGGGCAGATAGGATATTGAAGGTTGACCTTAGATAGAAAGTAAGAATATATTTCCATTGTGATAGAAAGGAAAAATATTAGGCACTAAAGGCAAACTTGGATGTGAGGTGGCAGAAAGTTAAGGGAGTTTTCATCTGATGGCTGCTATTTTCCCTGGGAATTAATAAGACTGAGAATTGTGGAAACAAAGATTTCTGGGCAGCACACAGAGTTAAGCTGAGGTTGAAAATGATGATTTTTTTGTGCCACTAACAGCAAAGTTCATCACAATTTTTCTTATGGTTCATGCTCATTTCGCATTCTACATATTATAATTGATAGACACTCAGTCATTTTAAACTCTAATAAGATACATTCAGCCCTGGCTGGTGTAGCTCAGTGGATAGGCACAGGCCTGCAAACCTAAGGGTCACAGGTTCGATTCCCAGCCAGGGCACACAACCAGGTTGCAAGCCAGGTCTCCAGCCAGGTCCCCAGTTGGAGGCAGGTGAAAGGCGACCATACATTGATGTTTCTCTCCTTTTCTTCCTCCCTCCCTGCCCTTCTCTCTAAAAATAATGAATAAAATGTTAAAAAAAAAAAAAAAAAGATACCTCAGGACTCTGCATTATTTTTCTTAATAGGTCTGTGTCTACTGAACCAGAATTAAAGCTATCAGACTGGTTTTTTCCCAGGTAAGAATGCCGAATGTAACGTGAGATGAATCCATAGATTGATCAGTAACGGTTAACAGATGGCAACAATATCATGACTGGCATTCCAAATGTGGGAGAGCAGATGGATCGTTGGTTACATTTTAAAAAATAAGCAGTGGCCAAGACCCATTGGGGATGTGCATTAGGGTCCACATTCTCCATGAGTGAGTGTGTAGGTAACAAAAACTCAAAGGCCCTAGAATGATGACAGGTCACAGGTGTGAGGGTATATTGGAGATGATCTGGTTGATTCTTCTTGTTTCAGCAACAAGAGAACCAAAGCCCATATCGGATAGATAATAGATAGTTAGGCTATTTGTGTACTTCATGGTTTAATACAACAGCTTCCCTTTGGCCTCTCTGCCTCCATCTTCTTGTTCTACCCATTTATCTTCCACTCAGCTGCCATAGGATTTAAGGACATGAAGTGACTGATTAAATTTGAAAGGAGCCATCCATTTGAGGCTATTATTGGATAATGGTCCATGACATCCTCCCAAAAAAGTCCATTTAGTTTTTTCCATAACATAAAAGACACATTTTTTCATTTTCACCAATAACTTTATTGATTGGGATATTCTGAGTATGTTGGCTATCTCCTGTGTGGTAGAACATTGATTGCTCTCAATTAATGTCTCAATTTGACCACTATCAACTTTAACTGGTCTACCCAACCGTGGAGCATCGTCCAGTGAGAAATCTGCTGCATGAAACTTGGAAAACCACTTTTGACATGTTCAATCAGTCATACCACCCTCTCCATACACTGCACAGATCTTTTTTTTGCATTTCAGTTGCATTTTTACCTTTTTTGAAATAATCAAGCATAATATCTTCAATATTAAAATGGCTACAGAGAAATTCACCAATTTTGATAATTATTTTTTTAAATACATGCAGATATGACAGCTGTCGCAGTACAACCTAACAAAATCATTTCAAATGAAGTTAAAGACAGCTAAGTGCTACTAGGGCCATCTTACTGAAAAACCAAATGAACTTTTTGGCCAACCCATATCATAACATTTGTCAGAGCAGCACACAGAAAGCACATCAATTATTTAAACAGAGAATTGAATATAAAGAATTGTTACCTAGTATAAAGTTGTTAACTAGGTAACTTGAAAGATTGAAAGGAGAATCCTGTGGTGTTATGAAGGTAACAGCAACAGGAAGTAACTATGTCTTCTAGGGCTGAAGAAAACAAAAGGAAGAGGCTGGGATTGTTGAATGTTAGAATAGTGATTCTTAACCTCTTCATCTCATGGCACACACAAGCTAGTGACTAAAATTCTGTGGCACATCAAAACATTTATCCTTTGCTAGGAAATCAAAGAACGAATCAACAAATGGGACTATATCAAATTGAAAAGTTTCTGTTCAGCTGAAGAAAATATCAGCAAAATTCAAAAGGAACCAACTGTATGGGAAAACATAATTGCCAATGATACCTCAGACAAAGGTCTGATCTCCAAAAATATATAAAGAACTAATGCGACTCAACACCAGACAGACAGCCCAATTAAAAAATGGGCAAAGGACCTGAACAGACAACTCACTGAGGAAGATATACAAAGGGCCCAGAGGCATATGAAAGAATGCTCAACGTCACTAGTCATCAGAGAGATGCAAATTAAAACTACATTAAGATACCACCTCACACCTGTCAGAATGGCAATCATCAGCAAATCAACAAACAACAAGTGTTGGCGAGGATGCGGGGCAAAGGGAACCCTCACCCTCGTACACTGTTGGTGGGAATGTAGGCTGGTGCAGCCACTGTGGAAAACAGTATGGGGTTTCCTTAAAAAACTAAAAATGGAACTGCCTTTTGATCCAGCAATTCCACTACTTGGACTATACCCAAAGAATCCTGAAACACTAATTCATAAGAACCTATGCACACCTATGTTCATAGTGGCACTATTTACAATAGCCAAGTGCTGGAAACAGCCTAAGTGCCCATCAGTGGATGATTGGATCAAAAAACTTTGGTACATTAACACAATGGAACTCTATATAGCAGAAAGAAAGAAGGAACTTGTACCCTTTGCTTTCCAACATGGATGGAACTGGAGAGTATTATGCTTAGTGAAATAAGCCAGTCAGTGAAGGACAAATATCATATGATCTCACCCATTACGGGACAATAATGAGCAAAACTAAGCAAAGCAGAACCAAGTATATGAATACAAGGAATAGGCCTTCAGTGGTCAGGGGGAAAGGGGTTGGGGGGAGGGGGGAGGCAGAGGCAAGAAAGGGGAGCAGCTTAGACAAGAACCTTGTATAAAGGAACCATGGACATGGACAACAGGTAGGATTGACTTTGGGGGGAATGGGTGGGTGGGGAGGGGGACAGAGGGGAGCAAAAAAGGGGATGGATGTAATACAACAACAATGAAATTAAAACAAAACAAAACAAAAGAAAACATTTATCCTTTGCTGATCTCATCAAAAATTGGTATGATTGTGATTCATTTATACCAGACAGCTACTGTTGGGGTGGCTGTGGTCAATTTTTCATTTGACAGTCTAAGAGAAAAAAGGTCAATGCCCCTGACTAAAGAGTCAGGTATTGCATGTTTTAAAACTTCTTGCAGCACACCGGTTGAAAACCACTGCCTTAGAAACTTCAAGAAGCTTCGGGTGCTTCAACTGCTAAGCCGCGCATCTGGTGCTAGGGTCTCTGAGCTCCAGGAAGGCCCACTGCAGCAGGAAGCCAGGCTCTGAGGAGCACAGTGAGCCTGGATTTGCAAGTGTTGGGAAAAATGAAAGCTGAATTCAACTGCTGCTTTGGCAACGACCTGCTACTGCTGTGGTGAAGACGCATTGCTGGAACGGGACTTGTAGGAACAGCGCGCAGACAAGAATCCCACAGGAAACGGAGAGCAAGTTCTTTCTTCCCCCAACCTTGTCACTTTCCGCCATTGCCCTCTATTATTAGCAAAGCCTAGCAGTGCCCCTGGGCAAATATGGTTTGCAGAGTCCTGGTTATTAAAGATAATAAGAGCTTAACAACTTGCTCAGAATCTCACTGAGGCAAGTATGGCGTAGCCTCATGACCCAAGGCAATGATTCGTCACACTACTGAACAAAAGAGAAAAACAATTTAAAAAGACTCTACATAGGCTACTAAATAAAATTCAACTCTCACTGCTTTTTCTTTTTCTTTCTTTTAATTTTTTTCCCCCTATGGGGTGTGTGTGTGTGTGCATAAACAACAGAAATTTAGTGTTTCCCACTTCTGAAAGCTGAAGTTGAAGATCAAGGTGTCTGGCAAGTTTTGTTTCTCCTGAGGTCTCTTCTCTTGCTGTGTCCTTACCTGGCTTTTTCTCTGTAGGCATGTCAGATGGCAGCCCTACCGTTATGACCAATATTAAACTGTAATTGTCTTGGTACTTTTATTTAAAATTAATTGATCATAGTTGTATAGGTTTACTTACAGACTCAATTATATTCCATTAATTTATATGTCTATCCTTGTGCTGATACCATACTGTTTTGATGACTACATTTTTGATTACTAATCATCTTCTTATAAGGACATTTCTCATTGGATATGGGGCCCAACCTATTTCAGAATAACCTTATCAAAATTGATACATCTGCAAACACATTTCCAAATAAGGTAATATTCTGAAGTTCCAAGTGGATTTGAATTTTGGGGACAGGAGACACTATTTAACCTATTACAGATAGAGATTACATTGAATCTATAGATCACTTTGAGTTGTATTGCCATATTATTAATAAGCCTTCTAACCCATAAATGTGGAATATCTTTTTATTTATTTGGGCCTTCTTTAACCTCTTTCAACAATGTTTTGTAGTTTTCTTTTCTTTTCTTTCTTTTTTTTAGGGGGAGCGGCAGAATGGCCGCTGGGACTGGGGAGGTGGGGATCCGTTTTGTACTTTTCATTGTAAAAGTCTTACACTTTCTTGGTTACATTTATTTCTAAATATTTTATTATTTTTGATCCTATTGTAAGTAAAGTTGTTTTCTGAATTTTATTTTTAGATTGTTCATTTCTAATATGCAGAAACATATATGATTTTTGCATGTTTATCTTATAGATTTCTTAGAACTTTCTCTGCTAACAGAGATAGTTTTACTTCTTCCTTTCCAATTTGGATGCCTTTTATTTCATTTTCTTGTCTAATTTCTCTGGCTAAACTTCCAGTGCCATGTTAAATGGAAGTGGATAAAACACACACCCTCATGTTATTCCTAATTTTAGAGGAAAAGCTTTCAGTCCCTCAACAATAAGTTTGACGTCAGCTGTGGGTTTTACATTCCCTTTACCACGTAGATGAAATACCCTTCTAGTCCTAGTTTTTGGGGTATATTTACCATGAAAAAGTATTGAATTTTGTCAAAGCCTTTTCTGCATCAATTAAGGTAATCATTTTTTTCTTTCATTTTCTTAATATGGGTTTTTACATTGATTAATATTTGTTTGTTGAACTAGTCTTGCTTTCTTGGAATAAATCCCACTTGGTCACGGTGGGATTTGAATATTCGGCTGGATTCAGTTTGCTAAAATTTTGTTAAGAGCTATGGCATCTATATTCACAACAGAATTCAGTGTATATTTTTCTTTCCTTGAGATGTCTAATGCTGGCCTCATAGGCTGTGTTAGAAACTATTCCCTCCTCCTCTACTTCTTTGGAAAACTTAGAGAAAAATTGCTGTTAACTCATTTAAAAAAAAGATTTTATTCATTATTTTCAGAGAGAAGGGCAGGGAGGAAGGAAGAAAGGGAGAGAAGCATCAATGTATGGTTGCCTTTCACCTGCCTCCAGCTATGGACTTGGCTGGAGACGGGGTTTGCAACCTGATTATGTGCCCTGACTGGGGAATCGAACCAGTGACCTTTAGGTTCACAGGCCTGTGCCTTATCCACTGAGCCACACCAGCCAGGGCTAATTCTTTAAATAACTGGTAGAATTCGGCAGTGAAGCTGTCTGGCCCTGGGCTTTTCTTTGCTGGGAGATTTTTTTTTTTTTTTTAAAGATTTTATTTCATTATTTTTAGAAAGAGGGGAAGGGAGAGAGGCAGAGAGGGAGAGAGACATCAACGTATGGTTGCTTTTCACCTGCCTCCAGCCACAGACCTGACTGGAGACCTGGTTTGCAACCTTGTTATGTGCCCTGGCTGGGGAATCGAACCTGCTACCTTTGGGTTCGCAGGCTGGCACCTTATCCACTGTGCTACCAGCCAGGGCTTTGCTGGGAGATTTTTAATTACCAATTCATTTTTTTTTTTTTTTGAATTGTTATAGGTCTATTAAGATTTTCTGTTTCTTCTTGAACCAGTTTTTGCAGTTCATGTATTTCTAGGGATTGGTCTGTTTCATTTAAGTTATCTAAGATGTTAGTGTATAGTATGTTGTTTATTTTATTTTCTTATAATCCCTTTTATACCTGTAAGGTCTCTGGTAATGTCTTCATTTCCATTTCTGATTTTAATCATTTGAGTCATCTCTGTTTTGTTTTGTTTTTAAGCCAGAGTAGTTGAAGGTTTATCAATTTTGTTGATCTCAAAGAACCATCTTTTGGTTTCACTGATTCTATCATTTTCCCTTCTCTATGGCAGTTGTCTTCACTATGGTCTTTATTATTTCTCCCTTATTCTTATTTTGGGTTTTGTTTGCTCTCATTTTCTAGCTCCTTAAGGTGGAAAGTTAGGTTTTTTATATCAGATATTTAATCTTTTTTAAAGCAAATATTTTCAGCTACACATTTCCTTCTGAGTGCTACTTCTTACTATATCCCATAACTTTTGGTATGTTATATTTTTATTTATGTTCATCTCAATGTATTTTCTAATTTTCTTTTAATTTTCTTCTTTGACCTATTGGTTGTTTAAGAGTGTTGTTTATTTCCCACATATTTTGGGATTTTTCAGATTTATATTTGCTATTGAGCTCTAATTTCAGATCATTGTCAATAGAAAGACAGTTTGTATGTTTCCAACCATTTTGTTTATTGAGATTTGTTGTATGGCCTAATATATAATTCCGGAGGATGTTTCCTATGTATTTGAGAAGAATATATATTCTGCTGTTAGTTAAATTATTCTGTGTATATCTGATTCTTTCTTCTCTCTGGTCAAATCTGCTATTGAAATCCTATATTGAGTTCTGCTTATTTCATCTATTATACTTCTGAGCTCCAGAAATTCTATTTGGTTTCTTTTTGTAATTTCTGTCACTTTATTGAGACTCTCTATTTGTTGAAAAAGTGTTCTCCTCATTTCCATTAGTTTTTTGTTCACCGTTTCCTTTGGCTCATTTGGCATGTTTAAAAGAGCTGATTTAGGGACAGTTTTTGTTAGTTTTTTTTCTTTTGAATGGGCCACATATTCTTGTTTGTGTGCCTGCTTTGTAATTTTTGGTTGAAAACTAGACATTTTGAATATTACGTGCTCACTCTGGAGATCAGATGATTTTGCTCCTCAGAGTTTGTTGTTTTTGCTTGGTGTGGTAATTACAGGTATTAGTCTGTTTAGCAACTTTTCTAAACAATTTTTAAAAACCTGTATTCTTTGCCTTGTTTGGTCTTACAAGTCCTTGTTTCTTCAGCTTTTGGTCAGATAATGGTTTCACGGAGATTTTAATAAATGCCCAGAGCTGGGGGTAGGGGGTGTTGGAGGGCAAAAGAAGAAAGAGAAGAAAAAGGAGGAGGAGGAGGAGGAGAAGAAGAAATCTAAGAAAATAAGAAAACAACCTTATTGTTTGAAGACTGGCTCTCTGTTTGGACTCTCCTTCAACACAACCCAGTTATTTACAAGTGTTCCTTACCCTTCACTTCCTTCTTGCACTGAGCCTGAACAGCAGCAAGAGACAAAATCATTGGGTCTTCACAGATCTTTGATGATTGTGCACATGCCCTGAATAGATACATGGATTTCTCAGTTCCATGTTATACGTGGGATCTTGTCAAAGCCCTTATTTTTCAAAGAAGTCTCTTGCAGACTTTTCCTCTCAGGCTTTCAGTATACCTAGTTTTTGTTCAAACCATCATCTTTTGCTCCAGGTGGCAGGGGCTCCTTAGTTCCTTTTTAAAATGTCTTCAAGGAACACCCTCCACTTAGTCATTTTTCCATTCTGGGAGAGTTCTGAGTTAAGTGAAACAGGCAGTCCTTCAGAAAACTCTCAAAACTTACGTGAATTAGATCTACTCCTCTCCCTCTAGATTCGGATACCCACACTGGGAACATAATTTGCACCGCCATACTGATGCAAGGCTAAATTTTAAAAATATCACAAAGCTCTCCTACTCTTACCATTTTGAGTCACCTTTTTCTTGATGTGAATTTGCTTAATTGTCCTAAACCTTTGGCTATTTTTCAGAGGTCTGACAAAGTTGCTTCTGGCAGTACACAGTACCATTAGCACTGAAAACATTTGTGATTATGAAAATTGGGAAATTCAGTTTTCAAAATAGGGTTTCTGAAAATAATCAATGTCAAAAAGACTAGGACCAAGAGATTTTGTCCAAATATAATACAAATGGTTACTTTAGACTTAGGTATCCTCATAGATCTTGGAATCACTATATAACTTAATGTACTTTTGTAATGATCTGACCATTTCTGATAAGCTATTTCTCTAGTTATGATAACCATTAAGGCTTCTGGTTAAGAGTAAGGGAATGCTGCACTCAGACACAAGATTTATACATAAATAATATCTATTACAATTTTATTAAAGATATTTTGTTCATAATTCTTACCTCTTTCTTACAGAAAAGGCATGAATGCAACTACCCACTGGTCAGCCCCAGTTGTGTGGCATGGCACTTACAAGGAAAAAGTACTGGAAAAGTATTATATAAATCATAAAATTACTGTGGGGCTGACTGTGTTTGCTGTGGGAAGGTAGGTAATACCAAATGTCCTTTCCATTCAGGCTTTTTATTGTAGAAAACAAGAGATTATCAGTAATTCCACCTTAAGAATCTAGAAAAAGTAGAGCAAGATGATGCTAAAGCAAGCAGAAGGGGGGAAATAATAAAGATAAGAACAGAAATCCATGAAATTGAAAACAGAAAAGCAATAGAAAAAATCAGTGAACCAGAAAAAATCTGGTTCTTAGGAAAAATAAAGTAAAATTCACAATTATCCAGGAAGTCTGGCAAAGAAAAAAACACAAATTACAAATATCAGGAAAGGAACATGGTCTAATTACCTCAGACCTTCAGATAGCAAAAGGAAAACCAGGGGATATTATAAAATCTACACACATACATTTGACAACTTAGATAAAATGAACCTTGAAAACCACAAGCTACCATAACTCATCCAACATGAAAGAGATCATTTGAATAGCTCTATTATTAAGGAAATAGAATTCATAATTTTAAAAACTTCCCAAATCTTCAGGCCCAGATAGTTTTATTGGAGAATTCTACCAAATATTTAAAGAAGAATTAACATCAATGTTATACAGTCTCTTACAAAACAAATACAAGAGATGGGAATACTTCCAAATTCATTTTATGAAGGAAGTCCTGCTCTGAGAGCAAAATTGTACCAAAAAAGTGCAAGAAAATATTAAGTTGAACAATGTATCTATTACTAATTAAAATGATTAAGTTTATAGTAACTTGCTATTAAATACTGATACTGATTCTTTTTAAAACAGATTATCTTTATTTATTTTTAGAAGGAGAGGGAGGAAGGGAGGAAGACAGGCAGAGAAACATCAACATGCGGTTGCCTCTCACACGCCCCTAACCAGGGACGTGGCCCACAACAGGCATGTGCCCTGACTGGGATTCAAACCTGCAACCCTTTGGTTCACAGGCTCCGTTGCTCAATCCACTGAGCCACACCGGCCAGGGCTAATTGATTCTTTATCAAGAAAAACACAGGCAGAAAGAGGAAAGAAGGAAGGGAGGGCCTCTATAGCATATACAAACATTAAGTTACAGGTAATTTAAAGACCAAAAGTTAAGGAAAGCCATAGTTTATCTTTAGAAAATCAGGATAAAAAAGGATTTTTTAATCAAAGCACAGAAAATTGCTCTTGCCGGTGTGGCTCAGTTGGTTGGAGCATCACCAAAAGGTTGGCGGTTTGAGTCCCAGACAGGGCACATACCTAGATTACAGGCTGAATCCTCCATTGGGCGACAACCAATTGACGTTTCTCTCTCACATCAATGTTTCTCCCCTTTTCTAAAACCAATAAACACACAGAGAAAATACTAACAGAGGGGAAGGCTGATAAATGTGATGCATTAAAATGAACTTTAAAAAATAATCGGAAAAAAAATTGATGGCCATTCTACAACCTGATCAGGACCCTGAAATGGTCGTGGTCATGAATGAGGATAGAAACCAACACAGATGAGAAGAGATTAAGGAGACTCATAAGGACTAAATGCAACGTGTGTTCTGGATTAGATCCTGGAAACTCAAAACAGGCCATTCAGGGAAATACTGGCAAAATCCAAATAAATCTGGTTTAATGAAGAGTATTTTACCACCGATAATTTTCCAGTTTTGACAAATGGACCGTGGTTTTATTAAATATTATCATTAGGGGAGAGTGGGTAAAGGGTGTATGGGAGCTTTCTATGTAATATATCAGCCACTTTTCAGTAAATCTTAATATTCCAAAATAGAAAGTTTTTTAAAAACAAAATGAAGTTTTCCACTGCAGTGTAGTGCCTGGCCACAAGCTTTATTGATTACGAATGCCTGGCAGTCAGCTCTGGTTGCCCAGCCACCCTTTCCAGAAACCCAGCCCCAGTAAACACATTGCCAACTGCGACTTGGATACCACGTACACACCTAGGTAGAGTCAGCGGCCCCACCCACAGAGTTTCCCTTTTAGGAAGGGAACCGCAATAACTGACCACTTTTTCCTTCCCACACTTTCACTCCCACTCTTGTGTTTTTAATGTGCTAGTAAACAGTAAATTTTTGAAGCCCCGGGCACCCTATACTCTACCCCAGGCCTAAGCTCACTCTCCCTTCTCCCCCTGCCTCCCTGCCTGTAGTCCTGGGCACATCGGGTACCCTCCGGGGCTTTATCTTCATAAACTCCGGATAGAAAAGGATTTCTTTTTTTTTTTTTTTTTTTTTAGAAAAGGATTTCTTGTGACCCTTGTTTTTTCAAAGTCCCCTGATGACTGTGCTGAGGGCTTTCTTGCAATCCTAATAAGGGCTTGATATCCAAAATATATAAAGAACTAATGCAACTCAACACCAGGGAGACAGACAGCCCAATTAAAAACTGGGCAAAGGACCTGAACAGACAACTCACTGAGGATGAAAAACAAAGGGCCCAGAGGCATATGAAAGAATGCTCAACATCACTAGTCATCAGAGAGATGCAAATTAAAACCACAATAAGATACCACCTCACACCTGTCAGAATGGCAATCATCAACAAATCATCAAACAACAAATGTTGGCGACGATGTGGGGCAAAGGGAACCCTCATACACTGTTGGTGGGAAGGCAGGCTGGTGCAGCACTATGGAAAACAGCATGGAGTTTCCTTAAAAAAACTAAAAATGGAACTGCCTTTTGAATCATCAACTCCACTACTAGGACTATATCCCCAAAAACCCCTGAAACATCAATTCAGAAGAACCTATGTACCCCTATGTTCATAGCAGTGCTATTTACAATAGCCAAATCCTGGAAACAGCCTAAGTGCCCATCAGTGGATGACTGGCTCAAAAAACTTTGGGCGCTGGCTAGGGCACAGTGGATAAGGTGCCAGCCTGCAGACCCAAAGGTTGCTGGTCCGATTCCCCACCCAGGGCACGTAACCAGGTTGCACTCCAGGTCGCCAGCCAG
Source organism: Noctilio leporinus (assembly GCA_004026585.1). Classification (NCBI taxonomy): domain Eukaryota; kingdom Metazoa; phylum Chordata; class Mammalia; order Chiroptera; family Noctilionidae; genus Noctilio; species Noctilio leporinus. The sequence goes on from PVIW01000035.1 coordinate 214,916, forward strand.
GTCTGTAGCTGGAGGCAGGTGGAAGGCAACCATACATTGAGGTCTCTCTCCCTCTCTGCCTCTCTCCCTTCCCCTCTCTCTAGAAATAATAAATAAAATCTTAAAAAAAAAGTTTAATAGAAAAATAAGAAAGTCGGTGTAGACAGTGGGGTGTGAACCATCCCACCTCTGACCATGTCTGCACAACTGACTGCTCCTAAAGCAAGCCACTGCTCCTGCAATGACCCAAGACTTTTCATGCCTGCAACCTCCACAGCAGACTCCTGTGGCCGTGATAATTCTCACTTGGCACTGGGCTCTATGCAGTTTCCTGATCTGACCAAGTTCCATTTACTCTTGTGAAGAACTCCCTTCCTCTGATCCGTAGAACCCCACCAGGGAGAGGAAAGGCAGATAATTTCACAATTCAAGAAGCATGTCTAACACCTGGTTGCTTAGTAGCATTTTTGGATAAACTACAGTCAGTGTAATTTAACTAGTACATGTTCCATTAAAATATAAGAAAATAAACCTAATTGTTTGTTTTCTTTACTTTACAGATACATTGATTACTATTTGTTCAGCTTTATAGCTTCTGCTAATAATTATTTCATGACTGGCCAGAGAGTCATAATTTATGTCCTGACAGATAACTTCTCCAAGGTGCCTTGGATAGAGCTGAGTCCCCTCCGTACGATCAAAGTTATTGAAATTAAGCGAGAGAAGAGATGGCAAGATATTAGCATGATGCGCATGAAGACCATAAGCGAACATGTCGTAGGCCACATCCAATATGAAGTGGACTTCCTCTTCTGCATGGACGTGGACCACATCTTCATTCAGAAATACGGGTTGGAGACGCTGGGGGAGTCGGTAGCTCAGTTACACTGTTATTGGTATAACACACACCCCCAAAAGGTACCTTATGAGAGAAATCCATTATCAGCAGCCTATATACCTATTGGTAAAGGAGACTTTTATTACCATGCTGCTATATTTGGTGGTACTCCCATTCAGGTTCTCAACATTGCCAGGGAGTGCTTCAAAGGAATCATGGCTGACAAGAAAAATAACATTGAAGCGGTGTGGCATGATGAAAGTCACTTAAACAAGTATTTCTTTCTCCATAAACCCACAAAACTCTTATCTCCAGAATATAGCTGGGATCAACGTCTAAAACATACTGCTGAAATCAGATCTATCAAAATAATTTGGTCTATTAAGAATTACAAAGCTGTTAGAGCGACACATAATGCTGAACTCCTTCCTTAACAGTTATGAATTTAAGAGCATCATTTTGTCTTAAATAATTAAAACTTGACCAACGTTAGCACTAAAAACATCACTAACAAAATGGCAAGCCCACCAACACAACGTACTCATACTTCTCCTCACATTCCTTGATTCATACAACATGGGACGTAGCCGTTGCGGAATGAATGCACTGACATCAGACGATGATACAGCAATTGCACATCCTCTGTGAATGTTAAAAATCTATTCTTTGTTGGATCACATAGAACAAAAGAGAATGTGTCACAAGAAAGTGAAACCTGAGATATTTTCATTGATCCAAGGAGATATACATTTCTCATGTTGCTTAAGGATATGGATGGTCTAGCGGTGTGGACAAGGGTATGTCATTGTGACTATATTAATATGCTCTATTAAAACTTGGAGGACGTTAAAGCGGCCACCAGACGAGCAGACAGTTACTTAGGAAATGTTGAGTCATTCAAAAAGAATCATGTGTTTTAAAACTACAAAGTTGTTTGCTGTAAAAAACAATGAAAACAAAATAATAGAGAAAAAATTGAAAGCCTCCTTTTACTATCGCTTTGAAGACCTGTCCCTCAATATTCCTCTTACATGCACTTATATACCCACCATATGAATAATACACATATACACACATGTGCTGTGTACTTATGTAATATTTTATACAATTGACTTATCGCACAAATGTATGCACACACATTTACCAGTAGTCAGGGACCAGTTAGGAAACCAGAAATTACTATTTGTAGGTATGAGGCAAGCCATAGTTGTCTTTCTTTTCTTTCTTTCTTTTTTTTAAAGATTTTATTTAGTTAGGTTTAGAGAAAGGAGAAGGGAAGGAGAGAGGGAGAGAAACATCAATGTGTGGCTGTCTCTCACAGTCCCCAACTGGGGACCTGGCCCACAACCCAGGCATGTGCCCTGACTGGGAATTGAACCGGCAACCCTTCAGCTCGCAGGCCAGTGCTCAACCCACTGAGCCAAACCAACAAGGGCTCTTTTTTTTTTTCTTTTTTCTTTTTTAAATGAAGCCAATAACATCCCTAGGGCTGCAGGAGAAAGTGTAAGATGTCCAAAAAGCTAAAACTTAGCATGAGTCATCTGATATGAGTCGGGACAACAGAGACACAAACTGTAGTCACTGCTAAAGAAGCCAACAACTCGAACAACTCGAGTGAGATAAGAGACAGAGCAAGAGAAAGATTGATTGGGAGAGATGGGTTTTTCTTCTTCTGTTCTCTCTGCCGCCAGTGTTCTCCATTGTCTGATGCAAGGGAGTCTGGGGAATGCAGGTTTCTGCCACACTGAGCAGATGGGGGGAGAAGTCAGAGGTCGATCTGAGAGTCAGCAAATGGCTACCACAGTCCACCCATTTTGCCACGAAGCTCCCATTCTCACCCTTCCCAGAGCTAACTCTCAAGAGACATGTTTCCACCTTATAGAATTCAACTAACCTTTGTACTAATAATCACTTTATTCCCAAAAATCGGGCCCTGAGAAAGGTAAGAAAGTACAACAAGGCAAAAAACCTAAAAGCAAAATATTTAAAATATTTTATTTTTTCTTTTTTTTTTAATGTTGATTTTTTAATTATTATTTTTAAAAAATATTTTATTATCTTTAGAGAGAGGGGAAGGGAGAGAGGCAGAGACGGAGAGAGGCATCAATGTATGGTTGCCTTTTACCTGGCTGGAGACCTGGCTTGCAACCTGGTTATGTGCCCTGCCTGGGAATCGAACCAGTTACCTTTGGGTTCGCAGGCCAGTGCCTTTATCCACTGTGCCACCAGCCAGGGCAAATTCTTTACTTCTTCAAGTGAGACAAAATTCTATCATCTGGTAACAATGAGAATTTGCTACCAAATGTATCATTATGACTTTCTCATGCTTTCATCATCAAGAGTCTAGTGACATCACTATTAGCAGAAGATTCAAACCCAAGGCAAGTATGAAATAATATCTTCTTATATGTTTTTGTAAAGACCCAGAAATTTAATGCTCAGAAAACATCCTAAGATCAAAACTAAAGGTAAGGCTCTTAGAAAGAGACTACATGAACATATAGATGACCTGGCAAAATCATAGGTGATTTTGAATAACCTTCAAACCATGGCCTTGATATTGTACAAGGTACGTGACACATGAACATATTTCATGAATAATGTCTTTGGCCCTGGCTGGTGTAGCTCAGTGGATTGAACACCAGCCTGCTAATCAAAGGGTTGCTGGCTCAATTTACAGTCAGGGAACAGGGTTGCGGGCCAGGTCGCCGGTGCGGGCATGCAAGAGGCAAACACACATTGATGTTTCTTTGCCCTGCTTTCTCCCTCCCTCCCCCTCTCTCTAAAAAAATAAATAGATAAATAATATTTTAAAATAATGTCATTGAGGGTACATTGTCAGAAACAATCTGGTTAAATGGAATCTTGCCATATACACAGGTTATTTCAAATGTTCTTGAATTGAAAAGCTAGTCTTTTTCCATTGCTGGACACTAAAATTATGCCCAGTTGAAGCTTTAAGTCTTCGCAGTCTGGTATTATCAAGAGAAGAACTGTCTAAAGAAATATAATACAAGTCACATTTGTAACTTTAAATATTCTAGTAACCCACATTGCAAAAATCTAAAAATAGATTAACATTTTTTTGAATTTCAAATTATTTAATTTCATTTCAGCTTGAAATACAATTTTTTAAAACTCTTTTAAAGATTTTCAGTTACAGTTGACATTCAACATCATATTAGTTTTACATGTACAGTGTAAAAGTTAGACATTTATATAACTTATGAAGTGATCTCCCCAATGAATTCAGCACCCTCCTGGCCCCATATATATTTATTATAACATTACTGACTACATTCCTTTGATGTACTTTATATCATCATGATTATTCTGTAATTGACAATTTGTACTTCTTAATCTTCATCTTTTTCACCCAGTCCCCTCAACTCCTTTCCCATCTGGCAACCATCAATTTGTTCTCTGCATCTATGCGTTTGTTTCTGTTTTTTAATCATTTTTTATTGTTATTCTATTAGAGTTATCCCAGCTTTTCCCCCTTTGCCCTGCATGACCCATCCCAACCCCTGTTCCTGCAGTCAATTCCCACACTGTTGTCCATGTTCATGGGTCATTTATACATGTTCTTTGACTAGTCCCTTCCCCTTCTTTCTACCATTATCCCCCTCACACCTCCCCTCTGGTCACTGTCAGTCCGTTACCTGTTTCCATGCCTATAGTTCTATTTTGTTCGTTAATTTGTTTTGTTAATTAGATTCCTCTTTTAAGTGAAGCCATATGGTATTTGTCTTTCACTGACTGGCTTATTTCACTTAGCATAATATTCTCCAGTTCCATCCATGCTGTTGCAAAAAGAAGGAGTTCCTTCCTGAATATTTTGTTGAGGATTTTAGCATCTATGTTCATCAGAGATACTGGCCTGCAGGTTTTTTTCTTTGTTGTATCTTTACCTGGTTTTGGAATTAGGATGATACTGGCTGCATGTAAAGTTTGGGAGCCTTCCCTCTTCTTAAATTTTTTGGAATAGTTTGAGAAGGATAGGAATTTGTTCTTTCTTAAGTGTCTGATAAAATTAATCTGTGAAGATTTCTGGTCCAGGGCTTTGGTGTGCACTGGGAGTTTTTGATTACTGCTTCAATTTCACTAGCTGCTATCAGTCTATTCAGGCTTTCTACCTCTTGATTCAATTTTGGAAGACTGTATGTTTCTAGAAATTTATCCATTTTGCCCAGGTTGTCCAATTTCTTGGCATGTAGTTGCTCATAGTAATTTCTTACAATCCTTTGTATTTCTGTGGTATCGGTTATAACTTCTCTTTCATTTCTGATTTGTTTGGATTTTTTTATGAGTCTAGTTAAAGGTTTGTCAATTTTGTTTATCTTTTCAAAGAACCAGCTCTTGTATTTATTGATCTTTTGAACTGTTCTTTTAGTCTCTGTCATTAAATTCTGCTCTGATCTTGATTATTTCGAAACTTCCTTCTACTTACTCTGGGCTTTGTTTGTTGTTGTTCCTTTAATTCTTCTAGATGTAGGGTTGGATTTTTTGTTAGAGATGCTTCTATCTTTTTAAGGTAGGACTTCCCTCTTAGCACTGCCTTTGCTGTGTCCCGTAGGTTTTGGGTTGTTGTGTGTTCATTTTCATGTTTCCAGATACCTTTAAATTTCTTCCTTGATCTCACTGTTCACCCACTCGTTATTTAATAATGTTATTGAGTCTCCATGTTTTTGAGTTTTTTCCCCTAAGGTTGGTTTCTAGTTTCAATCCATTGTGATCTGAGCACATACTTAATATGATTTCAATTTTCTTAAATTTGTTCAGGCTTGTTTTGTGACCTACCATGTGGGTTATCTTTGAAAATGTTCCACGTGCAATTGAAAAGAATGTATATTTTGCATCTTTGGGGTAAAAGGTTCAATATGTATCAATTAAGTCTACTTGATCTTGATTTAGTACCATAATCCTTGTTGACCCCTTGTTTGGAAGACCCATCCATTATTGACAGTAAGGTGTTAAAATCCTACGATGACTGTGCTGCTGTTAACATCATTCTTGAAGACCTTCAGAATTTTCTTTATATATTTAAGTGCTCCTATGTTGGGTGCATATATCATCCTGTTGGATTAAGTTTTATGTGATGACCTGCTTTGTCCCTTTTTATGACTTTTGTGTTGAAGTCCATTTTGTCTGATGTAAGTATTGGTACCCCAGCTTTCTTTCTGGGTCCGCTTGCTTAGAATATTTTATTTTCCATCCCTTCACTTTAAACCTGTGTGGATCTGTGGTCTGAGGTGGGTCTTTTGTAGACAGCATATATTTGGGTCATGTTTTCTTATCCATTCAGCTACTCTATGTCTTTTCATTGGAGTATTTAATCCATTTACATTTAAGGTTACTATTGATAGGTACTTATTCATTGTCATTTTTGCCATACTTGTGTTTCTCTCTCTCTCTCCTCCTTTGTATAGCAGTCCCTTAAGCATCTCATGGAATGCTTCATGAACTTGCATGTCACCCTTGCACAGGAGGCATGCTGATCTTCTCTGTATTGTTTCAGTTTTCGTCTGTTGCCAAAGTGAGCCCTGTTTCTGTTTTGACTGTTCATTTAAAACATTTTTTTTTAGATTCCACATGGAAGTGTGATCATATGGTATTTGTTTCCTCTGACTTACTTCAGTTAGCATAACACTCTCTAGGTTCATCCATTTGTTGCAAATGGCTGAGTAATATTCCATTGTATACATGTACCACATCTTCCTTATCTAATTGTCTATCAGTGGACTTAAGTTGCTTCTATATCTTGGCTGTTGTATATGAAATATCCTTCCTAGTTTCTGGTCATAGTCTTTGTTTTATTTTATTTTTAAAAAAGATTTTATTTATTCTTTTTTTAGAGAGAGGGGAAGGGATAGAGGCAGAGAGGGTGAGAGACACCATTGTATGGTTGCCTTTCACCTGCCTCCAGCTACGGACCTGACTGGAGACCTGGCTTGCAACCTGATTATGTGCCCTGGCTTGGGAATCAAACCAGCAACCTTTGGGTTCACAGGCCAGCGCCTTATCCACTGTGCCACCGGCCAGGGCTATAGTCTTTGTTTTAAAGTCTAATTTGTCTGATATAAGTATTACTACCCCAGTCTTTTCACCTTTTCTTTCTTTCTTTCTTTTTAATTTTTATTTATTTATTTTTAGAGAGAGGGGAAGAAACAGCAATGAGTAGTTGCCTCTTATGCACATGCACCCGGGAACCTGGCCTGAAACCCAGGCATGTGCCCTGACTGTGAATTGAACTGCAGACCCTTCGGTTTGCAGGCTGGTGCTTAATTCACTGAGCCACACCAACCAGGGCTCTTTTTTTATTTTAGTATTTTTAATTTTTCAATTAAATATTGATATTAACTTTAGTTTCAGTTGTACAACCCAGTGATTAGACACTATATAACTTTTCAAGTGACTGGCCTAATAAATCCAGTACCCATCTGATACCATAGTTATGACAATATTATTGACTATATTCCCTATGCTCTACTTTGCATCACTGCTAACTATTATCTCGCTGCTGATTTGTACTTCTTAACCCCTTCACCTTTTCCACCCATCCCCACACGCCCTTCCCGTATGGCAACCATCAAAATGTTCATTATTTACAATAGCTAAGTTATGGCAGCAGCTCAGCTTTTTTTTTTCCCATTTCCATTTGCATGAAAAGTCTTTTTCCATCCCTTTACTTTCAGGTTGTGTATCTTTCGATCTTAAGTGGGTCTTGGAGCATTTAATCCATTTCTAACTACAACAATTGATAGTTATGCAATTATTGCATGTTTATTATTCATATTTTTTTACCTTTGTTTCTCCTTTTTTATTTTCATCCTCACCGGGGGACATTTTCTCAATGCTTTTTAGAGAGAAACACTGATGCAAGAGAGAAACATTGACGGGTTGCCTCACTTAACACACCGGGACCCAGGGTGTATGTGCCTGGACCAGGGATGGAACCTGCGCCAACCTAGAAATGGGCCCTGACAGGGAATCCTTTTGGTTATCGGATGATGCTTCAACCAGCTGAGCCACACATGCCAGGGCTCTTCTTCTTGACGAAATGTCTTCTTAAAGACTTTTCTTATAATACTGGTCTAGTGGTGATTAGCTCCTTTTGCTTTTTCTTGTCTGGGACAGATGACATTCATTGAAGTGATGTATTTCATTTAACCCACTACATCCAAAATTTTGTTTCAACAGGTAGTAAATATAAACAATATGAATGAGATAGGTTGCATTATTACTTTTTTTCATACTGAGTCACCAACACTACTGTTTGGACTAGCAACATTTCAAGTATTTACTAGTCACGTGTTGCTAGTGGCCACCATATTGCAAAGTATAGATCTAAATTACCACCAAAATACAGAAGAACAATCACCACGCAGAACCATCAGAAATCAAGCTGAATAGAAGTCTGACAACTACGGAATTAAAGACACCACATCCACCCAGATTGGTCGGAGGAGCGCAGATGCAGAACAGGCTGTTCCCTCACCTGTATGTGGTGGATAAAAATTTAGGAGGGACATCTTGGGGGTGAGGGGTCCCAACCCCACACTAAGCCCCCCAGCCCAGGGTTCCAGTGCCAGGAAGATAAGTCCCCACAACTTTGAGCTGCCCCAGCAGGGGTTGAGTCACTGGGAAAAACAGCCAGAATCCCAAGCAATTTCTTAAAGAACCCACACATGACTCACCTACTCAGACTCGCTCCCTCTGAGCTCCAGCACCGGAATAGCAGCTTGAAAGGCACCAGTGGCACACAGGGAGAAACTGAGGTGTGTGGCATCAAGGCAAGCAGAAGCCATTGTCCTTTTTCTAAACCCTCCCCCACAGAGCTGGTAAGCTGATGCCATATCTGAGACTCCATCAACCTGGCTAACTTTATTTGACCCACCTTGGAGATCCCCAGAGACTCCGCCCCACCCAATTTACAGCCCACCCAGCTGCTTTTCCATGGGAATGGCTGATCTGGGCTCAGGCTTCACAACTCCCTAAATCCCATCAAACAAGCAAGAGCTGCCTCAGGGAGCCCCAGATTCGGCACTAGCAACAGCAGCCTAGATCCACAGCTTGGCTTCGCCTGGGAATCTCCAAGCCCAGCACAAGTAGCAGCATCTCAGGCTGCTTTGTAGCTCAGGCAGGGTGGCCCTAGGCAGATGCAGGTGGGAGCTGACCTTGGCCTGCACCACCTGGAAACCCTAGGGTCAGCGCACCCAGTGGACAGCTACAGGCCATGTCAGAGCACCACCTCCTTGCCCCTGCACAGCTAATCCTCCACAGAGGGCAGAGGTTGGTGGTCAGTGGTCACAGCCAGTCCTTGCAGCTGACTGGCCTGGGTAAATCCCTCCCGTTGGTCTCCCAACAGCAACCAAGGCTCAACTACAAGAGGAGGGTGTGCTCAGCCCACAAGAAGGGACCTTCTTAAGTGCCCAGCCTGGGTGACAGGGGAGGCTGTGCCACTGGACCCTACAGGACACCAACTACATTAGGCCACACTACCAAGAAACAGAGTCAAAGAAGCTCTACCTAATATATAGAAACAAACACAGGGAAGCTGCCAACATGAGACAAAGAAACATGGTCCAAATGAAAGAACAGATAAAAACTCTAGAAAAAGAGCTAAAGAAAATGGACGTAAGCAATTGATCAGATGCAAAGTTCAAAACACTGTTCATAAGGATGCTCAAGGAACTTAGTGAGGACCACAGCCACATAAAAAAAGATACAGCCAGAAACAAAGGATTCACTGATTGAAATAAAGAACAATTTACAGGGAAACAACAGTACAGTAGATGAAGCCAAGAATCAAATCAATGATTTGCAACATAAGAAAGAAAAGAAAACAACCAATCAGTCCAATAAGAATCCCCCCGCCCCTAAAAAAGAGAATAGTATAAGTAGCCTCTAGGACAACTTCAGGAGGTCCAATATTCGCATCACAGAGTGCCAGGAGAAGACAAAGAGAAAGAAATTGGCAATATATTTGAAAAAAATAATGAAATAAAAGTTCCTTAATTTGGTGAAGGAAATAGACATGCAAGTCCAGGAAGCACAGAGAGTCCCAAACAAGAAGCCCACTCCAAGGTACATCATAATAAAATGCCAAAGGTTAAAGATAAAGATCGATCCCCAGCCAGGGCACATAACCAGGTTGCAAGCCAGGTCTTCAGCCAGGTCCGTGGCTGGAGGCAGGTGAAAGGCAACCATACATTGATGTCTCTCCCCTCTCTGCTTCTCTCCCTTCCCCTCTCTAAAAGATAATAAATAAATTCTTAAAAAAAAAAAAAAAGATAAAGAGAGAAGTTTAAAAGCAGCAAGAAAAAGGAAATTAGTTACCTACAGGGGAGTTCATAAGACTGTTAGCTGATTTCTCAAAAGAAACGTTGCAGAGTAGAAGGGATTGGCAAGATATATTCAAAGCCATGAAAAGCAGGGACCTACAGCCAAGATTGCTTTACCTAGCAAAGCTATCATTTGGAATCAAAGGGCAGATAAAGAGCTTCCCAGACAAGAATAAACTAAAAAAGTTCCCCATCACCAAACCATTATTATATGAAACATTAAAGGGTCTTATTTAAGAAAAAGAAGATCCAAACTATGTACAAAAAATATGAACCCATCAATAATTGAATCTAAAAAAATAAACTAAGCAAACAAGAAGAACAGAGACAGAATAATGGATACAGAGAGTATTTTGATGGTTGCCAGGTGGGATTGGGGATATGAGAGGATGGGTGCAGAGGTGAGGGGATTAAGAAATACAAATAGGTAGTTACAGAATAGCCATGAGGATGTACAGTGCAGTATAGGAAATGGAGTAGCCTAAGAATTTATACATATGACCCTTGGACATGAACAATGGTGGGGAGATTGCCTGAGGGAGTGGAGGAAGATGGGTGGAAGAAAGGAGGAAAAAGTAGGACAACTATAATAGCATAATCAGTAAAATATAATTAAAAATAAAACAGCTTGCTCATTAATTTATGTGTTCAAAAAGTAAATATCAGAGACCTCCATTTACTCCGATGCGTAATCTAAAAGCAGGACCTGATCATGGATGATGCCTGCTAAAAATAAACAGAAATCCTGACACATTCAACACAAGGTACATTGGCTGGAGCCAAATATTCCATTTTAGAGCTCAATGTCTTTAATTTAGACCTTTAATCACTCTTTTCAAGGATATAACTTTAAGATAGCTCATACATTTTTACATTACTACTTCTATAGTCTTTGAATAAATTATTAATCTTAATAGCTTTGTAAAGAAAAAATATATATTTTATCAGCAACTTTGATGGAAGAATACATCCCAGTTCATAGGATGTTTTCATAAATACCTCTTTTTTAAGTTACAGAAGCACAAGTGAGATAGAAAAAGTTTTATTAAATTTCCTTTATGCAATCATGGTGGACTTTGATATAGGAACACAAAACAAATGTCACCGACACTTTGCATTTAATCTAAAAAAGATCAGATAGCATCCTCAGGGAGATTTTTACAGGCACTTCAAACAAGATAGGTGGTTTCCCTAACTCACGTCTGCCTTTTTTCTAAGGCTGAGCATCCTAGAATAAGTCCCGTGGGTGGGCGGCCAAATTTCCATAAATTACCTTGTTATTAGAAGATGGCAAGGAAGTTGTTTTTCACTCTCCTCCCCAACAAAAAACCTGTTGTTGTTTTTTTCTAGCAGAGGATGAATTCTAAAAGGAAGATACTGCTATTGATTTCATTTGCTTTATTACTAACGTTGATTAAGCATCATTTCCGGTAAATATAAAAAGATTAATGAATCATTATCTTTAGTGATTGACAGAGTTGATCTAAAACACTGAGTTTTGTCCAAAAAGTATTAATAAACACTCCTTAAATTAATAAAAAAGATTATATTCTCTTTGGGGAACAAATGAAATAGTAAATATACTAATTCTTTCATTTTTCAACATTTAATATTTCTTGAACACCTTCTTGGTACCAGGCCTGTTCTAGGTGCTGGGAAACAGTAAGAACCCAAACAAATTGACTACTCTTAGGAAACTTTATATTCTAGGTGGGGAAGATGGACATAAGCAAAGAAACATATAATGTCCGAAGCACTGCATTTTGTATAATAATGTTATGAAGAAAGAAAATAAGCCCTGGCTGGCAGCTCAGTGGATAGGCATCAGCCTGCGAACCCAAAGGTCGCTGGTTCGATTCCCAGCCAGGGCACACAACCAGGTTGCAAGCCAGGTCTCCAGCCAAGTCCATAACTGGAGGCAGGTGGAAGACAACCATACATTGATGTCTCTCTCCCTTTCATCCTCTCTCCCTGCCCTTCTCTCTAAAAATAATGAATAAAACCTTTTAAAATCATAAATAAATAAATATGTAAATAAAAATTTTTTAAAAAAGAAAGCAAGATAATAGGACAGAGAATATTGGTGGGCTATTTTTAGATATATTTTAGACTACATCAGTGTTCCATCTAATAGGAACAAGACTCAAAGTAACCTGCTATAAAAACACAGCTGTCCTGGGAACAAAGTGGTTAGCCTTCTAAAATTTCTTACATAAATAAATTCAAAATCTTATTTCAACCATGCTTTCCTTCTTATAGTCTTTTTTTTTTTTTTAATAAGCAATGCATTGTTACTGAATGCTTTTTGAAAATTAGCAATATTGTGGAAGCTAATGAATTTTAAAATGAACCCCATTGCTTTGATATCATGTTTCACATGTTATTTGCCCTCTGAGGAATTGTGCCTTAGTAGAAAAAAAAAACAGTGTCACGTCAGAACTGGATGCCACATATTCCAGACGGTAGCATTACGGCTGGCACACAGTAGGAGTTCAGGAGCTGTCTGGCTCGAAAGTGGTGAACGAAGAAATCTGAATTCTAGATTTTCTGTTATTCTAACTGCAATAGGGATTTGTTCAAATTAAACACTAAATGCATTTTTTCCATTTTTCTAAAGAATAAAGAAGCACCTACAGAAGATAAGTCTCTGCTGGTAAGAATCTGGGTTTCATAAATACTCTAAAAACTTCATTGGCTGGCGTCAAGTGGGTTCTAATGGTGGTAGCAATCAGAAAGAACAGAACACTAGACTAAATTCTCTAGAGGCAACCCTGACAATATCAGTATCAATAGAAGATCATACTATGCAGGTTATTCTATCATGCATTAGTATGTGCACATCTCCAAATTCTGCTCAATTGACACATTCGCCTTCTTACACCAAACGAGTTTTTGCTATAGTTTAAATATCTTTGTCTAGGATGATGATTTTTTTTATCGGATAGATAGTCCTCACTAGTCCACCATGTTCTCTACTATTGACCATTGTGTAGGACCCAAGAAATCAGTTAAATCAATCATCAAAAAAATGAACTTTGAAAAAATTCTTCATTTGTCACTGTATATATTATTTTAATTTTAAAAAAGATTTTATTCATTATTTTTAGAGAGAAGGGCAGGGAAAGAGGAAGAAAGGGAGAGAAATATCAATGTATGGTTGCCTTTCACCTGCCTCCAGCTAAGAGACCTGGCTGGAGACCTGGCTTGCAACCTGGTTATGTGCCCTGGTTGGGGAATCGAACCAGTGACCTTTGGGTTCGCAGGCTGGCACCTATTCACTGCCAGTGCTTTATCCACTGCGCCACCAGCCAGGGCCATTTGTCACTGTATATTTTTAATGAAGTTTGGCATGGACAATTTCTCTTCCAGTTGGTATTTCTTAACCCCAAATTTAGGTTAGATGCCCCATTCACATGTATCTGCTCCCATAGAGGTCTGGTTTTCCCTATCAGCCCTTACCACTCTGTACTATAATTATCTATTTAATCTTGTTTTTCCTAATAGTGTATCAGCTTCCTGAGGGCAGGAGCTGACCTGAATGTTCAGTTACCAAATCAGCACCAAATAGTGCCTATCACGCTATAGGGGTGCGATCTATGTTTGCAGAATGAGTGGATCACTCTGCACTTGATTTTCTCTTTGTACCCAGGGATCATGAAGCAGAACCTCGCCTCTCAGACTGGTTTAATCCTCGGTAAGAACAAAAAATTTGCTCACAATATAATAATACTAGTATAACTCAATTTGAATGAGGGAAAATTATTTTTTCCATCATCAAATTTTAGCTATCCCAAGAGACGTTCAGAACTTAGAGTTCTTACTTTTAAGGCTTTTATGTACAAAACTATTATTTGTTTATACGGAATCAGGTAATTAAGGTTCATAATAAGAAAGTTATTATCTGGTTTAACATTTCTAGTTTTATTAGGAGAAGGAAAAAAATCACTTTATAAGCAGCCCCCAAAATGCTGTTAATGACTTTTCTTGATTTTGGAATTAGCACTCAGGGGAGAAGCTCATTCTTTATAATAGCTATCTAGTATCCTGTTTCACGGCTATAGAGCATAATTATATCAGCCAACTCCCTATTGGTTTTGTATTGTTTATAGTTTGGTCACTATTACAAGTAATAGTTTAATGAATATCCTTGTTCATATGTTTTTGTACACTGCTGTGTGAATTTATCTGTGGGATAAATTCCTATTGTTAATTTAAGAGGATATAAAAATTTAAATTTTTGATTCAGGTTGCTCAAATGCCCATTAATGATCCCATATATTTTCCAATCAGCAAGAGATAAATATTAGCAAAACTTGATTTGTTTTGCATATTTATATTTTATGCTAGTGGTATTAAACATGTTATTATTGGAAAAATTGTTAAAATATCTCAATTCAATGTGTCATCATCTGTGACTTCCTCTTTCACATTATATTTTTATTTACTTATTTATTTAAAGATTTTTTTATTCATTATTTCCAGAGAGAGGGGAAGGGAGAGAGGCAGAGAGGGAGAGAGGCATCAATGTGTGGTTGCCTTTCCCCTGTCTCCAGCTACAGATCTGGCTGGAGACCTGGCTTGCAACCTGGTTATGTGCCCTGGCTGGGGAATCGAACCAGCGACCTTTGGGTTCGCAGGCTGGCACCTATTCACTGTGCCACCAGCCAGGGCCTTGTATTATATTTTTAAAATAAATCTTAGCCCTGGCTGGTGTGGCTCAGTGGATTGCGTGTTGGCCTATGAACCAAAGTATCACTGGTTCAATTCCCAGTCAGGGCACATGCCTGGGCTGTGTGCCAGGTCCCCAACTCGGAGTGTGCAAGAGGCAACCACACATTGATGTTTCTCTCTCTCTCCCACTAAAAATGAGTAAAAATCTAAAAAAAATTTTTTTAATAAATTAAATAAACCTTACATAGATTAATAATCATCCTTGCTTTATGACTCATCTCATCATTAGTTTATGCAAAACTACTTATTTGTGTGACTTCTTGCTTACTTATTTTTCATAAAACAAAAATTACAACCTTTAATAAGTTCAACATCCAGTTTTGTGCTCCTTCCCAGACTCCCACTCTATCTGTATGGCCTACCCCCTGTAAAACCACCTCTCTGAATCCTGATTTATCACCTCCTAGCTTTCTTTTTTAAATATAAATTTATATACTCGCCATATATTCTTGGAAAAGTCTATTTTTAAATTTCAGTTATTTATAACTTCAGCATGCTGTATATAATCTTCAGGGACTTATATTTTCCCTCAATATTAGACTGCTAAGATTCATCTGAAAGTTGCATATTACTATCATTCATTCTGATGGCCACATAACAATTGGCTGTGGAATTATACCACAGTTTGTTCACCTACTGCCCTGTTAATGGACACTTAAACTGTTTCTAGGTTCTTGCTGTTATGGACATTTAGACCTTCTGCTCTTACAAGATGCTTCCCAAGGAGTTCAAAGAATTTAAAATGTGAAAAATAATTGTAGGTAAAATAGCTGCCTGATAGCTATCTCTGACCTCACCCCATTCTAATCACACTGGCCTCCTTGATGTTCTTCAGATGTACCAAGCATACCCTCTCATCTCCAGGCCTTTGCACCTTTTGTTCTTCCTGTATGGCTCCTTCATCTCTCAAATAGTCAAATGGCTCATTCTCACTTCCCTCGAGATTCCAACCATCCCATATTAAATGGCACCCCCATTCCCTGCCTTCTTTATCCAGTTTTATTTTTCTCCATTGCACTCATAAACATTTGACATACTATATATTTGCTAGTTTATTTATTTATTAATGGTTTAACTCTGAGAAATTTTATTTTATTTTATTATTTTTTAATTTCATTGTTGTTGTATTACATGCATCCCCTTTTTGCTCCCCTCTGTCCCCCTAGTTTATTCATTTATTATCTGCCTATCTTCACTAGAATAGGCCTGAAAAAGAGCCTAGGGCCCTGGTTGGTAGCTCTTTGGATAAGGCGCCAGCCTGCAAACCCAAAGTTTGCTGGTTCAATTCTCAGCTAGGGCACATGACCAGGTTGCAAGCCAGGTCTCCAGCCAGCTCTGTAGCTGGAGTCAGGGGAAAGGCAACCATACATTGATGTCGCTCTGCCTCTCTGCCTCTCTCCCTTCCCCTCTCTCTCTAAAAATAATAAATAAAACCTTTTAAAAAAAGTAAAAGAGCCTACACATAGTAGAGGCTTAGTATTTGTAGAATAAATAAATACAAAAACCCTTGGTTGCAGGAAAATGATAGCATTTTCATAACAATGTAATAGTGGTAGAAGACATTCTTAATGGGAAGGCTTGTGCTTTATTATTAAGCATCATGTTGGCCTTTTAGTTGAAAATAAAATGACTTTTCCCACATTGCGATATCAGGAAAGAAGTTCATTTTTGTTGTTATTAATTAGAAAATAACTAAATTTAAAGTAAATCTAAAAGAATATCTCAGAACAGCCAAGAAAATTGTAAAGAAAAATACGACAACCTTGCCTAACACCATTGTGATCAAATCAACAAGGAATGGATCATAAGAAAGCTAAATCCAGAAGCAGAGCATAGTATATTATATGAAAGTTGATGTATAATAAAGACAGTATTTTAAAAATCAGTGAGGATAGTAAGAGAGAGAATTTCCAAAGATAAAGATCTGATCCAAGTCCTCCAGATACTTGAGAGAGCTCTTGTACGAAGCTTCCCTCCCCATAACAAGCTCTCAGACATTGTGACCAAAATAGAATGCATAACAGATTTACTTCATTGGGTGGGTGGGGGGGTTGACATTTCCTATTTAAATAAACCCTTATAACTAAAAAACACCGATGAGGGAAGAATGGATTGTTTCATAAATGATGCTGGTACCCCTGGCAATCTAAGTAGGAAAAACATGGGGCCACATATAAAATATACGCCACATATAAAAATAAATTCCCGGTAGATGAAAGACTTAAATGAGAAAATAAAGCAATAACAAATCTTATTATAAAGTCAATAAAAGAACATGTAAAATCTAGGTAGGAAGGAAATCTTAATTAAAATTCTGGAAAAGTAGTAACTATTTAAAAAGATACATTTCATGCTCTTGCTTCCTGGCCACCAACATGCCATCCAGGCTGAGGAAGACCCAGAAAATTGGGGGCCATGTGAGCCACAGCCACGGCCGCATTGGCAAGCACAGGAAGCACCCCGGAGGCCGAGGTAATGCTGGTGGCTTGCTCTGTCACAGGACCAACTTCGACAAATAACACCCAGGCTACTTTGGGAAAGTTGGTATGAGGCATTACCACTTAAAGAGGAATCAGAGCTTCTGCCCCACTGTCAACCTTGACAAACTGTGGACCTTGGTCAGCGAGCAGACACGGGTAAATGCCACCAAAAACAAGACTGGAACCGCTCCCATCACTGATGTGATGCGATCCGGCTACTACAAAGCTCTGGGGCAGGGAAGGCTCCCAAAGCAGCCTGTCACTGTGAAGGCCAAATCCTTCAGCAGAAGAGCTGAGGAAAAGATTAAGAGTGTCAGTGGGGTTTGTGTTGCTGGTAGCTTGAAAGCCACATGGAGGGAAGTTTGTTAAATTCTCACAAGTGCTTTAGTCTTCTGGTCTGAGTGTAGGTTCTTTGGCACTTCTACCTGTGCGACGGAAACCTGTCTAACATGTCGGAGGAGTTAAGGTTATGAGGACCAGGGCAAAAGATAGCACCAACACTTGGAGGTTTTGGTCTGTTACCTGACTTGAACTTTTCATTTATAAAGTGGAAATGATAGCTGTTGGTGGTGGTGTGTGTGTACAGATAAATATAAAATAGTTGAAAGGCCAAAAAAAAGAGAGAGAGAGAGACATTTCACTACATAAAATTTATTTTTAATTATATTTTGTTTATGCTATTACAGTTCTTTACATAAAATTTTAAAACTCTCATTTGGTTTTAAAAGAATCAAAATTTAATAGATTACCATCTTGGAAAAATTGTTTGTAATACAGATGATAGTGTAATTATCTAAATGCAAGGAACTGCTGAAAAATGAACAATTCAATGGAAACATGAAACTCATAGTAAAACCAATTGAGATAATCAACAAGCATGTGAAATTCACTGAAAATTAGACAAATGTAATAAAAAGTAATAATGAGTTCTTGCATCCATCAAACTGGAATTTTTAAAAAGCTACACACAGTCTTAATAGTGTAGTGAAAATGCTCGTGCAAATGTGAAGTATTACAGCCATTTACAAAGCAATTAGGTAACAGCTATTAAAAAATGGACACACACTTCTAGCCATCCCACTCTCGGGACTGACTATCCAGCAAAAATAACAGCAACAATACCTAAGGATATAGGATTAAGAAAGCTTACTGCATCACTTCTCAGAATGACAAGAAATATCCCAGAAATAAAACGAATGCCCATTTATTAGGACCTGGCTAACACACTGGAATACTGGTCAGTCTTTGAAGACTAAGAACTTAGTCCAGATCATCTGAAAGGATTTCCAGAGGTTGTGTTGAGAAAAGCAAGGTGATGAAGATGAGCCACACCAGCCAGTGCAGTAATGCCCTGTCCTGCCTGTCAGCTCAGCGGCATAGGAACCCCAGGGACCTGCTATCAGGTTCAAAGAACCGCGACTTACTCATTCCCTAGAGGCGGGACTTTCTCCATTGAGGACTAGGAACTCTAAACTCACTGAACCCAAGGTCACAACAAGAGCAAGTAAACATTCTGTAAGTTAGTTATTAGATGTCGTCATGGGCAGGAACATCTCCACATCCATCTTGTTTAACGGACTATATATTATATTTTATTTTTAAAGTGTATTTTATTTATTTTCTTGTAAGTCTGTTGTATGGGAGAGGGCTGGAGCTGGGGTCGGGAGGGAGGGAAAGAGCAGATAAGGGGTGTGTCCAGGCCGCACAGTTGGGACAGGTGGAGAGGAAAGGGGAGGGCACAGCCAGCACAGCCAAGGACACAGGGTGGGGTGGGACAGGAAGGAGAGAGGTCAGGATGGGGCCTCTCCAGGTGATTCTGAGCTTCCTCTCTAGGCTGGAGGCACCACAGGTCCCAGCTGCTGCCCTGGCTGAAGGACAAGGCAGAAATGCCCTGGTGGTTTCTGCCAGTTTTTCTTGCTGGACACTCTTTTGGGAAGGCCTGTGTGCTTGCCTGGGCCCCCTCTCTAGACTGTAAGCTCCCTGGGAGCAGGGTCTGTGTCTTGTACTAAACCACCTCGCCCAGCTGGAGGCAGGTAATGCTTGTTGAATGACGGAAGGCACAAACTAAGGAACACTGTACGGGAGAGATGACGTGGCGAGCAGGAGACTGCCACAGCTGCAGATGCTCAGCTCTGAAGGTCTGGGCCTTGATCTACGTTATCATCAGGGTCTTCCAAGGACCAAGGATGGGCGGGACAGCGTAGAAGGACAGCTCAAAACCCAGACACTTCACCTTTCCTGCGGTGATGACCTCCTCACGACACATGCCTCTTGCTAAGGATCTCCTTTGCCTCTCCACAGAAGAGAAGAGAAAACACAAGAAGAAGCACCTGGGGCAGAGTCCCAATTCCTACTTCATGGACATGAAATGCCCATGATGCTAGAAGATTACTACTGCTTTCTCGGACTGGTGGCTTAGTGGCATAGAACACGGGCCCGACTTCAAAAGGTTGTGATTCCATCCCTGGTCAGGGAACATATGGCAGGCAACCAATCCATATTTCTCTCTTTGTCTCTCTTTGTCTCTCTGTCTGTCTCTCCCTTTTCCTCTCTCCCTCAAATCAATAAAAACATCCTTGGATGAGGATTTTGTTTTAAAGTAAAGTTGCCACTGTCTTTAGCCATGTTCTACTGTCCTGTCAGCCTACAAGAGGATGGTCCTTCAGAGGGAAGCAGCACTAAAAACACCTCAAATCAAGATGAGTGGGGAACCATCCCAATGAACACACTTTGGATCCAAAAACAAAACAAATCCCAGACACTTCACAAGGCAGGCCATGTGATGTTCTGGCTAAAAACACAGCTCTGCCCTGGCTGGTGTGGCTCAGTGGATAGAGCCCTGGCCTGCAAACCAAAGTGTCACCAGTTCCACTCCCAGTCAGGGCACATGCCTGGGTTGTGGGCCAGGTCCCCAGTTGGGGGTGTGCAGAAGGCAACCACACATTGATGTTTCTCTCCCTTTCTTTCTCCTTCCTTTCCCCTCTCTCTATAAATAAATAAAAACATTAAATAAAACATAGCTCTCTGGTTTGATTCCCAGCCAGGGCACATAACCAGGTTGCAAGCCAGGTCCATAGCTGGAGGCAGGTGACAGGCAACCATACATTGGTGTCTCCTTTCCTCTCTGCCTCTGTCTCCCTTCCCCTCTCTCTAAAAAATAATTAAAATGTTTTTTTAAATACCATAGCTCTGCGGCTAACTGCCTGGCTTCAAGTTCTGAAACTTCCTAGTTCTGTGACCTTGGACAAATCACATGACCACTGTGCCTGATTATTCTCATCTGGAAAGTGGGGGAACTAATTGATCCCAGGGTTAGTGCGGGAATGAGAGGGCTGAGCCTTCTAGAGTGCGGCTTGGCCCACTAGGGTGCTCTGTCACTGCTACAGGTTGTGGTCTAGGAAGGAGACAGAGACCTGGAAAGGGATTTGTTCAGTCCTAGTCCCTTACCCCGAGGACAATGCCTCAGACCCAGAGCGCCCTCTCGCAGAACTGCCTGGATTCGGGCACTCCCGGTGGCCTTTGACACTAAACGTGCCCACATGGGCCACCAGGTCACCCAATGCCCTTTTCATTCTGCAGACATAGAATTGCAAACTTCAACATCTGGGCTGACTAACACTTGCTACACAGTGTCCTGGGGCAAGGTGCTTTCTTAAAAGTTTCCAAGCTTCTTCTGCTTTCTCATTTGTTAAAACAAGAATACTAAAACCCACCTGCTAGGGCTGTTGGGAGGATCATGTGCCCGGTGCCCCATTGGTCCTTCCTCAGGTGGACAGACTTAGGTGGATCTGTCCCTCCCTCCTACCTCCAAGCTGATTATTATATGAAATGTTAAAGGGACACATTCAAGAAAAAGAGATGAAAACTATGACCATTAAAATGGCAACAAACTCACAACTATCAACAATTGAATCTAAAAAAATATAAACAAAAACAAAAACTAAACAACCAGGTACAGAGATCATTGCAAGGGTTATCAGCTGGGAGGACAAATGGAGAAATGGTGCAGGGATTAGGAAAAATAATTGGTGTATATAAGATAGACAGGGGGAAGTTAAAAATAACATAGGAGAGAGTGAAATAAGGGAACTGATTTCACAACCAATGGGCATGAACGAAGGGGATTGGGATGGCAGGAGGGAAGGGGGGTCCTGGGTGGAGGGGCGCAAAGAGAAAACAAATTCGGACAACTATAACAGCATAATCAGTAAAATATACTTAAAAAAAAAAAAAAAAAGAACAATACGTCAACGTTTCAGGAATTATCTCTGAACGCTGCAATTGACTTTTCTTGGCCATTCCAGTTTTGACCAGGCCAGCTGCCTCTAGACAGGGAGGCACAATTTCAGACCAAAGAACCGCTGTGGAAGTGAGCCAACTGCCACACTATGTTCACCACGAAATGTGTACCCTGGGTGGAGACAATGTTTCGTGTGATACAATAGCAATAAATCAGATATCCTGTAAATCAACAAAGCTGGCAGATTTGAAGGCAGGGAAAGCAAATCCCTACCCAGAACATGAAACACTCCTGAAAGTATCAAGCCAGTGTCAACATAATTAAAACAGTCTTTGTGGCAGATACTTTCTGGACAGACCTCATATATCAAGTCTATTAAGGGTCGCCAAATCCTACACTCGCCTGGGTCTGGATTTGTAATGAAAACCTGCAATCACCAACAGCACTTTGTATGCATCGCCTTCCAAAATGAAGCTCTGAATTTGGTTCACTAGTTTATTGCTCTGCCTAAAGCAAAACTATTACTACTAATGTTGTTATTTCTGCTGTCCTGTTGTTGTATTATGAGAACCAAGTCTCATGTCATTCTCCCTTTTTAGACTAATTTTGTTTTCTTATAGGTTGCATTGATGGGCGGGCCTAACGCATTAGGAAAAAAAGTGAAAAGAGAGTATGCTAGAGCTCTAGAAAAATCGGAGGGAGGAACGGAGAAAGAAGGGGGGTGGTAAAGAAGATGATAATGATAAACAGCAATAATAATTGCTGTCTGCTTTGGTCAATCATCAGGGAAATGTTTAAACCCTGGGCTACTTAAGTTTGAGGTACAGCCAGCGCTCAAAGGAAAAAATCCCTGGGCTCAAAAGGCCGTATGACGAAAGCAGCGATTCTGCAGTTCAACTGGCTGGTCTTAAATCCTGATTCTACCATTTATTAGCTGTGTGATACTAAGCCATTTATTCAATCAATCTGTACCTGTTTCCTCATATGAAAAATAGGATAATAATAGCACATTATAGGACATTGCAAGGATTAAATGTAAAGCACTCAATAACTGCGTCTGGCACATAGTAAGTACTTTATAATCATTAGCTTACGCACTCGGACAACTTCTGCTGTCATAATTAAGTGGTATCTGCTTCATTTGTTTCTTGTTCAACAGAAAACGTCCTGATGTAATAACAACAACTGACTGGCTTGCTCCAGTCATATGGGAAGAAACTTATAACAGACAGGTCCTGGACAAATATTATAAAAGGCTGAACATTACCATAGGCTTGGTTGTATGGGCTACTGGAAAGTAGGTGCTAATAATATCTTTTTTTTTTTTTATTTCAGACAAACGCATTGTAGATAAGCACCCAAGGACTTTCTACATGCAAAGAATTACTCATAACTAACCCTAATCATTATTTCTGGCTGATCTGTATGTTTGTTTACCTGTCTATTGTAGTTACTTTCTCCAGCTGTGGCTAAGTCTTTAACATGGGAATCTTTTCATTGATATTCATTTAGTTCTCTTTCTTTCTTCACAACAAACTTTATGATTCTTCTCAGGCCCCCAAATCACTTGGTTCTCCTTCACTAACCAATTGAGTTAAGATCTAGACCCAATTTCTCTACTCTTATCTACCAGTAGTTCTTTAGCAACAATGACATATACGTTAGACAGTATGTTTAAATGACGTGTGTTCACCTGACAATTTTCAGCAAAATAAGATTTTCTTGTTTTGTTTTGTTTTCCATGTTTTACAGGTTTACAGAACAGTATCTGAAACAGTTCATCCAATCTGCTAATAAGCACTTTATGACTGGCTACAATGTAATCTTTTACATCTTGATAGATGACATCTTCAAGCTACCTCCCATAGAGTTAGGTCCCCTTCGAACATTTAAACTGTTGCCTATATTTAAAACTAAGATGTGGGAAGATTTCAACTTCGTGTGCATGAAGAACTTAAATATCTACATCATAAAACACATGCAGTATGAAGTTGACTTTCTCTTCAGTATGAATATAAACCAGATCTTCAAGCAAGACTTTGGAGTGGAAACCCTTGGCAGATCTGTAGCTCAGCTTCACGCATGGTGGTACTTTGAAAATGTTAAAAAATTTCCTTATGAGAGAAGACCCATATCGGCAGCTTTCATCCCTTTTGGAAAGGGAGATTTTTATTATCATAGTGCCATTTTTGGTGGCACACCCCATTCAGTTTTAACCTTCACTGCAGAATATCAAAAAGGAGTAATTGATGACATAAAAAATGAACTTAATAGCACCTATGAATGCCACCTAAACAAGTATTTTTTTATCAATAAGCCCACTAAGTTGTTATCACCAGAATACAATTGGGACCCAACTTTTAGAACTCCTTCACAAATTAAACTTATTAAGATAGCATGGCAGTCAAAAAGGATTTGATGGTTATATCATTAGATTTATAGGTTAATAAGTGAATCACAGTAATTACCTAAAGATAAAATATTAAAATTTTCAGTGTTTTAGACACTTACAAAAGTGTGTGATCTTTCTAAATAAATGGTTTTCCTCCTCATAGCTTTGAAGTATCTAAGCCTACTTGTGCTGAATAAATGGACAAATGAATAAATGTTAGTGTACAGTAATGTTACTATCTATATATTTTAAATAATGGGGAAATATTTCTATAAGTATAAAATGAGTATTTTATAATGAAGTATAGCATGGATGGAACTAGGAAGTATTATGTTAAATGAAATAGGCCAGAAGGCGAAAGAAAAATGCCATATGATCTCATCTATAACAGGAACCTAATAAACAAAACAAACAAATGTGCAAAATAGAAGCAGAGGCATGGAAACAAGGAACAGGCTGACAGTGACCAGAGGGGAACGGGAAGGGGGAGGGGGAGAAGGGGAGCAAGAGGGGAAGGGTCTAGTCAGGGAACATGTATAAATGACCCATGAACATGGACAAATGAGTGGGGATTGATTGTGGGAGCAGATGGGGCAGGGCAGTGGAGAGCAATGGGGGAAAACTGGGACAACTGTAATAGAAAAACAATGAAAAAAACATACATAATAAAAAAAGAATACCCCCAGGCTCTAGTTCAGAAAATATGGGTAAAACCACAAAATATCAAGGGGATAATACGTAAAGGTAAATGTAAATATTCATCAATTCACTTATCAAATATTCACTGTTTTGCAGTGTTGTGATGTACACTACTTGTGATTAATCTCCTCAATTTGTATTCAGTCTATCTAGTATCTGACTGAACTAAGGTGAACTAGTGACATTCCACCAAATATTGTTGAGTTCATTTTTTATATAATGCTACCGGGATTTTATTTTTCAAAAATTGATATCACCCTGGCTGATGTGGCTCAGTGGGCTGAGCATGGGCCTGTGAACTGAAAGACTGCAGGTTTGATTCTCATCAGGGCACATGCCTGGATTGTGGGCCAGGTCCCTGGTTGTGGGGTGTGCATGAAGCAACCAATCAGAATTTCTCTTGCACACTGATCTTTCTCTCTTTCTCCCTCCTTTCCCATCTCTCTAAAATATAAAATCTTTAAAAAAAAAAAAGATATCTACTGAACTCTATGGTAAATATATTCTAGGTGCAGTCAGGAACAGAAAAATATTTTTTAAAAATACATAATTTTCCCTCAAGCAGCCTATAGTCTAGCAAGGGAAATAAAACTATTTATAAATACCTCTTTTCAGCCCTGGCTGGTGGCACAGTGGACAAGGTGCCAGCCTGCAAACCCAAAGGTCGCTGGTTTGATTCCCAGCCAGGGCACATGACCAGGTTGCAAGCCAGGTCTCCAGCCAGGTCTGGGGCTGGAGGCAGGTGAAAGACAACCATACATTGATGCTTCTCTCCCTCTCTGCCTCTCTCCCTTCCCCTCTTTCTGAAAAATAATACATAAAATCTTTTTTTTTAAATAAAATAAATATTTCTTTCACAAGTTTAAAAGTGCTAAAACTCGTAAGGAAGACATAGCTAAACAAACTATCATGGTGGTTCAGGAGGAGTAATCACCTCTGTTAAGAAATTTTAGGTAGTCATATTGACTATGTTTCCATAAATTGGTGATGAATTACAGCACATAATAAGAACTGGAGAGTCTAAAGTCACAATAATTTATTCTTTTATGGAAGAAAAACTGAGACTTAATATGTATTCTGTAAAAATTAAGTATTATTGGCTATTAAAGCACTAAAAAGTGTAAAGAATATTGATAATGACTGTGGCGGGTAGACCCTACAATGACCCCCAGTGACCCCCCTATCCTGGTATTTATGTCCTTGTGTAATATACACATACTCCCTTTCCCCCACATCACTTTGGGTGCAAACTGAATGTAGTGACTTGCTTCCTGCTGACAGGCTATGACAAAGGTGATGGGAAAGCACTTTCATGGTTAGGATACATGAGACTGTGACTTCTGTCTTACTAGCAGGCTTCCTTTCTTGCTGCCTTTGATGAAGCAAGTTGAAATGTTGGTGAGGCCCTCACAGTAAGGAACTGAGGGCAGTGATCCACCAACAGCCAGAAAGGACCTGAATACCCTCAGAGCCAACAACCCTCAAGAAACTAAATACTGTCAACAACCATGAAAGTGATCTTGGAAGCAGATCTTTCCCCAGTTGAGTCTTCAGATGAGACCTCATCTCCAGGGAACACCTTGATTTCAGCCTTGTGAGAGACCCCCAAGTATTATAGGAGATCCAGCTAAGTCATGCCCATGGCCCTAACCCACAGAAACTGTCAGGTAATTCATGTGCGGTGTTTTAAACTCCTAAGTGTCAGGATAATGTGTTAGGCAGCAATTAATACCTAATATAGATCTCATACCTGAAAGTGAGACGATGCCATAAAAAATACCTGAAACTGGGGGAGTGGTTTTAGGAGTAAGCAGGAGGTGGACGGAAGCTAGAGAGATCCTTTGAAGCAAGAGAGAGAAAGCCTACATTCCTCTGAACAGGCTGTTAGCAGATGTCTGCTCTTTTGGGCAGTTAGGGCATTGCTCAAAAGGAAGGAAGGAACATGTTGTTGAAACTGGAGGAAGGGAATCTGCTATGTAATGACAAAAAGCATAACAACATTGCCTCCTCCAGGTATGTGGAAAACAGAACATGCCTCTTCCTTATGTAAACAAGAAAGTTTCCAAGCCTTCTTCTTGTTATTTATAGCCTAATATAAGGAGAGAGATGGAGTGAGGAAAGATGTATGAAATAAAATAGCCTGCAATTTTGAAATTTCTGGTCCTATGCAAGATGACATAGACTCACTTTTCCTTGTTCCTCCCCTGTGGATACAAGTAAGAATCCAGGACATAATTAGAGACAACCATCAAAGGACTGAGAAAAGTGGGAAGAGAAAGGCAGACTGGCTAGGGACCTTAGTACCTAGAGGAAGGCATGGAGGTGAGTTTCCTGGGAGTTTTCTTTCCTCCCATATACCCCAGACAGGGCACAGGAGGGGCCTACAACTCAACAACAACAACAAAAGCTCTAGGAAACGTCACCTTTCTGGCTGAAGGCCCAAGAAAGAGGCAGCTCAGCAGGCCAAGTGAGGAACCCCATCCCCGCTGCACGCCTGGCTGGCCCGCTCTGCCCGCACCAGGAGCACCTGCAAAGAGCTGGCAGGGAATTCTGTCCCAAAGCACCAACAGGCCCAATGTCTCCTTGCCCTCCATTCAGCAGGAGAGGGAGACCCATGTTCCGTATCTCTGGGCCTCCCTACAGTGGCAAAAGGTAAGGGTGACCCCCCAACACTACCCCAGAGGCAGAGGGAGGCCCAGAGGGATACTTCCCTCACTCAGAAGCACTGGCAGAGACGGAGTAAGAAGACTCTAAGTACCATGTGACCTACAGAGAAGGCCATGGGAGACACTGCATGTCCCACAGACCCAGCATCCTGCACTCACGATCTAGCAGCACTGGCATGCGGAGCCCAGGAAATCACCTTCCACCCCCCTAGGCAATGCCAGCAGTGATTCGGCAGACACTGGGTGGTTCCAAGAACGGGGGACCCAGAGAGGCTCAGGGAAGCATGCACTGCCCCATGGGCCAGCATCCACCTAGCAGGACCTGCCTGGGAAAGTACACTTCACCCCTGCAGGCAGCATCAGCGGAATTAAGCTGGAGCCCTAGTGGCACCAGGTGAACAAAGTGGGCCAGAATAATTTGTAGAGGCTCTGGAACCTGCATTGTCATTGGAACCACAGCTCCAAAAAGTAAACATAAACAGTGACTTCTCTTGCAGGAATTAAAGATTTAAATAGCATCCGGAGTCTCAAAGCTTAATATTCAAAATGTCTAGAATACAATTTTAAAAACCACTCATTATGCTAAGAGCCAGAAAAATCACAACCCAAATGAGAAAAGGCAGCCAACTGATGCTAATAGAGATAAATCAGGTGCTCAAATGATCTGACAAGGCTATTAGAGCAGTCATCATAAAAAAATGTTACAAGAAGCCATTTCAAATGACCTCAAAACCAATGAAAATTAGAAAACCTTGGCAAAAATATTTACTAAATGAATGAATAATGCTTGGCATAAAAACATCCATGGAAGGACACATACCACAGGCAATCATTTATACAGGGTGTGGCAAAAATAGGTTTACAGTTGTTTGTATGGAAAATGTACAATAATGAATAGAAGAATAAACTGATTCACACACAACTGCGAACCTCCTTTTGTCCTACCCTGTATGTTACTTTGTAAAACCATGTCCGTGCTCTAAATTCTGCTATCGTTTCCTATTTCACCCAGAATAAATGCGTTAATCCTTACTGTGATCCCCAAGCCTCCTAATACTTGCCCCCTAGTCCAGTATAGTCCTCCTTCCTGCTCCTCAACCTCACTGCCAGACACACGTCCACCTCAGGGCCTGGGCATCAATTACTTCTGCTGCCTAAAATGCCCCCTCACTACCTCTGTTTTTTAACTCAGAAGTAACTTCTCATGGGCCCAACTGAACACTTGATCCAAACTTACAAAGCTCCCTCCTCCCCACAACATTAAAAATTCTTCCTTCCTTGACTTAATTTTTTCTGTTTAATATTTATAACTATATAGCATAAGTATATATTTTACTTATTTTTCTTATTTGTCTTTCTCCCCACCAGAATGTACACCTCCGTGAGTTCAGGGTTTCTGGCCATTCGGTTCACAGCTGTAAACCCAAGGCCTAGAAAGGTAACTGGCATACAGAAGGCTTTCAATCAGTATCTGTCAAATGAACAAACAAGCAAATGACTGATGACTTTGGAAACTGTTCTCAGATTCCTCAATCATTTGCTTTCTTTCAATAATCTAACTAGGACAAAGGAGAACATGACGATTAACGCTAGATGGCATAATGTCACAAAGAAAGTAACCTTAATCAATCTATCCTTTCCTCCTGGCTGGAATTGCTTCAAGAAAAGCCCAAGTGCTGCCCGAGTTTCCTCTGGCCTTCCCCTTCCCAACCTGTTGATGTTACATTTGCTACACAACTCAAATTTCACTAACTTGCTTCTCACCTGCATAAATGTTATTCTGCCCTTGCCAAGTGCTTCAGTTCTGCAGTGTGCCAGGTGCATTACCAAGTTCTCCCTCCCTAAGTCATCAATGAAGCTTCACAGTTCCGGAGCTGCGACGTGGTAAGGTCTGTGGAGAGAAAGAATCCGTCACCTCCGGGTTGCACTGTGTTAGAGGGGGGTCACAGATTTTACTTCCAATGCCCTCTCCCCCTAGACCACACTAGATCCATGGATTTCGAGGGTTGGGCAGAGTCCAATGTCAGCAACCATGGAGTATTAAGTAAGAATCACCACTTCCCTGCATCGCTAAAGGCTCTCTTACTGGGCCAAGTTAAGGGCATCCTGACTGCCCACTTCCTAAGACTGGTTATCCCAGAAGGTGACTGACTCAGTGCTCACGCCAAGAAGCTCCCATTATTAATCTGCCCTGACAGTTCTTTTTAGGACAAGGTGACCAACTGGTCCCAGTTTGCCAGGCATTTTCCCAGTTTTTAGCATAGGAAGTCTCAGGTTCCAGGACACCCCTTGGTGTGGGGCAAACCAGGACTGTTGGGAATTTGACAGTAAATGCAGATCTATCTGAACTCCACTCAAACTCATCCCGGACCTGCATCCCCTGGTGTAAAGTTTTAACACACATAAAGACTTTCGTTCCCTCTTCCCACTCCAAATGTCATCATTTACCAATTCTAACTCCTTTGTGTCAAGACATTCATTTTCTCCTGTACATTCTCAAAGTAAAAGTGGAAAATGACTGTAACAACAACAACAAGACAAGACCCCTGCAGCTCCAGAGCCTTCAGGAATGACGCTTTGGATCACACCACCTGGCACAGGCGCTGGCTCAGAGCAAAGGGAACATGAAATGAGGAGGAAAAAAGTGTAGGTAGATACATTTTGTCCCCTCACTCAACCATAGAAAGAATTCCAACCAGATCTCAAAAACAAATAATAGCTGGGGGGAGGGGGGAGGCAGAAACAAGAAAGGGGAGCAGCTTAGATAAGAACCTAATATAAAGGAACCATGGACATGGACAACAGGTGGGATTGACTTTGGGGGCAATGGGTGGGTAGGGAGGGGGACAGAGGGGAGCAAAAAGGGGATGGATGTAATACAACAACAATACAATTAAAAACAAACAAACAAAAATAAATAATAACCAGAACCATCAGAAAACTGAGCTAGATGGAAGTCCAACAACCAAGGATTTAAAGAAGCCACCTTCATCCAGATGGGTAGGAGGGGAGGAGTTTTGAAGATGGGGTGGAGATGGCATGGCTCTGACAAGCTGTGGAAGTGGCAGGACAAGCAGTCCCACCTTCACACGTGGTGGATAAAAATAGGGAGGGACAGCCAGGGAGTGAATGAGCCTAGCCTCAGGCCAGACCACACAGCCCAGGGTTCCAGCACCAGAAAGCTGTAAAAACCAGTGGGGGTATGGGGCAGCAGGAAATTGCTGGATTTTTGCTGCTTAAAGGGCCAGTATGGTCTTAGAACATATGCAACCCCCAGGGCAGCAGCTGGAAGGACACCAATCATATATAGTAAGTGGGTGAAATGACTAGAAATGGTGTGAGTGCTGGGCAAATTACCAGAAGCCAGGCAGCGGCATTGCCCCCTCTCCAAGCCTCCCACCACAGAGCCGCCACGTGGTAAAGCAGGCGGCCCACCCTGGCCATTACCTAAGGCTCTGCCCCACACAATTTACAGGTACCTTTGCTACACAGGCTACGCTACTAAGACAGGTAGTAAAAGCAGCTCCATCTAATACACAGAAACAAACACAGGGAGGTTGCCAAATTGAGGAGGCAAAGAAATATGGCCCAAATGAAAGAAAGAACAAAACTCCAGGAAAAGAACTAAATGAAACAATGAGAGTCAACCTATCAGACGCCGAGTTTAAAACACTGGTGATAAGGATGCTTCAAGAACTCATAAGGTACAGAAAAAATTAAAATTAAAAAAAGAAATGAAGGTTACACAAAGTAAAATAAAGAAAAATATACAGGGAACCAACTGTAAAGGGCAGGAAGCTGGGATTCAAACCAATGATTTGGAACAAAAGGAAGAAATAAGCATTCAACCAAAACAGAAAGAAGAAACAATGCAAAAAATTGAGGAGAGGCTTAGGAACCTTTAGGACAACTTTAAACATACCAACGTCTGAATCACAGGGGTGCCAGAAGAAAAAGAGAAGAACAAGAAATTGAAAACTTATGTGACAAAATAATGAAAGAAAACTTCCTTAATTTGGTGAAGGAAATAGACATACAAGTCCAGGAAGCAGAGAGTCCCAAACAAGTTGGATCCAAAGAGGACCACAACAAGACACATTATAATTAAAATGCCAAAGGTTACAGAAAAAGAGAGAACCTTAAAAGCAGCAAGAGGAAAGAAGAGTTACCTACAAAGGAGTTCCCAGATTTCTCAAAAGAAACTTTGCAGGCAAGAAGGGACTGGCAAGAAATATTCGAAGTGATGAAAAGAAAGGACCTACAACCTAGGTTACTCTACCCAGCAAAGATAGCATTTAGAACGTAAGGACAGATAAAGTGCTTCCCAGACAAGGTAAAGCTAAAGGAGTTCATCATCACCAAGCCATTACTATATGAAATATTAAAGGGGCTTATTTAAGAAAAAGAAGAAAAGCCCTGGCTGGTAGCACAGTGGATAAGGCTCCGGCCTGCGAACCCAAAGGTCACAGGTTCGATTCCCCAGCCAGGGCACATAACCAGGTTGCAAACCAGGTCTCCAGTCAGGTCTGTGGCTGGAGGCAGGTGAAATGCAACCATACAGTGATGTCTCTCTCCCTCTCTGCCTCTCTCCCTTCCCCTCTTTCTAAAAATAATGAAATAAAATCTTTAAAAAAAAAAGAAAAAGAAGATCCAAACTATGAATATGAAAACGGCAATAAATTCACAACTATCAACAATTAAATCTAAAGAGCAAAAACAAACTAAGCAAATAAGCAGAACAGAAACAGAATCATAGATATGAACATCATATGAAGAGTTATCAGTTGGAATGGGGAAGAGGGAGAATGGGGGAAATGGTTCAGGGAGTAAGAAGCCTAAATGGTAGGTACAAAATAGACAGGGGGGTGTTAAGAATAGTATAGGAAATGGAGTAGCCAAAAAACTTACATGCACAAGCCATGGACATGAACTAAGGGCAGGGAGAAGTTGCTGGAGGGAAAAAAGGTACCAGGCAGAGAAGGGCAGAGGTGGGTGGGTGGGGGGTTGGGACAACTGTAACAGCATAATCAATAAAATACCCTTAAAAAATAAAATAAAGCTATTCCCATAGATGACTCTATTAAATACCACTGATGTTTCAGAAATGCTTTTTGGTTTTGGTAACACCTTAGAACGTTGACTCCCAGTGCTCTTACCAAGTGCTGGGGTACAGTTCATTCAGCATAGCCCAAACCTATTAAATCCTCTGGTGAAACTCTTTTAATGATTCAATTCCTGGAGTAACTTCCTTGTGAGAAGATCTAAGATTTAAAAAAAAAAAAAAAAAAGTTGCTGTAATACAATAAATGTGAACTAGTCCACACAGAGAAACAGATCAAAGTTATGAGTTTCATCCTGGGGAAGAGGCCACAGATTTAAATGGCTGGTATTGCTGTTCCCTCAAGTGTATCTGGTTCACTGATTTCACTAAAGGCCCTGAGAACAGCCTGGTCTTAAAATTTAAAGGAAGAAAAAAAATAAGGACTTTCCTGTTGTTCTTATTAAAGCATTTCTTGTGTGGACACAGGAAGAAGACTAATTAAATTTCCTTCTAATTTATTCAATTACATATTCATGGTGCATGTCTGTTTTTAAACTGATTTCCATGTCTTAATGTAATCACTACCACCATCAATCAATACTTAATTTGGTACCCTGAATATGCCAGGGAACTAACAGCAAAATAAAACATAAAAGAAATATAGAATATATAAAGAACTCTGATTTTAACTTATATGCAAATATCCTTTAAGTAACAGCTAAAGGGAAAAAAATTTACCAAAATCATAATAGGTCTGTTAGAGGTGATAAACTTAGAAGTATTTCTCTCTCTGTTCAAATTATTTGTAATTTTATATGTCTCTATTTCTAAAGCATAAAGTTTTCAAAATCCATTCACCTTTCTAATCACTATAGGAAGAAAATTTAAGATAGAAATTCCCCTCCCTCAAGGAAGAGGATGATATGCTAATATTCATTTTTAAAATATGCTTAATCAGCCCTGGCTGGTAGCACATAACCAGGTTGCAAGCCAGGTCTCCAGCCAGGTCCCTAGCTGGAGGCAGGTGAAAGGCAACCATACGTTGATGTTTCTCTCCCTCTCTGCCTTTCTCCCTTCCCCTCTCCCTGGAAATAATAAATAAAAATTAAAAAATTAAATAAAATATGCTTAATCAATACATTTATATAGAATATACATGAGAAAGTTAAATCTTGTTTTCAGTTTGGGGCCCGGAATCATTTCCCAAACTGATGAAATCTGAAACCAGAGCCAACAAGTGTTTACCAAAGTCTTTGTCCCAAAGGGAGAGGCACCTTTGCTAATTCTCCAGAGTGATGCTGATAGAATTGACTAAAGACTTGAACAAAGGTAGCAGGTAGGTATACAAACATGAAATTCACGTTGAAATATTTCCCTTCCCAGCTAAATACCTTTGCACAATACATGATTTGCATCAAGCTCTCCTTGGCTGCATTTCTCTTTCTTGGAAACCACAGAATGAACAGGAAGTTCACGCCTCTGGGGTTTGGCCATTGGACAACTGAAAAAACGAAGCTGTAGACTTTCTGAAGGAAATTTAGAAAAAGTCATTAAATGACTATACTCCCCCTCTTTATCTCATCCAGAAGGCTCGTAAATCAAGTGGATGCACTCCAAACCTGTGAATATAGTTTTTCGCCCAGAAGTGATTGACAGTCACCTTGAGAGCTCTGCATCAGGCTTCAGCACACGGTAGACGCCCCCACCTGAAAGCACTTTGCACCTGTCCCAATTGTGTGTACTCATTTCAGTTCTGACAGCCACAGGCTCTAGAGCTAAAATCAGAGAGAAGTCCGTTTCATATTATTCAACCACCACAAAGTGTTAGGCAGTACATAGCCAAATATTGAGCACAAAAAAAAAAAAAAAAAAAAAGAAAAGAAAAGAAAAAGAAAAAGAAAACCGTGCTCCTCATTTGCAATAGCTCTGTTATGTTCATTGCTGTGATGGTTATCCGAATCTATGCATGATAAATGGCGTGGAACTATACACCTATCTTCTGCCGCTGCCAATTTCCTGGCTTTCACCTGAGCTATTTGGTGCAACCACCATTACAGAGAATCAGGTAGGGGATACACAAAACCTCTCTGTTCCTTCTTTGCAACTTCTTGTGAATCTGTCTTTTTTTTCAAAATGAAATGTTTTTAAAAGTGCACCCTGTAATGTACATCAGCGTACTTGGAGCACTCTGCCTTAGGACGACTCACGGAGAATAAAACACAGCCTGGTTTTCAAATGTGAGGTCTCCGCCACAACCCAACAGCTTGCGGGTTGGGAACAACTGGCATCCGTGTTCCCTCTGCCTGGGTTACCCTTTCCGACCTCCTGCGCCCTGTCCCCCTTCCCATGGTTGGCACCCCTTCGTCTTTCAGGTGACATCTCAATGCCACCTCCTTACAGAGGCCTCCCCTTCACTGCCCTAACTAAAGTCCCGCTGTCTGCTATTCTCGCGCTCCCTTCTCCACATTCTTCGCCACGTGCAACGGTTTGGTTTGTTTGCGGCCTGTGCACCAGACAGTAAACCCGATGAGGCAGCTCGGGTCCTGCCCCTTGTCCGCTGTATCCAGCAATGAGCCCGCTGCTCGGCAGGCGGCACGTGCTCCAAATGGATGTTGTTTGAATACAAGCACCTCACTCGAATTCGCTCTCTTGGCTCGAGGGCGGTCGCGTCGGTTCCTTCCCCTCACACCATTGGTCCTACAGATGAGGGATTGTCTCAGCGCCCCCACTTTGGCCCACAGGTGTCCGCCCGCTTCTGTTTATCCACTCGGGCCCACCAGGTCCGAGAAGGTGCCATTTCTGACTCTCATTTCTCTTCCCAGTAAGAGGCTTTTTCCTTATTCGCACCTTTTCCTCATTCGCACCTTCTCCTCAGGCCATCTAGCCAACCCCCTCGCCAGTACCTTTAGCCCCTGACCCTGCCA
Source organism: Noctilio leporinus (assembly GCA_004026585.1). Lineage (NCBI taxonomy): Eukaryota > Metazoa > Chordata > Mammalia > Chiroptera > Noctilionidae > Noctilio > Noctilio leporinus. Next base: position 250,250 of record PVIW01000035.1, read on the forward strand.
CGGGACCCCCTACTTCTTGTTTCCGGTGCCGCCCTTCGGTCGGGACCCCGGCTAGGGGGCGCCGCTCCCTGCTGGCCACACCCCTTAGCCCAAGGTCCAAGCGGAAAGGGCGGATGGGCGGGCAATGGGGGCGTGTCCTCTTTGGTCCTGGGAGCCGATTGGCCTGGCCTCGGGGAGGGGGCGGGGCCGCAGCCTCAGTCCTGTGGCCCTGGTCTCCCCGGGGCATTTGTAGCGGCGTCCAGTCTGGCTGCGGCGATCGCGGCTCGACAGCGGCGACTCCGGCTCTGGCAGCATGTCTGAGAAGCGGCAGGGAACGGACTCCGAACCCCGGCGGGTCCCTGACACCTTCAAGGGTGAGACTCATCCCCCCCCCATCCCTCTCCTCCGGGACAAGCCCCAGCCTGGAGCTCCCAGGCTCGTTTCCGCTGCTCGGCTTTGCAACCGCTACTCGAAGCCGCGGTTTCCTCATTTGCACACGTCGAGAACGGCGAACCCTGTTTCACAGGCCGGGGGTCAGGTCTAAGGACGTTGGGGTGCAGAGGGAACCCCATCGGCGTGCTCGGCACACTGTGGACGCGCCAACAGCGGGGCGCGCTTCCAGTTCGCACAGCCGTCTCGGGGGCTCGCCTTATCCGCAGGGTGCCAGGCGCCAGGCCCAGCGCCGGAGCTTTCGGTTCGTTATCTCCCGCGGCACACGCGGACCGGGAAATACCAAAGGGGTCGCGGCCCGCGAGCGGTGAAGGCGGGGCTTAAACCTGCACTCCGCGCCCGGGACCCCGCGCCTGCCTGGGCTCGCGACTCCGCGTCCGTGCTGCCCCATCCGCTGGGAGGCCACCTCCTCCAAGCAGCCCTCGCCCTCCCCCGGCGCGAGCCCCCTCCTCCGGCCCGGGAAAGAATTCCTGCTCCCCTCCCAACCCCGGCCCGTTTCCTGTCTCTTTGGGAGGGAGGCCGACCCGCGAGGTTTCACCCTCAAGCTCCCGACCCGGAGTGCGCTATATTTGGGGAAGAAAAGGAGGAGTCTCTTTTTTGGCATTTTTCCTCCCCAACTCTTACCAGCTTCCCTGTCTTCCTCACCCCGTTCCCTCCACGTTACTTTGTCCTAGGGACCTTGCTTTTGTCCCTCACAAGGAACTCTTGAAGTTCCCCCATCTTCACTCCCACCCCGCCAGGCCTTCCCAGTCTTGAAGGCAGAAACTGGGTGGCTCTATCTTGCTCTCCTGTGAAGGAACTAGTGCTCTTGAGAAGGCTGTCACCTTGAACCAGCCGTGGCTAACTCCCTAGGCGGGTCAAAAAAAGAGGCAATAAACCTGTCCGGAGATATCGGTTCCCTCCCAGGGGCTCTTAGCGACCCAAAGGAATTATTTCCACGGATGACATTTCAGACAGGGTGACAGTGAAAGAAATTTAGGGGGCTGGGTGGACTTTTTCAGCACCGCCGCCTTCCCGACCCCCCTCCCTCTACCAGAGAACACTATGTTGAACTCATGTATTCTGAATAGTCGCAAAGCCAGACTTGCCCACCCCATCCTATTTATAAGCCCCATTTGCCTTTCCCAGCGATCCTTGTCTTTAGCTCCTTCCCAAGAGCATCAGAGAGTTATGGAAATCTTCATCCCTCACTTTTCTCGAGTAAGCACCTTGTAGAGTTATCTTCCCAGATCAGGATTGTAACAGGGAGGATGTACTAGAAGAAACTGATCCTCACAGAGGTTGAATTACTTAAATGTCACACAGTTTATATGGAGCCATATATTTTTTAAAGAGTTTATATTTATTCATTTTTTTTAGAGAGAGGGGAAGGGAGAGGGGCAGAGAGGGAGAGAGATCTCACTGTATGGTTGTCATTCACCTGCCTCCAGCTATGGACCTGGCTGGAGACCTGGCTTGAGACCTGGCTTGAGACCTGGCTTGCAACCTGGTTATATGCCCTGACTGGGAACTGAACCAGTGATCTTTGGGTTTCCAGGCCGGGTCCTATCCACTGTGCCATATTTTAAGTCTGGATTTGACTGAGTCCATAACTGGAACATTAAACAAATGATGCCATTTGCTCTTTTTCTAGAGGTGGACAGGTCCTTTTTCCAGTGGGAGTCTAAAGGACTATAGCAATATTAACAGTTTGGTGAAACTACAGTGGAACATCTGTGTATAAAAGTTCTTTGGGAATAAACATGACCTTTGTACTTAATGTTCATTTAGTTGTTCTTTTTTTCATGGTCACAGACCAGTTTTCACTTCAAAGTTCATTTACAAATCTTTTAAGAATATAATGAAAACTGTGCACTTTCTGCTCAGAAAATTTTACATATGAACACAATTTTGCTTTGTCTATATCACTTTTTTAAAAACTTTCAGTCATTGTTTTATTTTTGTGAGATAATTTCAATATGTCAACTATGCAATTGATAATAGTGTTCTTACCAGTGCAATAATCATTCAAGTTGATCCCTGTTTCTTCTGCAAGTGCTAAAAGAAAACCACAAAAAAAAAAAAAAAAAAAGAAACAAAGAAAACTTCTTGTTTTTCAGTGAAAAAGTCTCCAGTTGGTGCAGTCACTTTTTAAAAAATGTAAACCTTCGAGATCTGACATGGGTAGGAATGTCATTACTAGAATTTATTGAGTGATTACTACATGCCAAACATAGTCTAAGTGTTTTTACAAATGTTCTCTAATTGCAATCTTATAACAATTTTACAAGGAAGATATCATTTTCCAATATTTTACAGCAAAGCAACTGAGGCTCAGAGTGGAAAAATCACACACACTTGTGTGTGATGCTAAGCTAGGTTTATAACTTGGGCCATCTGGTCTTCTAAACCATTTTCCTATCCTAGAGCACCTCCAAAATGCATATCCCAACTGAGGACCTGGTCAAACATCAGACTTTCACTGAAAGTGAGACAAAAAACAAAGTCCAGCTTCAATCTAGACCTCTTGAATATGACATCTCTAGAGGACTGCTTCTGAGAATATAAAAGCTGATAATCTTAGGAACATAAATATGACCAAACCTAGTGCAAGACCAGTTTTTATTAAAGCCAATGTATTCACTTGATAATGAAATAATACAAGTAGATTGCAAAGAAATGTGCTGTGTATTACAATGAAGAGTCATGTCACCAGGACAAATTCCTTTGGGAATGCCTGAAAAGAAACAGAAGCCAGAGACTGATTTGTTTATTTCCGTTGTTACAGCCTTCAGATTAGGGCGAACTTTGTAACTTCTTCAATAATTTATCTAGTTAAACCATTAATCAATTGTTATAAATTAATTCAAACAGAGGACCAAAAGCTGACAGTTACTATTTTTTTAATGATTAAATAGGTTCTTGGTTCCACCTGATGGTTTACATTTTACACTGTAAAAGATAAATGATTGGTTAACTATGAAAAAAAAAATTTTTAATGTTAATTAAGTGATAGAGATTGGATTCAGTATCTATATTTTGAGTAGATGTGGAAAAACATATTTCTGAAAAGTTGTAACCATGAAAAAGTGCACATCTCTCCTCTGCTGATATTCTATGCATACCTTTATGTTTATTACACAGTATTATAATGATCAATTATATAATCACCTTTATTAGACCAGAAAAGCTTTTGCAAATATAGATTGTGTTGTTCTTGGCTGTTAGAAGTTCGGTATCAAGTTCATAGTAAGTTTGCAAAAGTGTTTGTTGAAAGAAAAAGAAAATAGAGGAGGGAGATCAAGATCACCTATGAAGTAAATCACATTGTTAAATATTTGGCTTATGTTGATGGAATAATTTTCCTGTGTACAGTTTATTAAGTTTGTTATAGCCCAAGCTATTGATTTCAGAGTGTGAATATCATGCTCTTTATTAGATGTTCTATGGCAACTAGACTATTTGTTTGGGTCCGTATTGTCAGTAAAGGGATTATAATTGTCTAGAAAATATGTTGTACCTAACAAGGAATCTCCTTTTAATTAAAATATGGAGAGATGTTACATACTACAGTCAATAGAAAGAAGGAAGTATCAATTTTCTGTTGACACACTTGTTCTTCCTTCCTTTCTTTTTTTAAAATTGTTGTTCTACTTATTTGTGCATTCATTGGTTGAGTTTTGTATGTGCCCTGACTGGGTATTGAACCCATAGCCTTGGTTTATTGGGACAGTGGTCTGACCAACTGAGCTACCTGGCCAAGGCCTCCTCCATTCTTTTTAAATCTTTGTCCGTACTCTGGGACTGGTAAAGAATCACACCAAAGCATTTGACCTGACATTTCAGTGGATTAGTCTTATAGTTACAAGCCATAAAATGTTCATTCTAAAGTACCAATGAAAACTATATCAACCTTATTCAGTTGTGAAGCTGGTATAGTATACAGAAGTAAGAGTGAAATTTAGAACTCAAAGATCTGAATTGAGATTTTAGTACCATCACATACAACCTGGGCAAGTCTCCTTGGGCAAGTCTCCTTGGGCAAGTCTCTTAGCCTCCAGAGTCAATTCCTCATCTATATACTGGGCATGATCTTACTGTAATATCTATCTTCCAAGGTTTTGAGTATCAAATGAGAAATTTTACATGAATGCTCTTTTGCAACTTTAAGATGTAAATTATTAAGATATTTAGTGGGGGAAACAAAATTAAAAAGTTAACTACTTTTCAGAAAGCCTTGTAATTATACAAGAAAAATTTTAAAGTTCTATGAAGATAGTGCAAGAAAGTTTAGAATTCTGACTGACCTCCTGCAATGTGGCCTATTTCACCACATTGAAATAGAGTCCCCAAGCAGATTGTTAGTCCTGATACTTTTTCTCTGTGGGCAGGTCCCAGAAGGTTAATTCACTTAGTAAAAAGTTTATTCCTATAAACTATATCAATAATCATCTTAAAGTTGTTGTAATAATAATGGCTTACTATTTAGTGAATACTGCCTGTCAAACACTTTACCTAGTTTCTCATTTAATCTTTGTAAGAACTCTAGAAAGTACTCTTTATACTCTTCTTTCTCTCTTTACTAATGAGGAAATTTAGTGGTACCATTGGAGTCTGACACCGAAACTCAAACTAAGCTCTCAACTACTGTTTAGCTATTCAGCCTCAACTAAAGAATTGGGAACCTTATATTATGATCTACTTCCCTTATGCTTTGTTTCCCATTAAAAAAAAACAAAATTTGCCCTGGCTGGTAGCACAGTGGATAAGGCGCTGGCCTGCGAACCCAAAGGTCGCTGGTTCGATTCCCAGCCAGGGCACATAACCAGGTTGCAAGCCAGGTCTCCAGCCAGGTCTGTAGCTGGAGGCAGGTGAAAGGCAAACCATACATTGATGTTTCTCTCCCTCTCTGCCTCTCTCCCTTCCCCTCTCTCTGAAAATAATAAATAAAATATTTAAAAAAAAATTAAAGTGATGTTACCCTATAAAAACTTCTATGAGAAAAAAAATTATAGATACTTTTGAGATGTCCAAGTGAAAAAGCTGAAAAAGGAAAAACAAAAACCAAGAAGTCGGAGGTTTGTTTTAATGTATTTCAGACTTAGGCTTAATTTAATTAATACCATTATGAAATTGCTTTTCCGTCGCATTTTTCTGAACATAACCATTTCTGCCTTTCCAGGTTATGGGCCATGTTCAGCACATTTTTCTATCTTTTTGAATTCTCAAACTTCACGGGTGGAAAGGTCTGATATTAAAAAGAGAAAAGAATGTATTTGAGGAAAACAGTATGACAACTGCTTTGGGATGGAACTTTTAGGAACTGATTTCTTGGATCCTGTCTGCTGACATGTAGTTTCAAGTTTGTCTTACATAATTGGCCAACTTTTCTTCCTCCCAAAGAAATGGCAGAATTGCTCTACTCATTCAACAGCGTTTTTTTTTTTTGTTTTGTTTTGTTTGTTTGTTTGTTTTAATTATTATTTTTAGAGAGAGGGGAAGGGAGAGAGGCAGAGAGGGAGAGAAACACCAATGTATGGTTGCCTTTCACCTGCCTCCAGCTGGGGACATGGCTGGAGACCTGGCTTGCAACCTGGTTATGTGCCCTGGCTGGGAATCGAACCAGCGACCTTTGGGTTTGCAGGCCAGCGCTTTCTCCACTGTGCCACCAGTTAGGCCTGCTATTTTTTTTTTTTTTAACAAATATTTAGGCACTAAGTATCTTCCATATTAGCTCATCTACTCTTTACACTAACCCTCTGAAGAGGTACTCTGTTGTTATTTTTTTCAACTTTATAGGAATTGGTTTTTTACCTTTAATTTTTTTTTTCAAGGGCAGTTTGCATTCAACACAATTTTGTCTTAGTTTCAGATGTACAGCACAGTGGATGTACATCCATATGTTTACAAACTGTTCCCTCTGATAATTCAAGTGTCAACCCGGCACCGCAGACAGTCAACACACTATTAACTATTCTCTGTGCTTTTATCATGCCTGTTTTCTAACTACCAATTAAGCACGGTTTAATTCCTTCACCTTTTTTCACCCTGTTCCCCAACCCTTTCCCATTTGGCATCCATTGGTCTGTTCTCTGTATCTGTAAATCTGTTTCTGTTTTTTTTGGTCATTTACATTGTTCTTTATATTCCACATATAAGCGACTTCACGTGGTATTTGTCTTTCTCAGTCTGGCTTACTTCACGTAGCATGATACCCTCTTGAGCCATCCATGCCGTCACAAATGGTAAGATTTCATTCATTTTTATGGCAGAGTAACATTCCATTGTGTATCCGTACCTCAGCTTTTTAAAAAAAATATTTTATTTTTAGATAGAGGGGAAGGAAGGGCAAAAGGAAGAGAAATACCGATTGGTTGCCTCCCATACACGCCCATCCTGGGACCAAACCCGAAACCCAGGCATGTGCCCTGACTTGGAATTGAACTGGTGACCTTTGCTTTCTGGAATGACACTCAGCCGACTGAGCCACACCACTCAGGGCTGTACCACAGCTTTTCAGTTCCTTCCTCTATTGATGGGCACTTGGGTTGCTTCCATACCTTGGCTATTGTAAATAATGCTGCAGTGAACATGGGGGTGCGTATCCTTCTTGGCATACAAAGAAATGGAATTAATGGCTCTTAAGGCAGCTCCATTTTTAATTTTTCGAGGACTCTCCACAGTGTTTTCCATAGTAGTTGCACCAATCTGGATTCCTACCTCTTTACCAGCACTTGTGGTTTGTTGATTTATTGATGATAGCCTTTCTGACAGGTATGAGATGGTGTCTCATTGTGGTTTTAATTTGCATTTCTCTGATTAATAGTGATGTAGAGCAACCTTTTATTTTGGGGGTGGGGCAACTTTTCATGCCTATTGGCCATCTGTGTGTCCTCTTTGGTAAAGTGTCTATTCAGGTCCTCTGCCCACTTTTTAATTGGGTTATTTGAATTTTTGGCGTCATCGGAGTTCTTTATAAATTTTGGATATTAACCCCTTATTAGATTTATCGTTGGTGAACATCTCCCATTCAGTAGGTTGTCTTTTTTCATTTTGTTGATGGTTTCCCTTGCTGTGCAAAAACTTTTTAGTTTGATGTAGTTTCATTTTTTTTTTTTTTTCTTTTGTTTCCCTTGCCCAAGGAGATATATCAGAAAAAATATTAGTAAGAGAAATGTCTGTAATTTTACTGCCTATGTTTTCTTCTAGGAGTTTTATGGTTTGGGGTCTTACATTTAAGGTTTTTAATCCATTTTGAGTTTATTCTTATACATAATGTAAAAAGGTGATCTAGTTGCATTTCTTTGCAGGTATCTGTCCAATTTTCCTAACACTATTTATTAAATAAGCCATCTCTGCCCCGTCATGTATTCTTGCCTCCTTTTCCATAGATAATTGGCTATATAGGCATAGGTTTATTTCTGGGCTCTCTTTGGTCCATTGATTTATGTGTCTTTTTATGCTATTCGAGGTCTTTTATGTTTCCATATAAATTTTTAGATTGTTTGTTCTAGTTCTGTGAAAAAACACGATTAGCATTTTGATAGGAATTACTTTGAAGCCATAGATTGCTTTGGGTGTAATGGACATTTTAATGATGTTAATTATTTCTATCTGTAAGCACAGTATTATTAGTATTGTCCTTGGTTTCCTTCTTCAATACCTTATAATATTCTGAGTACAGATGTTTTGCCTCCTTGGTTAAATTTATTGATAGGTATTGTTATAATGCAATTGTATATAGGGTTGTTTTCTTAGTTTCTCTTTCTGAGAAACTCATTGGTGTATAAAAATGCAACTGATTTCTGAATATTTATTTTGTATCCTGCTACTTGACTGAATTCATTTATCAGTTCTAGTGGTGTTTTGGAGACTCTTTAGGGTTCTCTCTATACAGTATCATGCCATTGGCAAATAATGATAGTTTTACCTGAAGGGGTACTCTTACTAGCCCTATTTTAACGCACAGAGAGTTAAGGTGCTTTCCCAAGATCACACTGCTAATAAGTGACAGAGCCAACTCTGAAGCTACTATGCAGTAGGGCTTGAACGAGACCAAAATCTTAGGAGGCAGACAGACATTGAATAAGTAACAAGTGTGTTCAATGTTGTTCAGAGAGAATGAAGTGCTATAGGACATTAGGAAACCTGGGGGCCAATTTAAGACTGAGGGGTTCAAATTTTAAATTATTGAGGATACTCTCACCCATTTTTTTTTTTCCTCTTTTTTTTATGGCTAGAAACATTGGAGTGAAGGGAAGCTACAGAAAATCCTCAAGATACTTGGGAAAAACAAGATTTATACATAAGTTCTTTATTTTCAAGCTAAGCAAAGTGTTGTTTATTTAAACTTTTATTGAAATTCTTTCTTAAAAGGATTAGCCCATTTCCTCCCCAATATCTCATGGTAAACACATTTTAAGTTTCCGTGACTCAAATCACCTTGTGCTTAATCAGTATCAGTTCTTTTGACCTGTATTTATCATTATAAAGGCTAATCAATAGGAAGGAAAAGTTGGACTCTTTAGTCAGGGCTCTAACTTAAAACCATCGGGCCAGTAGCTGGTCTAGCCCGGAGAATGTTTTCCCTAAAGGTGTAAGCATAAAGGCATTCAAAGAACTAGAACTGTAAACCTTGCCTAATTAAAATAATCACTTGAAAGGTGGGTTGGAGTGTGTACTGGTTTGCTTTGAAAACCTCTGCCCAAAGGAGCTGCAAATTGTGATCTCCAAGTAAACACCATCATGTTGTCAACATATATTTTATTGTGACTGTACTATATGCTAAACTCTTGTCTCTCTATCTCTGTTTTCATCTTTCTGTCTGCAGAATGCCATTCCTTTTTGTTGTCACTCGCCTCCTTAACTTTTTCTCCATTTCTTTTAGCTTTCCTTTCCTCCTGGTGTTTCCTTGGATTCTTCGTCTCTTTCCCCTAAAATTCCAGTCATTTGAAAAATTGAGGATAGCAAAAATTTGATTAATTTAAGATGTATTTATAGTCACTTACTTCATCGGCCCTTTTGCCTGTCTTCAGCTTGAATTTTAATTGATCAGGTCTGATAAACATCTTGTTTCAAAACAAGCAAAGGAAGGAGAAACTGGGAATCTGGGAAGTGTACCATTCATTGAAAAGCTGGAAAAAAGATCAGGTGTGTTTAGTTTATGAAGTCTTCCTCCTCAAAGAAATAGCTGAATGATGCAGAACAGAAATAGATCTAAATCCAGCCAACCGCCTATTTTTTTGCATGGCGCACAAGCTGACTAGTTTTTACTTCTATACATTTTTTTAAAAGATTTTGTTATACATGAAAATTATAGGAGGTTTGGATTTCAGTGTCCATAAATTAAGTTGCATTGGAACACAGCCACGCTCGTTCATGTATTGTCATCTGTGACACAGCATTCAATAGTTGTGACACGTAAGGGTCCAGCAAGCCCAAAATGTTGATTTTCTCACCCTTCACAGGAAAAGTTTGCCAAATCCTGACATAGAATTTCTGATGAAGAATAGTAGCGGTCAAAAAGAACATGTATCCTGAATGTTATGCTTTTAAGAAAATTGTCATTTGAATTACAGCTGCCCTTTAAAAAGAGCTGGTAGAACCAAATCACACGTGTTTTTGAGACCGAATTCCTAGCCAGCCTATCTTTCCCCACCCAAACTCTTGCTGGAAATGTACAATATGAAGGGTTTCCCTTGTATTCCTGGAAAGGAAAAGATTGTCCTTTACAGTTTGCTACTTAATATATTTCAGTAATTCTTTTGTTGATTCGTTTCTCTCTGTGTGTATAGTAAGGCATATGAATGTAAGTCAGACTCGCAGGTATTGTGAAAGATGTGTTTCTGGCCGGTGCTTTTTATTTTTTTTTTTAAGATTTTATATTTATTATATTTTTAGAGAAAGGGGAAGGGAGAGAGGCAGAGAGGGAGAGAGACATCAATGTACGGTTGCCTTTCACCTGCCTCCAGCTACGGACCTGGCTGGAGACCTGGCTTGTAACCTGGTTATGTGCCCTGGCTGGGAATCGAACCAGCGACCTTTGGGTTCGCAGGCTAGTGCCTTATCCATTGTGCCACCAGCCAGTGCTTTTTAAAACATCAGAATAAAGTTGCATTCATAAATGGAATGTATATGGATAAGTCGCCAGCCTGCGAACCCAGAGGTTGCTGGTTCGATTCCCAGCCAGGGCACATAACCAGGTTGCAAGCCAGGTCTCCAGCCAGGTCCGTAGCTGGAGGCAGGTGAAAGGCAACCGTACATTGATGTCTCTCTCCCTCTCTGCCTCTCTCCCTTCCTCTCTCTCTAAAAATCATAAATAAATAAATTTTTAAAATAAATCTTTCAAAAATAAATAAATAAACGGAATGTATAATATTACTCAATGTGATTTTCAGTGCAAAGGACCATGGTTCAGCAGACTTTAATGTAACATTAACACCATACAGTGTTCTGAAGTTATGCCTGTTACCATCTTGAAAAAAATACTTTACTGCTCTTCCAGAAGTTAACCAAACAAAAATTACTGCACAACTTGTTTTTATAATTTGCTTCCTGCTTTTTGTTTGTTTTCTTTTGTCTCCTCCCAGAAAGTCTTTTGCTTTATTAGTTCGGGACTCCTGGAGGAATATTTTGTACCTATGTTAGGGATTTTTGTAAACATTAGAAATCATATATACAAGGAGCTAGGGCTTGTGGCTGATGTGTAATAGACATTCAATAAATAGTTTTAATTAGTAGTAGTAAAAGATACCTCCAGAATAAGATAACTTTAAGGATTATGCCATTTCATCTTTTCAGCAAAGTTAGTATACATAATAAAGATTATGGAAACTTGGCTAAAAGTATATTCAATGCAGCAGAGTTTCTAATTGAGGAAAATGGACACAACCAGAATATTCACCGTATGAGACAATAGAATATTAATCAACATTATTATTATTTAGACGTGGACATGTTGCTGTTTTGCCTGTAAGTGGTAGATAACCAGGAGTTTGTTTACGGCCTGGTGGAGTTTGAGCCTCACCTTTCTGAGGAATGTGATTTGTGTACCTTTTGGGCTATAACCAACTTGGGAAGAATTTTAAAAGGCACTAGAATAATATGAAATGATGCCATTTCCCCAATGTATACACTCTGATGCTTTCTGAGTATTTTAAATGTGAAAGACCAGGCTCAGCTTTCAGAATATCCACTTAACTTATTGTTGCTCTTGATTTATAATTCCATATACTCATCCAAGCTTCTGAAAAACATAACGTGAAAATGGAAACTAATCACAAACACACACCACTTAATTAATTAATTAATTAAAACCTGGGCTAGGCTTTTCCTCATGTACAGAATAGTTCACTAATTTAATAACTCAGTACATAAATGAGCTTCTTAATGGTCTTCGAATGTCTGAGGTTAGCCTGGCAGGAGGGGAAAATTAATTAATTTAAGAGACTTCTTCAAAAAGGGTAAATGCTACCTATTTTTCCATTTTTATTGTGACAATTTGAACATTTGCGTAAAAAAGGAGGATTACAGAAGTACAGATTTATTGAGCACTACCTCAGCCCTACAAAGCCAGTCTAATTATCCTTGTGTTGTAGGGGAAGAAACTAAGGCTCAGAGAGGTAAAGAGCACACAACTAAGAAGTGATTGAATTTAAATGGAAACTTAGATGCTCCCTATTCTCAGAGAAGTTCAGTCTAATAAGAAATATAAATTAGACAAAATGTAAGTGCCATAAGAGAAGTTAAAAAGTACTATCAACACTCGGAGGAAAGAAAACCACGTCTAGCTGGAAAGCTTAATAAGATTTTATTTCATCCCCACTGTACGCTGGGTACTGTGTTAGACACTAAGAATATAAAAATGAATAATAAACATCCCTGCCCTTGGAGTTTATAGTCTAGTATGTTCGGGACACAGAAATGGGAGACTTGAGGCCAAACAGGGGGACTTTAGAAAGTTGTCAGGTAAGTCTTTGTGGCCAGTCTGTACCTTGTTTGGAATTCATTTCACTTTGGAAACCTGGACCTGGGTCTGACAAAGAACCTTGGAATGGTCTTTTTCTATAAATAGACAAAGTTGGAATTAGGAGGACTTCCTCTGTAGCAGTATCAGATGTCACTCCTAGAACTCCAACCTTGCTTTCCCAGTTTGAATACTGTCTTAAGAAAAGGCTCCAAACACAAACTTACTTAGTGAGGATTTTTTAAAAAATTCAGAGGCAAAGGTCAGGGTGAAATGATTTAGAGCATGGGCTTTGGAGTAAGGTGACCTGTGTTTGAATCCCAGGACCCGCTTTGTCTGACGTTGGGAAGGTCATGTTGCTTCATTTACCTCATTTGTGAAATGGAGTTAAAAATGTTTTACAGGGCTTTGTAAAAAGTAAATCAGATACACCTGGTCTATAATGAACCATCTAACAATGGCCACTGTGATTATTATGATTGTAATAATACCTGGTGAAGGGTTCTCCACTGCAGCACTGTGGCCTTGCTTGGAATATTAATATTCTCTTGGTGAATACGGTATACCCCCAAAATTATAACTTAAAAACCTCCAAAATTAACTTAGGTCACTTTTTTTAAGTATGCATAAGGTTGTTTGCCTCATACTATGACATAGGATCAGAAGACTATGAAGTTGTAGATAACCAAAGTACTCCATGTATTTCTAGTTTTTCATCCTGTGTTTTGGAGCACTTGACCTGTGTCTCTCTTTCTCCCATGCGCCCAGCCTTAATTCTGCTTATCTTTTTGCCTCCTATTTATTCAAAGTCCTGTCTCACTGTCTTCTTTTTTTTTTTTTTTTTTTTTAAAGATTTTATTTCATTATTTTTAGAAAGAGGGGAAGGGAGAGAGGCAGAAAGGGAAAGAGACATCAATGTATGGTTGCGTTTCACCTGCCTCCAGCCACAGACCTGACTGGAGACTTGGTTTGCAACCTGGTTATGTGCCCTGGCTGGGGAATCGAACCTGTGACCTTTGGGTTCGCAGGCTGGCGCCTTATCCACTGTGCCACCAGCCAGGGCTTCACTGTCTTCTTTGCCCTGCCTTCTGAGCAGTGATGTGTGCCTGGCATACCTCTGTCCCTCTTGCCACCCTTCCTCCCATTATTAAAATGGAGAAGCCTTCTGTGGGTTGATAAGAAAAGTGATAGTTTCTCTTGGCCTACTCACCCTCTGTCCTTCACAAACAAGAAAAAACAAACTGAAAATGAGGAAGACATTGGGTACCGAAGTGCAAGGAATCTCCCAGGAAGATAATGAAAGGCAAACACAGTGATAGCTGGGTGCAGCAGCTGAGAAAACGAGTCCAGACATAGTTCCAAGACAGACTGTTTATCAGACGGTGAAATTCATAGAGCACCTGACCCTTCTTAAGGACTTAGATGATTGATGACAAGTTTGAGGTTAAATTAGTAAGTACATTGAAAACCAAGCAAAGATAAAATATAGGAAAAAGAAAAAAAATAGCTGGAAAGGAAAACGATACTTCACGACATGGCTTAGCTTTGAATTGCATTTCTATATTCATGATCATTTAAAATTTGATATTGACCTAACCAAAATTATGATGCAGTTGGAAGGATAGGTAAGGAAATGGCTCATAAATTAGGGGGCGTACACCTAGTGAAATATTTTACAGGTATCATTTTTGAAGAGAATCTAAATGAGTTTATCCTCATAACATATAGCTTTCACCTTTAATTATCCCGTGTTCTTGGCTTAAGTGCCCTTTTCCTTCCTTCCCCTTTCTTTTCATTGGTGTTTTCTTGAAAGATTACATTGCATAAGATGGACCTTTGACAACCACCTCCATCACTACCCGCTTCATGCCACTCTCCTCTTACCTCTATCCCAACTGTGTAAGTTACCTCTACTCTGCATTTTCATAATATTCTGAACAGATACTCTATATTTGCATTTACCATCTAATATTACAATCTATTTACCTTCTGTACTAAACTTTAACCTTCCTGATAACTGGGGTTGGGTCTTACTTTTATGACTTCAGTGCAAAGCACGGGGCATAATCAATTTGAGGTGCTTCGTATATGTTTGCTGGATTGAAAAATAAAAATATAATGTGGCCCTGGCCAGTGGGATTCAGTTGGTTGGAACATTGTCTCATATACCCTAAGGCTGGGGGTTCCATTTCTGGTCAGGGCACAATGCCTAGGTTGCAGGTTCGACTCTTGGTCAGAGGGTTTCTCTCTGACACTACTGTCTCTCTCTCTCTTTCTCTCTCTCTCTCTTTCTCTCTCTCTCTCTCTCTCTTTCTCTCTCTCCCTCCCCCTTCTCCTCCCTCCCCCTTCTCCTCCCTCCCTCCCCCTCCCTCCCCCTTTCTTTTTCTCTAACATCAATAAGCGTATTTACTTCATTAAAAAAGAAAAGAATAACGTGAAAAATATTTGTATTATGTTAAATAGATTAGGGAAACTAGCAACTACACTTAAGGTTGTTACGAGGGTTAGATGGGAACATTCATGTAAAATACCTAGTATAATGCCAAGCCTAGGTGTTCAGTGAATAAGGCGACTGCTGGTAACAATGATAATAAGAGCTATGTATTGTTTGTTTCCACAGAGAGCCCCAGTACAGGCCTTGGACCTTGTGGATGGATTTTGGTGTTTGTCTCATTCTTGTTCACGCTTGTAACTTTGCCGTTATCAATATGGATGTGCATAAAGGTAAAAAATATTTCATTCACACCTGGAAACGGCAACTCCTAACTATATAAACCCACTTTGTGTATGCATGTGTGTAAAGGGACAGAGACCATAGTGCCTATAATTCTTTTTTCCCCCTCTCTCCTTTGCAAAATTCAAATTCCCTCTCTTACCTATTATAATGGAATCTGAAAAACTCTTTTCAGCCAGCTTAGCCAGTCCTTTGCAAGGGTTAACTAAGATCACCATTGAAAGTTTTCTGCCATTGGGAATAGGGGATGGTCCTCTGGGAAGTTCTACAGAGTCAGGATGCTGAGGTTTGACTGCTGGCTCCATTGTTGAAGGTGTGGCCTTCGTCATGTTTTCTCACCTGTGAAATGGGCTACTGTGAGGATTAAATGAATTAATGCTTTTAACATACTTTTAGCACATGCTTGCCACTTGGTAAGTGCTTTCCAAATGCTGGTTTTCTATAAAGTTATTAATATTTTGATAAGTGACTATCATTTACGTATTCCTAGAAAGATAAAATGTGCTCCAAGAATTATTATTATAATTTAAGAAATCAGGAGACACACTATGAGGATTTTAGCTTTTTCTTTTCTGTATTAACAATGCATGAGTAACTGAATAATAATTCACTTACTGAGGAATGAGGTTAGGGATTTGCTTCTGTATATTCTATACTTTCCAAATTTCATACAATGAATAACTATTGCTTTTATAAGTAGGAAAAAAAAGTAAATAAATATCATACTTGGTGGGGTTATTGGCCATTAGCCATACTATTTGTGGATGTAATCTGGGTTATAGAAAAGAAAATAGGGGCATGTAACCTATCTAAAAACATATATTTAAAGAGCTATGTATGTAAATATTTGTACTCATATTAAATTTTTTGTGTGTGTGTGGTTTTACTCTAGATCGTAAAAGAATATGAAAGAGCCATCATCTTTAGATTGGGTCGAATTTTACCAGGAGGAGCCAAAGGACCTGGTCAGTATTGGAATTCTAGACCGTTTGCCTAGAGGGTGAAATTCTTTCTTTTATTGATGTGATTTCCCTTATGAGGTTCTCTTCTCTGTTGACTTCAGAAAAGAGTTCTCCATGTAACAGAAGTTGTACACAACAATAGCAGGAGTGCTAGCCAGTCTTTCCTTCCACTCTTTCCTTCCGTCTCCTCCCCTCCCCTTCCCATTTAAACCGATAAGATTCTTGGGACAGGAATAGCTACAGCTGTGGGAATTTAAGTACGACAATCCCTACTAAAATAAAGGCATTGAGTTGTTTTTAGGCAAACTTCGATTAAACTCCTACTGTGTGCTAGGCTCGGGGGAATTCACGGGAGGCTCTTAACACAGTTCCTGCCCTCAAGGATCTTACTGTCTAGTGGTGGGACACCAAGATGGAAAGAGATAGTTACAATTCTCCATGATAAGTATTATGATCCGAATAGCTGTGGAAACCCAGAGAAGAGAGACTGGCCCGAACTAATTGGGTGAAACAAGGCTTTCTGGAGGTGACAACTTGGCTTAATCTTGAGGCATGAAGGGGCATTAGGGGAAGTATCCCTACCAGAAATAGCAATGTGTACTAAGCAATATAGAGGAGAGTATTTCAGATTCATGGAACTGCAGGTCGCACAAAGCAGCCAGAGTGGAGGACGTGAGAGGGAAATGGCTGAAGAGATGAGCTGGGGTAGGTCATACAGAACCTTGTATGGCTTGTTCAGGGGTTTGCATGTCAGGAAAGATTGCTCTGTTTGCAGCTTAGAATATGGACCGGAGGAGAGACTCTGGAAGAAAGATGACCTAGGCAGTGATCGCATAGGTCTAAGTGAAAACAGCGACTGTCACAGTGGAGTAAGGAAATGAAATCCATAGGCCTTGGTCAGGACAGTTAAGGTCGGGAAGTAAGCAAGGATAACATTTCTAGCTTCTGGCTTACAGTTGATTAGGTTGATGCGATTAGAATTGAACGGTAGGGTAAACCGATTAAGTGCTAGTATCTCCCTATAATCTTCTGTGGATCTTTGTTGCAGGTTTGTTTTTTGTTCTGCCATGCACTGACAGCTTCATCAAAGTGGACATGAGAACTATTTCATTTGATATTCCCCCCCAGGAGGTAAGGTGGTCCTTTGCTATGAATAACTGAGATGCCAGGTATGAGAGTGCTTGACAGTGAGAGTCAGTATAGTGTGAGGGTTAGAACATAGGGTTAGAGCCTGTCTGCCTTCACCATTTCCTAGCTGTGTGGCCTTGAGCAAAATAGGTAGTTTCTCTGGGCCTCAGTTTCCTAATCTGTACAATAATAGAACCTACTTTATAGGCTTCTTGAGAGAACTGAATGTGTTATATGTAAAGTACTTTGAACAGTGGCTGATAGTTATGTGCTACGTAAGTGTTTTCTTTTATAAAATATAGAGTAATGGTAATGGAAGTATAATGTTAGCATTATTATTGTCGTTTTACTACCACATTTTTTCTCTCTGGGTTTCCTGACAGAAAATCCTGTGTCGTATGATATTCATCTTCCTTTTGATCTTGATTTTATTCTAGATAACTGGGTTAAAGCCAATGAATTCGAAATTGCTCACTTGGCATTTTAGACAAAGCATGTGATGTTTTAGATTAGTAATTATTTCATGCTTTTTCAAACTACTTCACAAATGTCACAGTTGAAAGAGCAGAATCCCTGAAAATAGATAACTGCTGTGAGACAACGGAATTCCTCCAGGCTACAGAGGTAGAAGCAGGAAGAAAATCCAGCTCTTTGAATTCCAGGTCTAATGCTTTCTCCACAACTCGTGCAGTAGGCATTTTGCATTCCCTACCTTGTGGCCCTTGAAGTAGAGATGGCCATGCTGGTGTTTATGTCTAAGGAGATGTACTAACTATTGCAAACGCAAGGTGTAAAAACATAATGAAAGGGGGGACAGAAAGTACCATTAGGATTTTCTGACCGAAAACCCACGCACGTATCTAACAGGGTGGTTGGACCCTGGCCATGCTGCCTTCTCTTATCACAAAAGTCCAGAAGCCAGCCTTGGAACTTGGTTTGTTTCCTGGTACTGAGCCAAGTAGCTGGTGAGGTCACAGCTCATAATCCGCACATGTGCAGTGACACCAGAAATCATTTTGACCCCTAAGAACAAGACTGAGAGCATCGCTGTGTTCTCTGTGTGTTTTCCCATCTTTCAGGAAAGACTGACTCTCAGAAGGAGCCCCTTAGACGGTCGGAGGGAACGCTGGCATTTTCCTCTATAACTTTGCAGGCATCTGGCAGGGTTTCTGCCTGCTTCTGCCTTCCAGCTGCTCTCGGCTCCCCTGCCAGCTGCTGAACGCAGAGCAAGTTGGAACTTGGCAGGCAGTCCTTTTTCCAGCCCCCCAAGAACTACTGTGAAGGGAGAAAAGCATGTTTCCCACCATAAACAGTTGGCAGAGCAGCTGCAGGGTTAGAAAGTCCCAGTTGTGCCCAAGTCACAGTGTCAAGAGTTTGTTTAGAAATAAACAAATTCTACATTTTTCCTCTCACCTCAGAGGAAAGAATCAATTTTCACAGGAGCTGGTAATGTACTACACATTTCTTTACAAATCTACCCACTTCTCTTTCAAGTTAGAAGTATATTTAGATTTCTTTAAAAATGGAAAAAGAGTTACTGCTTTGATACCTGGCAGGGCCCAACAGCTATGTAATAATTCATTACTATTTGTCATGACTGTTTTCTATTTACCTGACTTTTAACACTCTCCAAAGGGCCTTGTTCACAAACATTTTCTTATTTGGTCTTCCAAGAAATTTGTGTAGAATTGGACAGTATTATTAGCCCCGTCTCACAAATGAGGCTAATAATTTTTCAATTAAATTTAAAAATTTAAATACTTTTTCATCCTCACCTGAGTATATATTTATTGATATTAGAGAAAGAGGAAGGGAGAAAGGGAGAGAGAGAGAGAAATATCGATGTGAGAGAGAAACATCAATCAGTTGCCTCCCATACGTACCCCTACTTGGGACTGAGCCCACCACCTCGGCACATGCCCTGACTGGGAAGCAAACCCACGATCATGACGCTCCATCCAACTGAGCCACTGCAGCTAGGGCTAGGTCACACAGTTCAAAGGCTAGAAGTCACTGAGGGATGGTCCAGGCAGAGTTGAAACTATAGGGCTCCTAACCCTCACTCCCATGCTCCTCATTAATCGCCGTATTCCCAGAACCACATTTCAAATTTAATTCATCTCTCGTTTATTGATAACTTGCTATGCATCAAGCAGTCTGCCAGTGATAGAGATATAGAGACAAACTGCCTGCAAGAAATTCATTGTTTCATGAAGAAATAATGATGTAAATCAACAAAGTCACAACAGTGGGGTGCACAGGGAAGGCAAAATTCTGCCATGCAAGTCAGGGAAATTTCACAGAGACAAGGACCCGGAGCTGTGTCTTGAACGATGGGTAAGAATGTGCCAGTCTGATGTTATGAGGGAGAGAGGACATTGCATAAAGGCCAGGAGGTGTGGAATATGATGCATCCAGGGGTCTGCACGTTACCTAGTACACTGTGGGCAAGAGGGAGTGGAGAAGAGTGAGGCCAGAAAGCCAGATGTCAAAAGCCTTGTATACCAGACTAAGGACTTTGCCCAATAAGGGCTAGGAAAGTACTTAATGTCCTATGAAAAACTTTTTATGCAGCATGCTGTAAAGATATTTTTACCCTGACCTTGTTCTATAAAAACATTTCCCATTCACATTTTGTTCTAGTGATACTGTACTACTATAGTAATACTTAGAAGCCTAGGCTCTCCCATACACATTATTTTCCCTGCCTTGAATACTCTTTCACTGTACCTGCCACCCTTCAAAAATTGTTATTCCTTCAAGACTCACCCCTGCTACCCACAACAGCTCATCTTTTGTTCCTTAAAGCCTCCCTTGATTCCTCAACCTCTGCGAAAGTGAAAACCAAGCTTTTCATGCCTTTATTCCTGGCACCTAGCACAGAGCCTGCAACTGAGTAGTGTCTCATTTGCTGAATGGTTGAAGGGATGGAATTAATGAATAATTGAACGTATTTCATTGAAGACTTTCTGATGCTTTACTATCTTATTCCATCTGACCTGCTATAATAAAATAACATAGACGTAGACTTTGGTAGCTTACAGACAACAAAAATTATTTCTCACGGTTCTGGGGGCTGGGAAGTCCAAGGTGAAGGCATTGGCATATTTGGTGTCTGATGAGGACCTGCTTCCTGATTCACAAATGACCATCTTCACTGTGTCATCAGGTGGCAGAAGAAGCAAGGGGCCTCTCCAAGGTTTCTTTTACAGGGGATTCTACCCTCACCACCTAATCACCCCCAACCAAATACCAACACATCAGGAATTAGATTTCAACATAAGAATTTAGGGGGAAACACAAACATTCAGTCAATAGCATGTATTCAAGAAAATCAGGTAGTGTTATAAGATGTTCTATAGCCCTGGCTGGTGGCACAGTGGATAAGGTGCTGGCCTATGAACCCAAAGGTCCCTGGTTCGATTCCCAGCCAGGGCACATAACCAGGTTGCAAGCCAGGTCTCCAGCCAGGTTCGTAGCTGGAGGCATTGACATCTCTTTCCCTTCCCCTCTCTCTGGGAATAATAAATAAAATCTTAAAAAAAAAAAAGTTCTGCCCTGGCTGGTAGCACAGTGGGTAAGGCACTGGCCTGCGAACCCAAGAGTCGCAGGTTCGATTCCCCAGCCAGGGCACATAACAAGGTTGCAAACCAGGTCTCCAGTCAGATCTGTGGCTGGAGTCAGGTGAAAGGCAGCCATACATTGATGTCTCTCTCCTTCTCTGCCTCACTCCCTTCCCCTCTTTCTAGAAATAATGAAATTAAAAAATCTTTAAAAAATAAAAAAAAATTAAAAAATTTAAAAAAGATGTTCTAAATACAACAACAATAAAATAACATTCCTTACAGTTCTATTAAAGAAGGAGTTGGTAGATAGATGTCAAATGGCTTCCGTTATATTGCAGATCCTCACCAAGGACTCGGTGACAGTTAGTGTGGATGGGGTGGTCTATTACCGTGTCCAGAATGCAACCCTGGCCGTGGCAAACATCA
Source organism: Noctilio leporinus (assembly GCA_004026585.1). Taxonomy (NCBI): domain Eukaryota; kingdom Metazoa; phylum Chordata; class Mammalia; order Chiroptera; family Noctilionidae; genus Noctilio; species Noctilio leporinus. Next base: position 271,439 of record PVIW01000035.1, read on the forward strand.
CCAACGCCGACTCGGCAACCCGTCTGTTGGCACAAACTACTCTGAGGAATGTGCTGGGCACCAAAAACCTTTCCCAGATCCTCTCCGACAGAGAAGAAATTGCACACAATATGCAGGTGAGGCGTGCTCCCCCGTGTTGCCACTCACTGGAAACTGAAAAGTGAAGCAAAGAGTCAGTGCTTGCTTGACAACTTACCAAGTCAGGGAATCACTGGCGTTTTCTTCCTTGCAGAAATGTTTTCCTAAACTTAATAGCAGGGGGTGTTTTTCACATAAGTAGCTCATGGCTAATAATACTCAGGTTTGTGCACTATTTTTCGTTCCCTCCGGTGTGTGTATTTTTTTTCCAGAATTAGTATCAACCTTTTCTTGGCATAATAGTTCAGAGGCTGTTTGCATAGTGTAAGTGTCGTTGTATTCTCCGTGGGAGTCCTATGACTTCCCTGGTAAGCCGGGCGCTTTCCAGTGTTGCCTGAGTAATAGATGATGCATTAAACCGGACCTGCTCCAGAGCTCTATGAATCGGAATTCTTATTACTTGTTCAGACTTCATTTGTGTGTAAAATCTACGCTCTTATTCGGCACCCAGAATAACCAAAGGAAATAGATGGTGTGACTTCATTCCTACCATTGTAAAGAGAGAACAAGGAAGCGCCAAGACCGAGCCCAGCTTACACGGAGTCACATTAGCGTGGGAGTTGGCTGGCCACATGTTTTAATAAGTAAAGTAATTGGAATACAGCCCCACCCATCAGCTGATGTATTACCCACGGCGGCTCTTAAGCTAACAACGGCAGGGTTAAACAGTTGCGGCAGACTGAAAGTCGTGAATGACTCCCTGGCCTTTTTTCAGAGAAAGTTTGCCTGCCTTAACTTACCAGCAACCGTATCCGTACCCCCTGCCCAGAGCTACCATGTTACCTGCCCGAGTCCCAGCCTATCCGCAGCCTTCGGCCTCAGGCGTGGGAGTGACCCTTTTCGCTTGCCTTCCCTCTTCCTCAGTCTACCCTGGATGATGCCACCGACGACTGGGGAATCAAGGTGGAGCGCGTGGAAATCAAGGATGTGAAGCTCCCCGTGCAGCTCCAGCGGGCTATGGCTGCAGAAGCAGAAGCATCCCGGGAGGCCCGAGCCAAGGTCATTTCCTTTCTGTCTAATAGTTTTTCCTGTTGAATTTTCTTCTTAATTAAAGAAAGTAAAGCATGTTTGTTTTAAAAGTTAGAACTAATCCTTACGTATTTAGTTAAGATGAAAGCCCTCTCAGTCACTTCAAATTCTGTCTCCCCAGAGTGTATCCCTCTTAGCAGGTTAGTGTGTTAACTTCCAGGTTATTGTTTCTGGCTTATTTGGGTTTTATGTGACCAGCTTGTTAGCCTATTGGCCTGTTTGTTTTGCAGAAATAGGTCATACTATATTGTTCTGCGCTTTGCTTTTATCGTTCAACCTCAATACATACAGAGTTACCTCATTGTTTTATTAATTGCCTACCCTCTGTCCTCACAAATGAACAGTTCTGAGTCAGAGCAAATAGGCAATGTCATTGTCATCGGTTTGCTTACCGTTCACTCTTCGTTTCCTTTCTCTTTTCTTTGGCTCTCCCTTCTTCATAATGTTACCTCTATCTTTCTCTCCCCTTTCCTTTTTTTTTTTTTAATTTTCTTCCTTTGATGTCTGCTTTTTCCCCCTCTTTCTTTTCATCACCATTCCTGCCTATGCCTCCACCCTGCATGGATGCAGGACCCCTTGGAGAAGTGCTGAAGGCTATCATTTTTACTAACCTAGAAAGAGAATCTATTGAGATGATATTGCATAAGGACACAGGACTATCTCACCAAACCCAAGGGTGGGAAGTCGAGTCAAGCTTCATCAGAGTCGGAGCCAAGGACCTGAAAGGAGCCAAGACTGCAGGGAGCGACTCATTTCGTTTCCTGAGCCGCATCTCACTGCGGATGGTTTGAGGGGGAGACTGTTTGGCTCTAGTTCAACCCTGAAGGGGACAGACCAGCCCTGAGTCCAAATTCACAGTAGAGAAATGATCCAGCGATGGTCAAAGGGTAAAGTCAGGTACTACTCAGGTCTCAGAGCCCCTTGCCTGTGACCACATGGAAGAATAGGAGCAATTTGCTATGGGGGGTACTGAGGACTTGACGGGTCTCCTGAGACACAAGGAGCAAACCAGTTTGTTGTTGTTGGAAAACTAGCAGTAGCTGGTCATCACTGGCAAACCACAGCCCCCTGCCCGCCCTTCGATGTCCTGTAAGCCACAAATCGGTCACTATAACTTCTTAAGCAGCCCCAAATAGAGTAGTAGCTCATTTCACCTAGAGTTGTCCACTAACCAGAAATTTTAGGTTTTTCTAAATGTAATCATTGACACTTATGATGCTAACCTGGTGACTCTCAGAACCCACAAGTGCTTTCTTTCAAGTCATCACGTTTAGGAGCCTAAATTATATTTATAGTAATATTAAATATGCCCTACTAGGATCTAATTATTTAAAAAATCAGGAACCACTTATACCTACAATGTGCCGTTAACCAAAAGCCTCATTTCCAAATCACACGGCACAACATGCTTTGTCATAGACCACATAGAACATCAGAGCCCAAATGTTTCCTTAGAGATTACCTTCGGAAGGCAACAAATATCTGGCCTGGATGCTGATACTCCACCCTTCTATTCCCATGCCAGTAATTAACCAGAGCACTGTTTTCCACCAAGTTTTAGGCTTGACCTTCTGTAGCACTCTAGGTGACAGTCCTCAATTGCTTGGAATTGGCTGTAGAAATGAAATGTATTTGCCATCCCACTATTCAAATGAAAAAAAAAAATTGAAACCTAGAAAAGTTCAGTGATTTCCTTAAAGTCACACAGTCTGGTGGTGGTGGTGGAAATTAGAAGTCCCCTCTGCTCCTCCTTGCCTCCTCTGAGACTTCCAAAGATGGACTGAGCCTCTTCTGCAAGTGTTTTCCTCATTTAGGAAAGAGAATTCCTATCTTCTTTTTATAACAATAAGAAGAGATTAATGAAGCTGGTTAAAATTCCAACTTCCTTTGCTCCCACTTGGATGAGGCTGTAGGTTGGCCTAGGAGCAGTCTCGTGGACCTGGGCAGTGACTCTGTCTGTCTTTTGTGTACAAAAAGGCCTCCCTGCCATATTCTTAGCAGCACTTTTTAATTGCCCAACTGGAAACTACCCCAATGCCCATTGCTCGTTGGGTGGATAAGTGTGGTTCATTCCCATGAGGGAATACTATACAATGAAGTGAATGAATATACAAATGCTCACGAATATAATTTGAGGGAACAGAGCCAGTCACAAAAGAGGACAGATTCTCCCACCAGTTGTTACAGTGTGTTAGCTGAGTCTCTTTAAAGTTTTTACATCAATGGGTAATGACTTGAAAAGGTAGTCTCTTTTGTGCTTGCATTCTCCTTTATTTCCTTTTCCATAACTCTTGGAAAAATGCTTGACATCTGCTTTCAGGCTCCTATTTCTGGGCCTGGTCATCTATTATTCGAGAGGGTGGAGTGCAAAAACACAGATCACTTTTCTGTGCCCTTCTTCCGGACCAGCCTGCCCAGGCTGCAGGAGACAGCAGTAATCTCACATACTGGAAAATGCCAAATTTAAAAAATGATGCTCTAGAAATAAAAAGTGTGATCGACACAGGATTACTGTGCACTTGGCAAAAGCTCCGCATACCCACACGTATCCTGCTTCACTTTCTAAAATCCTGTCCACAACTACAGTCAGCCCATGTTGAGGTAAAGCCAGCGGTGTTGGGTTCACATCTTGGGCAGCTCACTCAGAGCAGTTTCTCTATGAGCAAAGTCTGTGCCCAGCCCCATGGATCTATCCAGCTTTCCCAGCCAAGAGATCATGTATTGATTGGTAGTGGGAAGTGAGGTATCTTTGCAGGTGGTCCATGTCCAGACCCCAAAAAAAAAAAAAAAAAAACAGTACCTAGGCTCTGGCTGGTGGCTCAGTGGATAAGGCGCTGGCCTGCGAGCCTAAAGGTTGCTGGTTCGATTCCCAGCCAGGGTACATAACCAGGTTGCAAGCCAGGTCTCCAGCCAGGTCTGTAGCTGGAGACAGGTGAAAGGCAAAACCACACATGGATGTCTCTCTCCCTGCCCTTCTTTCTAAAAGTAATAAATAAAATATTAAAACAAACAAACAAACAAAAAACAACAGTACCTAATTAGAAATCTGAGATGATGTGGAAAAAAAATCAGATCCCACTGGCTCCTGGCAGGGGCTTATTTTCGCTTTCTCCACTATGCTTGCCTTGGGCTACAGTTCCGTGATTCTCTCTGAGCATCTGTGGCACCTGCCCCTTCTTACAGACTTAGGGAGAACGTGATGGTTTGCCTTGATAAATTAATTTTTTTAATTCTCTGTACTTGGTCCTTGCTCTCAAAGAGTAGCATATCTTACATTTCTAACCTCGCTTAACGGCACTGTCAGGCAGCCAAAACCTAGAAACCTGGGACTCGGACCCTGTCCCTCTCCTCCCCGTACAATCTGCCCCACCACTCTGAAGGGCTTGCACTGACAGCCTCTGGTCTCTTCCCTTCTCATCGGCCCTCAGACCCCTGTCAGTGTTTTCTCAAACCTAGCTCTGGAAATGCATTTCCTTCAAACTCCTCTGGCCTGCTCCCTGGAAAGGTTTGTGATCGCTACTGGACACCTGCTTTTTTCTCCATTTGATCTTTCCTTTCCCCTCTCATAGGTCATCGCAGCTGAGGGAGAAATGAATGCATCCAGGGCTCTGAAAGAAGCCGCCATGGTCATCACCGAATCTCCTGCGGCCCTTCAGCTCCGGTATCTCCAGACGCTGACCACCATTGCTGCTGAGAAAAACTCCACAATTGTCTTCCCTCTGCCCATAGATATGCTGCAAGGCGTTCTAGGGGCAAAACAGTGACCTCTTCTCTTCCAAGGATGAATCAGGGGACCAAATTAGCCTTTAACCTGTCATCTCCCTCCCTTTCCTTTTCCACATGTTGAGTGTGACCTTAGGCTACAACCAGCTTCTCCGGGCCACTTGTGCCTTATTTCCGGCAACTCTTACTTAAGGGAGATTTCATAGCATCCAATTTACTTTCTCAACACAAGCCATGTTTCAAAATAATTCCCACTCGAGACTAGATGTTTTCTTGTCAGCACAGGAGGAAGGTCAAGATCGGTGCAAATGATTGCCGTAACCTTTGAAAGATTTTTAAATCCATTACAGAGGTTCTTTTAGAATAATGTGGTTGCTTTTTTTTTTTTTTTTTTTAACTTGAGCCTCTTTATGAGTGAATAATTCCTCTGTGCTCTGTGGTGTGTCTTTCAAATCAGCTAAATACCTGCCACACAAGTGCTTTTTTTCTCACTTTTGCCTATTTTCATAAAACAGGTTCTAAAGAGTTTTGATTCTGTAAATAAAATTTTCTGAGTTCTATAAACATTTGTTTTTATAGCCATTTGAATAGCTTAAGGACTAGCACTTTTTAAAAAAATACCCTCAGAAGACCATTATATTTTACTGTCTGAATGCTAGTAACTATTATACACTGTGAAATATGTTGGTTACAGAACCCATTCATTAAGTAGTGTAAAGAATTCACAAAATATTGGGCACATCATATCCAATGAGCTTGGAAAGATGCTATCCAACTTAGGATAACTGTAATAAATAGGTGTAGATCTCTTTTTTGATTTGCCTAGTTGTTCTTGATGCTGAAAGAGGAAGTCGTCAGCCCTTTTGAATCACAGTTGCTTCATTTGTGACATTGGGAAGCACCTTCCATTTCACACATCTTGTAATCTGAGCAATGACACTCTCCTTACCAGTCTGGAGTGCTGGACGGTGACACTGACACTTCCTCTTTGAGGCTGAGTTCACCTCAAGAAATCTAATATTAGCTAGCTGCTTCCTTTCCCAGAGCTGCTCTTCATATCTGTTGAACCACCATGTATCCCAGTTCCTGGCTTAGTTTGCTAGATGTGTTTGGAGCGTTTTGACTTGAAACTCAAGTGGCATTTATAATTTGAAAATAATGATTTTATGCCTTTTATGAGGTGGCTCACCGTTAACCACTGAGGAGCACAAAACCACCATCTACTCTGGCTGAAAATCTCTTCCCAGACTTGAGTAACAGTGCTTTCTGCTCCTTGCATTTCCCTGTCTCCAGATACCAAACAGTCCCTGCGTCTCTCTCTTGTGAATTCATAGCCCTGGAGTCTGAAATTAAATTGCCTGGGAGGGAGGAAGCATGGGATGAGGGTGTGGGTGCAGAAGTTTATTCCAAGCAGGCTCCCTTCCCACTTCCCAGTGCTGTACATAATAAAGAGCGCACTTGTACTGACTTTCTTTGGTTGCAAGCGTGTTTCTTCCTGCATTCAGTCTACGTGGTTTTCGTTCTTCAGAAGTGGCACATCAGTTGCTGCAAACCTGGGCTGCCTGCCTTGGCTTTATCACATGTCCTCTTCAAGGGCCAGAGGAAGAGGAGACGCTCCAGTGTTCCGCCCGCTCCCTCTCCCTGTGGTGCACCTGCCCACACATTTTTCCCAGGGAAGTCGAGATCCATGCACCCCCTGAAATCCTGGCTGGTTTCATTTCCCTTCACCTTAATCCAAGCAAGACAGGACTCACTTATTGCTATCACCAGCTAAGCACACAGGCATACCCTCTACTTAAAAAAGAGAAATAAATGGTATAAAGAGAAATCAATGAGTGTCACCTGCAACATTCAACCTTTGAAGAACGGTCTTGAATCTATGGCTACCATTTGTGGATCACCAGGCATCTGGCTCGGTGCTCAAATATTTGTACCTACATTCTATTATTTTATCCTCAAAATGACTTGATGAAGAAATGTTACTGTCCCCATTTTACAGATGAGGACACTTAAGCTCAAAGGTTAAAACATCCAGAGTCACGTGGTTGGTAAGGAGCAGAGCTGGGATTAAACATGGAACTATCAATGCCAAAGGCTCAAGGTGGCTAAATGTATCTTCCTGGGACAGTGCCTGCCTCCAACCCTGCCCCCCCCCCCCCCCCCCCCCCCCCCCCCCCCCCCCCCCCCCCCCCCCCCCCCCCCCCAGCAGCGGCACTCATTTTACATGTAGAAAACTGTGCAAGACTCAATTCATCTGCACTTTGGTTCTGGGCCATCAGACCTAGGCCAAAGTTGAGTTCAAGTGAGAGGAGTAGATTGGGGGTTTGTAACCATAGAATGTCACAACACACAAGCCTGAGCTAGAGGAAACCCAAGTCTTGCAGCTCTGAACGGATGGCCCTTTATACCATGTTATTTCTGTGGCCTTCACGGCACCAGGTCTTCCCAAGGTTGCTCAGCTGGTAAACAGTGAACCAGTGGTTTTCAACTTTCAATTTTGGCAGCGACCCCTTTTTTGTCCCCCAAAGGGAACTACATTGGGAAAAGATGTAAATGATTTTTTATCAGGATACACTCTTAAATTCACCCATATAACATTTACTTAATGTCAGTCGATGAGGCTGTTTTTAAAAAATAATAGTAATCAAGGTTATAAAAGACAATTACAATCTTTAATCGGGCCCTACAATTTCTCCATTTTGTTTCAAGTGTCTGTGATATTTATTATCACTTAAAAAAGAGAATCAAGTATTTGTAGTCACTGAAGTATCACATAGGATTCTACAGATCCCCGCTTTAAAGTCACTGTCCTTGAGTGCTTTCCCCACTACATCAGCCCCCTCTTTGAGCCTCATTTGCCTCACCTGTAAAATGAGAAGTTGGTCTCTACCTGTGTGGGTCTCAAGACCTTCTGAGAGTGTGTTGGAAGCTGTAGAGCCCAAATTTGCATACACCTTGAGAGGTGCACTGAGCCCAGCACTCTGCCTGTCCAAAGATTTAAGAACCACTGGCCCAAGATCATCTCTAGGATCTTTTAAAATTTCAGCAGCTCTGGGCTCAGATCAGGCTGCGATTCACACTTGCTGATAGGATGCAGCCTTTTTCAATCCATTCTATGGGCAGGAGAGCTTGTTGAGAAAGGAAATTGAAGCCACTGATAAAACTGAGGTTTTAGAAAGCTCTAGAAAATTAAGTCAGCACAGTGGAGGCTGGGAATGTTCCATTCAAGATTCTGAACAAATGGGCTGGAAATCAAGCCCTCTGGAAATTACTAGATGCCACACCTGTAAGGAACCATCACTATTCATTATTTTCAGCATCTGGCCTCCAAAAGGTCTCTAATAAAAATGGCCATTGAGTATCATCTCTCTATTTACGTCCCCTCCCCTTCCTCTGTCCTAGGAACCATGGTTCTATTTTGGTTTCCTGTTAGAGCTCTCCCTTCAGGGGAAGAGGAATTCAACCCCAGACCCCTCGATGAACCTACCTGGCCCAAGGGTAAGTCCCTCCTGCTAGCCATGATGAACCTACCTGGCCCAAGGGTAAGTCCCTCCTGCTGGGCCATGACTCATCAGGAACGGTAATGTAACTCTGTATGGGCTCTGGAGACCAGAGGAGAGATTTTCTGTGGGCCAGGGAACAGTTCCTCCTCTTATCTGGGAAAACTTCTGGAAATAATCCTTTCTCTTTCCCCATGGGCATTGCCACGTGTGGGCGTGACAGCCACAACACCTACAGATCTCCCAGAATGACAGAGCCAAGAGAATGAACCCCTGCCCCAGGCAGACCCACTGGTTTTTGTCAACTCTGAAGAGCCCCCTCACCAAACTTTGAACACCAAACTTTTGAACTATCATGTAGGAGGGCATGCAAGTGTGCTTATGGTTTAATTCAGTCTGAGTTGGTTTTCCATTGCTTACAGCCGAAAATAACCTATCTAATCCACAGTGCAGCGGGTCTTTACTTCCATGGATCTATTTTAGGTCTGCTGTCAGCTAAGCTCTTTAGCTTCACACACACACACACACACACACACACACACACACACGAGAGAGAGAGAGAGAGAGAGAGAGAAGAGAGAAGAGAGAAGAGAGAGATTTTAAAATTTTATTTATTTATCATTTTGGTGCACTTACTATGGACCAAGCATTGTACTAAGGCAAACCTCCCTTAATCAACCTAAAAGAATCTTAGTGTGTAAGCAATGTTCTTATTCCAATTTGGCCGCGAAGGAAGCAAGTGGGAGCTTAAGGAAGATCACATAGCTGGTAAGTGGTGGAGCTATAATTGGAAGCCAGGTCCAGCTGTTAACCACTGTATTATATCACCCCCAGTTAGGTGCTATTTTAATAATTAGTGCCATTTTGCAGGTGGGGAAATTGAGGCTCCTAGAAAAAGTTCTGCTATAGCTCTAAGTGCTGTGCCCACTGCCTGGCACAATGGACACAGTAAATATCTGTTGAACCGAATTGCCCAACATAGGACACCCCTGTGCCACCTGTTATGACTTTATTTTTTCCCCCCAACTTATTCACTTTTCAGGGAGAAGAGAAGGGAGGGAGAAAGAGGGTGAGGAACATCAGGGCGTGGTTGTCTCTGGTCTGCGACCCAGGCACGTGCCCCGACTGGGAACTGAACCACAACCTGTTGGCTCGCAGGCCAGCGCTCAACCCACTGAGCCACGCTGGCCGGGGCCTGCCATGCCATTTCACAGTGACTTCTCCGCTGTAGATGAAGTCCGAGGTCTCTCAAAAATTGTTAGGAAAAGCGATGACGTGGTTGAAGGGATGGAGAGTGCTCCTGATTCATTACTTTGCCGCTGAGAGAAAAACTCTGTTCCTACAAACTTCCTTCTTCAGAGCCTTGCAGAGCTCTCTCCAAGCCGCAGCCAATAAACCACCTAGAACGCCAGCTCATGCAAACAAAGAACACACGGGCAGGTCCACTGGGAATCAGACCTCCTGAAGGCTTCCAAGATGCGCGCTGGCTCGGCCTAGATGTCCCCACCAGCCTCCAGTGGAGGCCCCAGAAGCTCCAGGTGGGAAATGCTGCTCTTGTCCCAGAGCTTCGCATTTGTCCCGTGGATGGCTGCGACCACAGAGCAACTTAGTGCGGTAGGTGTGGCAGGCAGGCAGGCAGGCATCGTAAGATCAAGTGCAAACCCCTTCCCATGGCATTCAAGGCCCCTCACAAACTTGCAGCTCTCCCTAGCTGCACTCCCCACCTCCTGCTGTTGTCTGTCCCTGAGGGTGACATCCTCCTCCACAGTCCCCCGTCTTTGTATTTGCTGCACACGCTGCCCACTGCCCAAGATGACCTGACTTACTTTCACCTGGAAAATTCCTTCTTCATTATCTTCATCACTTCTGCAATGAATCAGAATCTCTGAACGTAGGGCCCCCGGGGAATCCATGCTTTTAAAAAGCTCCCTGGGCAATTTGGGTGATCGGCCAGCTTTGAAAACAACGTTGTAACCACCTCATGAACCCTCACATTGGCTTCTGTCATGTCATAACTTGGGTAGGGATAGGGCTCAGGGAGTGGCATGGACCAAAATGGGGAAAACACGGAAAGAAAAGACTAGAAGGACAGAGGGGAGGGAATGGGCTCTGGCCCCCAGCAGTTCTTTGGTCGAGTTTGGAACCTCCATGAAGAAAAACGGGTGGAGGCACAAGTCCATGGAAATGTCTTAGGAGAAACCTCGTGACAATCTGAGTGTGAGCAGACAGTCAGGGCCCAGGGGACCAAGTGGGGCACAGAGGAAGTCCCTCTCCCAAACCCCACAGGCTGCAAATTCTTGGAGCCTCCAGGGACACCTCCTGGGGTAGCAGAGATTTCTCCAAAGAGCCTCGGGGCAGCAGAAGTGAGAACCAGAAGCCTAGAAGGCCTGAATAGACATTGCAGGGTGTGATGGCCCTGAGAACGCACCTTGCCAACTCTCTCCCACAGGGCATGAGCCTCGGTTGCTGGCTTTGACTTCCATCCCCACAGGTGCTCCAAGCCACGCCTCAGTGACTGAGTGTACCGATGGGACACACCACACCCACTCCCAGGAGACACACAACTCCTTTGTTGGCTGATTGGACTTTGGCTTAGCAATGACTCTGAACCAAACAGATACTTGTACACCGATGTTTACAGCAGCATTATTCTCGGTAGCTAAAAGTGGGAAGGGCCTGACCATCAATGGGAAAACAAAACGTGGTACACAGGTTTTCCTCACGGTCTGAAATTAGGACATTCCTATGAAACCTTTCCGATGTCTAAATAGCAAACGGCAAAGAGTAACCTCTGTTTTTCAAAAGTTTTAGTTACACCACTTGGCTTTTACGAAAGGCCTACATGAGTACCTGTATTTGCTAACCAAAGGAAATCTGAAGATTTCCTATTCTTTTTTTTTTTTCTTTTACGTAAGAGCCATTACTGTGCTAATGTAGACCTTTCCAAAAAGCGAAGTGGCCTAACATGATCTTTTGGAAAGAAGGTCATACCCATCTACATTTGATGGAATATTACTCAGTCACGAAAAGGAATGAACTTTCTTTACGTCTGTTGAAAAATACATGAAATCTTAAAACCATTATGCTAAGCGAAATAATACTGTGATTCCACTTATACTGGGCATCTAGAACGAAGACACAAAGTTGAATAAAAGTTAAAAGGGGTTGAAAGGGAACAGAGGGAGGAGAATCTGGGCTAAAAAATGATTGTTTAATGGATGCAGATTTGATGTTGGCGATGATGAGAAAGGTTTGGGAGTAGCTACGCAACATGTACGTGTCTTTAAAACCACTGCATTGTACTCTATTTTTACATCAGCTCGATTCTCCACAAGCTCTGCTGAATCTCAGGGTCTGCCTGGCTGTGGAAGTTGCTTCCACCTAAGTTGCTCTCCCTCTCCTTTTCTTGGGGTCAGACTGGGTCCCTCCATTTCCTCCCACACAGGCAGTTCCCCTCGTACCACCTGTGCATATTTCATCTCACCTTAGCACCTGTTTCTGGAAGGACCAGGATTAACCCATGGGGTGAACAAAGCTCCTTCATGGGTTCGCGGGCACCTGCGTGGCACCCCCGAGGCATCCTCGGAATAATTACTAGGACACGCTGAGCCACAGCAGGCTAACACACCTCAAAAAAGCTTTTATTGAATTCAATTCCCCAAAGCACAAATACTGGAGACAATTCTGGTAGAACCCTGAATTTTTGCAGGGCTGTTTTTGGCTACTGTAAAAACGCACACACACACACACACACACACATATCTGAGCGGCCCTAGTGTAAGATCTCTTTGAGGGATGGGCAGTTCTAGAAGGCACTGACCAGTGACAGGGGTGGGCCCTGCCCTTCCTTAGGCAGCCAGTTCAGCGAGGGCCCTGTCCAAGGGGTCTACAGACCAGTAGTTGTCATCCCAGCCGAGGAACCAGCCCACAAAAGAGGGAGGCTCAAAGCCTTGCTTGACCACGGTGATGGGGGTGCGCCTGTCGCGATTAGCTGGGTCCGTCTCGATATACCGCTTAGCTGCAGACACATGGGCAGGGGAAGAAAACCCGGGAATCCTTAGTGGCCCCCTCGCCAGGGAGAGATGGTTCAGGGCAGGGGTTACCTAAGCTGGGTTTTGGTCCTCCTGTCCCTGATGCCCAGTCTCTGCACTGGGCACCACTGTCCCTTCAGGGCTATGATGCATGCTTCCACCACCCTGCCCAGGAGCACAGGAAGGGGCAGGTTGCAGTTTAACCTCCTGCCTTTCAAAGCTCGGATCATTGTTCTCTTGCTGTCCCCTACTGGGAGGTATTAACGAGCCAGCTTTGGGGTTCCCAGCCTCCCAATCAGGTCCACGCGGCTACCAGGGATCTGCATTCCATCACCTAGATCCCGACAAGCTCCAGCCTTGGGTGTTCTGGGAACTTTAGCTGCTGCTCCCTGTTCCCCCCTTTCCCTGCAAGACCCCAGGCTTTCTGAAGGAACCAGCTGTTCTCTCACCACCCCGGGTGGGGCTCACAAGGGACCCACCAGGGATGAGGAAGTCCCCACCCCTCATATGAAACAGACCCACAGGCAGACTTGGGTCCTCACCAGAGGTCAAGGCTTCTGTCTTTTCCTCTTCTTGAGAATCCTTTCCAACCCAGACAAAGACCTGGAGGTGAGATGCGAAATAAAAAGGGCATGAGGCATGCTGGCCCAACTCCCTGGTGCGAGGACTTGGCACACCCCCAGCTGACAGAGCCCAGAGATGACTAGGAAGGCTGGCACAGATGTTGCAAACCATGATCTACAAACAGGCTTTGTTTGCCCACTCACCACCCTCTGTTGGTCTGCAGCGTCTTCCTAGACAAATTTAGTTGCCAGCTATGTACATGAAATCTAGATTTGGTTTTTTTTACAACGTCTCTGGGAAACCTGGAGGATCTGGTGACCATGAGCCTTCCCCATCACGTGGAGGAAGCTGAGCAGACGCTGCCCCTGGAGATGGGAAGTTGCAGTTTGCTTCAGACTCCACTGCTCCTTCATGTCTCCCCATCCCAGCCTGCGTCACTCATTAACACTGCCGACCCGGTGCCCTGAGTTGGAGATTCTCTGGCAGAGGTTCATGAGTTATCCCTTGACAGATATTTATCTGGTCAACATGAGAGCAGCCAAACAAACATATGCTCTCAGCTTTATTCATCCCACAACCACTCACTGAGAAGAAGCCTGCTGGGTGCCAGTCTCTGCGTGCCAGTCTGCATGTCTGGGCCGACATGGGCTTAAAGCTTGGAATGAAAACCATTCACTACCACAACCACCGCTTTGTGTCTTCCTACAAGTTTTATTACATCCTAGGGCTCCAACCCTGCAGCATCCTGCCTGGAAGGCACTTTGTAAAAGCTGCCTGAGTGAACGACTTAATGCAACACGTGGATCAAGTAGCCAATGGGGCCCTTCGTGATGGTGGCTGAATGGCTCAAACTGGAAACATTTTGGAGCCCTGTGGGGAGAGGGGGGTCCCATGCCTGCCGGCTGCTGTCTCCACCCGACAACCTTGGGGAAAGCCGACTTGATAGCAAGGGTCACTGACTACCTCCTTCTTGAGAATGGAAGCCCTGAGGGTGCAGAGAAATGTCTTTTTTTTTACAGCTCTCTCCCCAGCTTCTAGGAGAACGTCTGCTACCAACCAGGTGCCCAGTTAATGCAGGGCAGACAAAAGTAGGTTCACAGTTGTGCGTATGTGAAACACAGAATAAAGCTATGGTAATAATTATAATCCACATGTCTTTTTCCATTCCAACAACTGTGAAACCTACTTCTGCCCACCCCTGTACTGGCTGAAGGCATGAACGGCATTGTCCCCTGCCAAGCCCTACACAGTGGCCTTGCCAATGAGACGGAGAAAGAGCCCCGAGTCCTCTCAGCAGGAGATGCACGTCAAGACCTCCAGGTGACCCTGGACAGTAGTAGCTCATGCTTACACAGGATGTGCTGCTATGCAACTTTCTTTACCAACATTTTAAAAATAAGAGCTCACACTCCCTAGAGACCTGGGAGAGAAGCTAGCCATCTGATTTGCATTTATTCGGGGCCATGTCATTTGCAGGGGGAGTTCCATCCATCGCCCCTTGCTGGCGTCTGTCTGTAAGGCAGGTTCCACCACTGCCACCTTGCGGGTGAGGAAATGCGGCCTCAGAAAGGGGAAGTGGCTTGCGCCAGCTCGTGGGCTTTTCCAGCAACCCCAGCACTGCCTCTTTTAAGTCCTCCCGTCCACCACCTTATGGCTGGAAGTCTAGGCCCTCCCACTCCCTCGGGGCCCAGACAGCCTTCACCTTTGGTCCTTTACCCACCTGGTCCCAGGTGTCCAGGAGCATGACGTCATCAGTGGCCAGGTCTTCCTGCATAAACTCGCCAGGGACCTCTTCGATCTGGGAAAGAACGGAAGAGGTTAATGAAAAGCGCACAACCAGCCCCCTTCCCTCCCTGGGTAGGCTCCCCACGAGGGAGTTGCAGAGCCAACTCAGGTCAGCAGGGGCTCCTTCCTCTGAGCTGGGCCATGGGATCCCTTTGTCCCTTGGGCCCTTCTGTCAGGCACAAGGCTCCTCCCCAAAGGAAAGCAGGGGCTCACCACAAAACGACCGATCTTGTTGGAGCAGGCAAAGAGGCGAGGGGGGTGGGCGTCCATCTTCTTGTCCTTCAGCCGTGGGGACGTACGGTAGGTGGCCTTCCCACCCAGGGCCTCCCAGAAGCTGTCTGTGAGGGGAGGTCACACAAATAGCCAGCTGACACACGTGCCTTCCTCATCAGACGCTGGGACACGCCCTGCCCTACAGCAACCCCTGCTCCCAGTCCCCACCATCCATCCTAAAATCCCGGGCCAAGGAAGGTGAGGAAACAGGGCCAGAGAGGGCAGACTCCGCAGCTAACGCACAGGCAGGACTGCTTCTGCCTTGAGGCTGAGGAGGGTGCCCCAGGATGGGCACAGCCATCCCCACTCAACAGCTGAGCTGAGGGCCTCAGGGAACTAGCAGGAGCTCTGCATCACGCGGCCAGTTCTCCAGCGGGACAGCTGGGGGCAGCCCTTCCTGGGCTCCGACCTCCACATCCTGTCCACGATACCTGCTCGGTCCACGTGGGACTCTCTAATCTTAACTTCAGTCAAGAGCAGGAGGACCAAGGGTTGGTTCAGAAAGATGGTCCTGACCTATACTCCGGAATCAGAGGGGACCTGTGAACTGCCTGGCGCAGGCAGGCGGAAGATTAGGAGAGGCTGCTGCCCCTGTGAGGCTGTTAGTCCCAACTTCCTTCACAGCTTCCCCCTTGCAATTGACCACCTCCCCCCGGCAGCCCTCCCTGACTGCCTCCGCCTGGCTGAGCTCTCCTTTCTCCAGTCCCCAGGGCCACTCTCCCTCATCAAGGCTCTCACTCTCATCCAACCGGCTTTCTTTAACACACTTTAGGAGACAGGCTCTGAGAAGGGGTGAGGATAGAGACCCCGCAAAGAGAAGGAACACAGGGAAACCTGATAGCCACCGTCCATGAAGAGCAGCAGGGCCTTGCTCCTTCCTACCTGGCTCGCTGCCTTCTGCCACCTGCACAGGGCGGGCCCGCAGCACCTGGATCAGCTCCTGAGCCCCGGTCTTCTCCGCATCGCTGGCTCCTGTACCCACCCACAGGTAGGCGGTCGAGGGGGTTTTCAGGACAAAGGCATCGTTGGAGTTCAGTGCACCGGCCTTAGGCATTATCTGGGAGGACAGTGCTCAGTTAACAGGAAATCAGACAAAATGCTCAGCCCTCTTCTCACACAGCCCAGGACCAGCTTAGGTGGGGACTGGGACAAGCACACCCATCCCAGGGGAAGGCACAGACAGTGGACACTGAGAGACTTAGTTGGCTTGCGGGAGTCACCGATGGCCTGTGGCCAGCCAAGGTGATTCTAGAATCCTGGGCTGCATGAACAGAACCTGAGTGCTCAGCATAAAGGAGGTGGTGGTAGTCCCATTTCCTCTAGGCTACTCAGATCATCCTGCAGGATTACATTCAGGTGTGTACCTTCCACCACAAAAGGAACAGCAGCCAACTGAAGTGTAATCAGGAACAGGGCCAGATTGTGGAGAATGAACTACTTGCAAGCAGTGAGCTCCCTGTTATGGAAGATGTGCAAGGGGCCCTGGGCATCCTTGAAACAAGCAAAAGCCTAGGACACACAATCCTGCTGCCAGGGCAGGAAGGTACAAAATGCTGCTTCTTAACCCCTCAGCCAAGGCCACCCAATCCTGAGCCCTGAGATCTGCCAGGCGAGCCTGGAGGGTCTCAGGGAGGCCACGCCCTCCCAGGGTCCAGGGCCTGGGCGTGAGTTACCTCAACGGCTCGGGTGGCTCCGGAGCTGCTGGACCGGACCTGGAAGAGGCGGGTGCTGGCGGGGGCCGTCTGCCCACCCTCTCGGGAGGTGCCACCCTTATAGATGATCATGGGCTTCCCACCGAACAGGCTCATGAGGTGGGCGGGCTCCTTGCCTTGGACCACACGGCTCTGGCAGGAAGACAGGAAAGCAAGTCAGGGAAGTGGGGGCATCAGTCCTTCTGTGTGGCACTCTGCCTGGCCGCCCTCCCTGGCCAGCACAGCCCATGCCAACCCCCCACGCGAGGCCATCACACTGTGTGCGTGCGGGTCTGTGTGTGTGGTGTGGAGCTGACCCTAAGCACAAAGGGCTGGGCAGGCAAACAGGAGTTCCAGGAAGACTGGAGAGGCCGCTGTGACCCTGGGGTCTCCCGGGCACCGCATCAGTCACTCACTCTCCCCAGAGGACCTGCCTTGCTGGACCTGAATCTAGTCCAAGAAGCAAGAGAGCCCATGTTTGCAAATATACCCTTAAATGGAAGCATGGGGATTGCTCATGGACACGTTTCCAAGATGGTGATGTCAGCTCCAGGCACGAAAGCCAGTGGAGTGGCGAGAACGGAACCTCCCAGAGCTGGAGAGATGCACGGCCAGAGGGCCAGGCATGGCTCTAAGTGCTTTACACATACTCTTCAGCTGCACAGCATTCATCAGATAGGTGCTGTTGTCATCCCCAGTTGAGAACACAGAAGTATAAAGAGGCCCCGTGACTTTCCCAAGGTGAAAACAGGTGAAGACAGGACTTGGTCCTAGGAGGCTGCCCCAGTGGGCATGCTCTGGGCTGTTCACCAGGCAGCCTCTCCTTCCCTCCCATGGATCTTAGCATTTCCACCAACTGCACACATCACAGTGCATGACCGCTCTCTGGCATGTGTTTAAGCACCATCTGTGTGCAGGTATGCTGAGTGTCCCTCTGCCCCCTAGCCTGGAAACACCATCAATCAGGGCAGGAGCAGGGCTGTGAGCCTGTGGCTGCAGGTGCAGTGCCCAGCACATGGGAGCCTCATCAACGTTTGTTGGATGGGTGGGTGGGTGGGTGGATGGACAGTCAGACAAATGAGTGAATAGATGGACAAGGTGCAGAGTGGGACCCAAGGGGGCAGTGGGCTGGGCTCACCTGGACAGGGGAACCTCCCAACTCCTCATCCAGCTGGGCAGTGAGGATGGCAGACGCACCGACCTCATCCTGGGTGGACTGGGCACCCTGCCTGGAAGAGGAAGTGATACCTAGTGCCGGGGTTCACACAGAGCACTGAGTCTCCCCTTAGGCCTCGGCCTGAGAAACAACCCGCGAATCTCCAGATTTCTGGTAACCAAACCGGAGAGGGCAAGGGATTCTCTGAAGGGCAACCACAGCAATGCTTGGAATAACGAAAGACTGGAATCAGTTCAGGTTTGCATCAGCGGGGAATCTATTAAACAGGCTACAGGTCAGGTGTTGCCCCTGGGAGAAGAGCCTTTCCCAGCGCAGTGCTCACCTATCTCAGGCCCACACGCCCTTAGACACATCTTTCAGCCCTGTTAACACCCCACCCTGAGTGCCTCCCCCATTCCACCCCACAGCATGTGGCCCCAGACCCTCACCAGTTATAGATGATCTGTCCCTGGCGGCTGCCATGACGGTAGTTGTACAGGATGATATAGCTGTCACCACCGTAGAACTGCCCATACGTGGCGGGATCCACGGGCACTTTGTCGGAGCCTTCAATTCTCCAGATCTGCCAAAGCAAAGCTGGACTCAACCTGGTGTGGCACGGCACCCCCGCACTCAGGCCAGCTGGGAACCACACCGTGGCTCCAGGGGACACGCTTTTTATAGGGGACTGCACCTGGGCTCGGCCTGGGGTTAAAATAATTTACCCAAATCACAGAGCCTACTAGGACGCGGAGCAGGGGTCCCCTGCCCCACTCTGTACTTTCTCCTCAGAGGAATCAGCACGGGGACCGCTGGCTGCATGGCGGTTACCCAATGTGCTTTTAGCAGGCAAAACGCAGGGAGGGCTGACGGTGCAAATCAGTGTATGGCCCAGATCCGATCCAGCCTCCACCCCTTAGAAGTTATGACAACTTGCTTCATCTCTATGAACCTCAGTTTCCTCGTGTAAAAAACGGGAACAAGAAAGGTGTGCACCTCGCAAGGCTGCTCCGAGGGTCAAGTGAGTTTATTCATGAAGTTTAGCACAGAGCCTGACACAGCGTGATTGCTCTGGAGTTGGCAGTTGCTCTTATTATGAGAATTATTATCGTTGTTACTACGAGTGTTACCATGATCTGTATCATTACAGAATTGTCTGGACTTTATAGATCACCTCCAGAGGCAGGGCCATCGCTAGGTGACCTCAGAACGATCCCTGTGGGCAGATCTCCTTTCGCAGCTCTGGTGACAGGGTTTCCCCAGGTGGCCATGAGACCCTGCAGCGCCATCTGGTGGTGCTGCGCAGACATTGAGCCTTTAAATCCCAGCGAAGAGAAGCCCATATGAAACTTCTTGAAGGTGATGGAGTGGGATTATACCCCATTTTCCAGGTGAGAAACAGTGAAGCTCAAAGAGGTTAAGTAACTCGCACAGCCAGGCTGCCAGGGCTCTTTCCACACTGCCCTCCCCTTCCACTCAGGTAATGAATGAATGAGTAATAATACCAATGACACAAACAATAAAACATAAAAATGAACTTTCTGCTATTTCTATCATGTGGCATGGAATCTATGTTCTCCAGAAGCAGTCTCTACCTCATAAACAGCTCTGAACCCCCGCCCCACGCTCCTCCATCTCTGCGGTGACCTTCCTGGTCTCAAGGTCATCCATCATCTCTTTCCTAACCAATTGCAACAATCTCTGTGAGGTCTCCACCTTCATTTTCCTGCCTCCAATCCATTTTCACAAGGCCTTTTGAAAGCACAGAACTGAGCCTGACATATTTCTGCACTTAAAGAAAGAAAAAGACCCTCACTCGCAGCCACAAGTTGCAGGAGTAAGGCCAGGCTCCTGGACATGGCACCCAAGGTCGTTGGGGGTGTTCTCGGCACCAGGACAGCTTCCTGCCTGTGAGGCCCACTGCTCTCCAGCAGCAAATTCCTACTCATACCCTGAGACCTAACCAAAAAAGTCTTCTACGGCCCGAATGCTCTCCCCACACCATCCTTCCTCTGTTCCCAGCCTCCTGTGCGCTCCCATCTTCCACTGACCACACAGGTCTGAGCATCAGCTGTGGCAATGGTCACCCCCCCTCCCAGACCGGGCACTCCTCATAGGCAGGCAGGTCTGAGACTCCTGGCACAAGACATGGCACACAGTAGGTGCTTAGAATATGTTGGTTATAAAAATTAAGACAAAAGTATCTCATCCACCAGAACTGCAGTCAAAACCCCGTATGGAAAAGCCCTCGGGAAGCAGGAGGCCAGGAGTGCTTGGGGAGAGCACCCACTCAGCTCTGCAGTCACCTGTTTCTGGCCGGAACCATCGTCATCCATGCCATGCTGGGCGGCCATGGCAGTGGACGTGTGCAGGGTGGAGGCGTCGAAGGGCACCCTCTCCACGTTGGCAATGTGGCTGGAGAGATAGGACAAGCCCGGGCCATCCGTCTGGTCTGGGTCCCGCCAGGTCTTGAAGAACTGCTTGAACAGCGGGGTCTCGCCACCCTCAGGAAGGACAGAGACCTGGAGGGGCGGGGGAAGCGGAGAACATGGCTGGATTGAGCCCCTGGACAAGGACCACCCAGCAGGAGTCCTTGGGGAGCCTCAGACTCCCAGTCCACACTAAGGGGCGGACACCCCCCCGCACACACACTGGACCCACCCTCACTCTCCTACCTGACCCCAGGCTCACCTGGGTCTGCTTGGGGTAGTCCATCTTGGAGATGAAGTCAGAGGCAGTTTTGAGGGCGGCCTTCCTCTCCTCCATGCTGGCCTGCTTGCCTGTCGGCAGATGGAGCGTAAGAGGCCTGGGGTCAGTGTCTCAGAGGTAAAGTGACTTGGCCAGAGCCACTCAGCAAGTGGGAAAGCTATCTACCCCATCGACTGACGCCTCCATACCCCATGCTGAGGCCCCTCCTTGCCCCAGGCCTTCACCCCATGGCTGGTGGCGGGCGCTCCCCCTACACAGTCTGAGGTTTGTTCCAGCCCTCACCGCAGCATGGGTCTGGACAGCTCCTGGCTGGCTCCTGTCAGCCAGATCACTTTCATGAAAAGCCCCAACATACACTAGCAAGTTAAAGGCACTTTACAAGTCCTGCAGAGAACAGACCTGTGAACATAACTGAACCCAGTGCTTGACCATCAACTTATTTGACCACAAAGCTATATATATACATACATATCTTTACATATTTTTATATGATGCCAATTAACCTCTCTGAGAACTGGTGTTAGAATACATTTGGGAAACACTGGTTTTAGCCCAAATAAGAAGTGTGAGAGCCAGAGAGGCTAGTAAAGGACCCAAGATCACACAGTGAGTCAACTTCAAAGCCAGGGCTTTGGCTCAGCTCCTGATTTCCACTGAGGAGCCTGCCACTGCCTGGGGGTCCCTGGAACGTACACCCCACAGGCTGCAGGAGCCCCCAGCCAAGGCCCTGTTAGATCCCTTCCAGCACCCATTACCTTTCCAGACAAAGATTTTCCCATCTTTGCCATGGTCAAGGATGAAGCAGTCCTCTGTCCTCAGGGCCGCCTGGGCGAAGGGGTTTTCATCAGCCACGAGCGACACTGACATGGTGCCTGCATCATTGGAGACCTAGGGGGACAAGGGGGAGCCCAGAATGTGAGCAACTTCCCCAGAGGGCACCCCCAGCCAACACATGAGTTGGTCCTCTTTCCAGAGCCAGCGCCCATGGCAGGGCAGAGGGGCACCCCGACTTGCACCTTTTCCGCTTTGTCAAACCACGTCTGTGCCCTACACATACGTGTCACACAGACACGGCACATGGAAAGAAAGGGCAAGGGGGTAAAATGCAGGGATGCAGGCGGCCTAGGAGAAGAACTGCAGAGTTGGCCAAGACGACAGTCAATCTCATCAGTTCAAATAAATGTAAAAGATCTAAATGCAGTGTGGTAGGTCGGATTGGAATCCGGAATGAGAAATTGGGGAAATCTGAATAAAGTCTGCAGTTTAGGGAGTGTTGAAGCAATGCTAATTTCTTAGTTTTGCCAAATGTACCTGATTATGCTAGATGTTAAGCGGATGCTGGATGAAGGGTATTTGGGAACCCTCTGTACTATCTTTGCAACTCTTGTGTCAACCTGAAAACTATTTCAAAATAAAAAGTTCGTTAACTTTAAAAAACAAAACGAACAAACAAAAATACATGTACCATACTAGTCAAAATTCAAAAGACTGCCAATACCCTGTGTGGACAAGGCTCTGGGTAAACTGGCGTTTTTCCCACCCCTGGGGAGGGTGATTTGGGAGCCTTTCCAGACTGCAGTTTAGTAATATATAAATATCAGAACTTTAAATAATGAGGGTTCTATGCTTGTTGAGTACTTAGTATGTGCCAGCACCACACACACACATATATATATAATAAGATATATATTTATGTTATATAATAAGATATATATATATGTTATATAATTATATATATATATATATATATATATATATATATATATATATATATAACTTATATAATTATAGAACTCCGTTAATCCTGGCCACAACCTGATAATAGTTCTACTACTATGCCCATTTTGTTTCCACAGAAACCAAGGCACAGAGAGGTTAAGGAACCTGCACACCCCAAAATACCAGTCCTAGGATTTGAACTCAGGCAGTCCAACTCCAAAACCAGTGTTTTCAATCACTATTCAGCCCCTGCCCACATCTGGGAACTTGTTCTACTGCCGAGGGCTGCTTGGCATCAGAAAAGGTGGAAACATCCTCTAATGTCCATCATTAAGGCCTGTGCTGAAATTCTTACGCTCCTAAAACAGAATGGCACGGAGCGGTTCTAAAGGGCCACGTGGGTCTCTAGTATAGAAAGATATTCATGACGATGTTGAGGAGCAAAAAGAAGGCCACAGAACAGCATGAATGGTTTGGATGCATTTACGTCAAGGGGAGATGGAGAAGTATATTATTAGACATGGAAAGATGTAGTCTAGACTTTCACTAAATGGTTACTATGTACCATGGTAACCTAGAGAGAGGGTTAGAAGAGAAGCCAGTTTCTTTCTTTTTTATTTGAATATTGTTACTTTTGTAATAAAAACAAATCTAAAAAATAGTACTGGTTATCTTAAACCAGTAAAATTTTCTTTACATGTATGCATATATTCATATATAATATATATTTTTTATTGGCTTTATTAGACATTGGTTAATAAAATTATATAGGTTTCAAGTGTACAGTTCTATAATACAGGTCTATCCCAAAAGTATTAGCCGCACAAACTGTTTTAATTATAATGACATTGACTCCATACTTTTGGGACAGACCTCATACATCATCTATATATTATTGTATCTTTGTCTACATTTTTAGTGTTGCTTGCTATTTTGTTTTTACAGTGATCATATATTACTTTGTCAGAATAAAGACCACTAATGTGGATTTTCTTTGGAGGTAATGAGAATCTGTGCCCCGTATTTCACCACAAATGAGCTCAGGGCACACCAGGAGTGTCACAGCCACGCAGGCCAGAGGTCCTTAGCTCAAGAGCAGCCTCTGTTTGGTTTTTAAAATCACAAGGAAGAAATTATAAATAAAGTCATTAACCATAACCCGCCCTTCAAACAAATGCCCATTTCTGTCGTATTGCCCACATACTTTCCCAAAACACTTTCCCATCAGTTTTCCCTGTGGACTCCCAGAAGTCCTGCAAAGTGGACTTGACTGCCTCTCTCCCCCCTTACAGACTAGGGAACTGAGTCCCAGAGAGAGGACACACACTGCCAAGATGCCAGAGACAAACATGACACAGATCCGTCTGTACTCAAAGACTTCCTCCTGTTCTTGGTGCGGAGGCAAAGGAAAATGACGGGTGTCCAATGAAGACAGGCAGAGCCAAGCCCCACCAAGGGTGCTTAGCGCTAGGTCCCATGCAGAGGAGCTCAGGAAGGCCGAGTCCCCACCGCTCCATCCTGACCCCAAGGGACAGAGCAGGTGAGGCTCACCTTGTAGAGCTTGGCCAGCTTGCGGTTGGCTGCATCCTCCTTGACTGTGTCATCAGTACCATCGGGCAGAGTGGGCTTGGCACCCAGCACCTGCAGAGATGGAGAGAGGGAAGAAAGGGTGGCTGTGGGCTCCTGCCAGGGCCCTCACCCTGGGCAGGCAGAGACCAAACGGGCATCCGCCATGACCCTCCACTCAGGGAAAACCCCCCTGAAACCATCCTGCATCTCTTCACATGCCTCTTGTGGGCAGAGCTCAACCACGTCAGCCGTGCTCCTCGGTCTCCAGGACAGTCCTTCAGATGTTTACTGTTTTCCCTTAGTCAGTCCACGAACAAGAACTCCAGCTACTGAACACACCTTCCAACCTACACCTTACAGGAATTCCACTTCATGCTCACACCCATGCTGGGGGGCACAGGTTATCACTCTCATTTCACAGAAGAGGAGACAGGAGTCCAGAGAGAATTTGACCCTGTGACTCCCTACTTCACTCTTCCATTCTGGCTCCCCCTAGCCTCCACAGCCCAAGCCACTGCCCCTCCCAAGCCACACATGGGTCCCAGCTCCTCCTCACCCTACCCACCCCCCACTCTTCCTAAAAACCCAAACAACATCTTCATGTAGGACTAAATGGCATGGCGGGGGGAGCTCACGGTCCCCTCCTTTTCCTGGTGAAGTGGACTCTACTGATATGTTCACAAAGCAAAATGACTAATAATCGCATTGCACAGTTGACTAAATGGACCATAAACTACCAGGAGGGGTCAGAAGAGAAAAGAGGAGACTGGGTTTTGGTTGAACTTTTCTGACCTGGCTCCAGCAGCAGGTTTGCACTCAAGAGAGGCTGAAACTTTCTTCCCCAGCTGCTCTTGAGGACCTGGTCCTCCTGGCTGGACGGTGCGGCCCGCAACCCTGGCGAGCACGGGGTCATGGACTCCAGCCCACCTCTCCGCAGAGTCTGGGGGGTGTTGGGAAAACTACTCTTCCCCACTTCCCAAAGAGTTCTATCTTGGTGGAAACACAAATTCAACTCCCAACTTGCCTAGTAAATGGAGGAACAGGAGGAGCATCCTGTCCCCATGCTCGACCCCCACCCTGCACCCCTAGGATGTATCCATCTGTACCTGGATCATCGCCTGAGGCTCAGCGCCCTCATCAGACACGTGCACTTGGGCTCGGCCACTCCGCTCGTTGTCCCGGATGCCCTTGGACACCTGTGTGGCCTTTAGCCTCTCAAATCGGTTGCTGTTGGAGCCACACCACTGGTATATATCCTGTAAGACAGGCACCCGTGTTAGGCAGTGCCCCGGCCTCTGTATAAGCCTCGCCCAACAGCAAGGTGAGGAAGAGACTATGGATCGTGTGCGAGCAGGACCCGTGGGGCATGCACATGCAGTGTTATCCGTGTGCACTGGGGTATGTGAGTGCATGGCTCGGGATCTGTGTTTTTCACAGATAAAACTACACAGAGCACGTGCATAAAAATGTTTGCCTGCTGGTGAGAGTGGAAGTTGGTACAACCAGTTTGGAAAGCCATCTGGCCGCAGCTACTAAAGCTCAGTCTATCAATATCCTAAAAGCCAGCAACCCCTCCCCTAGGAACAGACCCAACAGCAGTGCCTCCCGATGTCTAACAAAAGGCCTGTGTGAGGACCTCAGAGCAGCACCATGTGTAAAAGCCCCTCACCAGAAACTACCCCAAGTGCCCACCAGCAATGGAAAGCATTAATAAATTGTGGCGCATCCAGCCAATCGAATCTTGTAAAGCAGGGAGACGGATCGATGCACAACAGGGATGGATCTCAGAATTGGCATGTTGAGCAGAAGTCGAACATAAACTAGAAAGTTTCCATGTATATAAAGTTCAGGAACAGGCAAAACTACTGTGTGCTGTTGAGAGAGTTCGGGATGGAGGTTATCCTGGGGGTGAAGGGACTGGAAGAGGACAGCAGGGGCTTTCAGGGGGCTGGTGATGTTCTGTTTCTTGATGCAGGTGCTGTTACACGGTGTGTTCACCTTCTGAAATCCACAGAGCTGTGCACACTCTTCTATGTGCCTATTATACCTCAATAAAAAGCTTCCACTAAGTAAGTATGTGTCTGCACTTCCACGGACATTACACCACATGTACACACGATGTTGGGGTGCACTGTCTGTCTATATTCATTTGCAGGTATGAGGGCACATGGAATTCGGGAGAAATGGGTAGAAAGCATTACACATCTGTAAGGTGGGCCTGGGTAAGTGCATCCCACACACATGGCCATATACAAGTGTTCATGTGCAACTGCATGTATGATGCATACATAGGAGGGTGTTTGGGCAACACACTCAAGTTTATGAGTGTAGGTACTTCCATGCCTGGTGGGTAAGAGACTACTGTTTTTGCACATGCCTGCCATGCATTTTTAAGTGAGTAAAAGGGTACATGAGATGTGCATACGATTCCAAGATATTCGGGAGTCTACATGTCAATTGGAGCGCGTGTACACTGTGCAGGAGGTCTGCCCCCAAGCATGACGGGCTTCAGTCTACACATGTGGGAGCCTATGAGTGCTGGGCACATCTGTACCTGAGGCTTTGCAGGTGTGTCTGACTCAGGTATATAGCATGTGTGTGCATGGGGCTACCATGCCTGTGGCTTTCCCTGTCTATGTCTTTACATGTGTTAACTTGGGTGTGTCCACCTCCCCAGAGTCAGGCCTGGCCAGCCCAGGAATGTACCTCAGTGACCCCTGGGAAAGGGCAGGGCAGGACTCACGTTGCCCAGGTCCAGGATGAAGCAGTCACCATTGTTGAAGCTCTCCCAGGACACAGGCACCTCAGTGGCACGGACCACACGCCGCCCTTTGACCTGGAAGAGTCTCTGCACCACCACCTCATTGGGTACCACGTGCTTGAATCCTGATGCCACGCCTCCTTTCTGTGGGTCAAGGAGACAGCGTCAGTGGGTGGGTGGGTGGGTGGGTGGGAAGCAGGGAAGCACCCTGCTTCCCAGGGAAGCAGATATGGGGGGAAAGGAACAGGACGGAGTTGGAGGAAATCTAGCCTATGAACTAGTGGTCTTTCAGCAGATTCTGTACCACCAGCTGCCACTAGCAAAGGCCCCTGGGGCCACTTTCCTGGGTCAAAAAGCTGCAAATGTTCCTTTCTCAAAACCAGCATCTCCCAAGGGATGTTCTGAGGAACGCTAGCCCCTAAGACATTTTTCAAGAGAAGGATTGCCTGGGAATAGAGGAGAAAGGGCTTCCACTAAGGCCAGAAATGCAGCCCCTCTGTGCTGCCTCACTTTACAGAGAAAAGCCAAGTCTGATTTGCCACAAAGATGTCATGAATGCAAGGGGACAAAGGGACATGTTTCAATCGAGCTCCTATTACGTCTACGCACAGTAGCAACATGAAAGTGGCTGTGAAATGGTAATGCACATTGTACTGGGCACTTTGAATGTCATCTATGAGACAGGTGTCATTATCCCCATCTCATAGATGAGGAAAGTAGAGCCCAGAAGTGAAGGGATCTGCCTAAGATCTCACAGGTAGTAAATGTTACCTGTAGGATTCAAACTCAGGTGTGACTGAATCTATAGGTTCTTTCCCTGACATCAGGCTTTCCTAAAGCAAAGGTCACTAGGGTCATCCAGGATGAGAGGCAGGTAAAGCCACTGTTTAGAGCAAAGTAGTTCAAGTAGAAATTATTTTTTCCTATTGCAAGTGGGGCGCCCCCTGGTGTCCTTTCTTGGTACCAGCATGAGACCTTCCAAGAGCATCCCTTTGGGCTCAGCAGGGTTGCCAAGATATTCAAAGGGCTTTTCCTCCTGACCTGCTTCAAGGGCCCTCCTGCTGGGGAGCAGGTGAGGATGGCAGCTTGGGGAAAAGGTGAACCACCCTTTGCTTACCTGGTAACGGGATGCCACTCATCCTTGCTAAGGGCTGGTGTGCCTGCTTTATGGACGTGCAATGTAGTGCTCATGAGCCCCCAGATAGATTCTCATTACCCCACTTTACAGGCAAAGAAAGTCCAGTGCTCATGGTTCTGACTAGTTGGTGGCAATGCAGGGTTTTACCCCTAAGCTCACTGTTCCAGGGACCCAGCCCCTTCCAAGCCTGCCAGCCCAGTAATTCCTGAGTGTCTGTGGGCAGCCATGACGTAGGGCCCTCATTCAGCTGGAAGTAAAGGGACAGAGGATCTGAAAAGTTTGACTGTTTCCATGGGCTCCTCAGAGACAAGGAAACAAAGAAAGTGAAAGATCCTTACCTTCTTTCTCCATACATCTACCCCTAAAATATTTTATTTGTTCAAGTATATTTTTTATTTGTTATAAAAAAGAGAGAGAAACCATTTAAAGGGTTGTTTCCCATCATAAATCTTGGTTCCAATAAATCCTTTGTATATAAATTTGTGAAAGAATTCTTGATTTCTAATAATTGCGGGTATGCATTTCCTGATTAATGAACTCTCCCGATCTAAGAAATTAGATTTGAAGAGACAGTTAACAAAATAATAAAAGAAATCTCTTAAAAGACAGTGGATCTACAAATGCAGGGGACAGGAATTTTTTGAAATTTTTACTATTTGTTACTATTTGTCCTATAATCTTTAGGATTGTTTATTGCTTTATATGGTTTAATCATTTCAGGGATAGAAACTAGCATTAAATTATTTGAAGAAAATTTAATAGAATAAATTGTTTTAAAAGCCACTTTCCAAATTAAAGTGATGATATATATCATATACAGTATATAGATAGTTCTATGCCTACATGAATATACATACCTTTATGTTCATATAAAGAAATGGGGGATGGATGTAATACAACAACAATAAAATTAAATTACAAAGAAAAAGATAAAGAAAAAATTACCCACCATTCAGCATAGGTTTCCAAGAGTAGAATCATGGGGAACTTTTACTTTTGAAAACCTATGTTTCTATAATGTTTGACATTCTACAGTAAGTGTTCATCATTCTTGTAGTCAGAAGAAGGAAAAATATATATGAAGATCTACCTTTTTAAATGATTTACCATTTTTTAAGATATTTTATTTATTATTTTTAGAGAGAGGGGAAGGGAGAGAGGCAGAGAGGGAGAGAGACATCAATGTATGACTGTTTTTTCATCTGCCTCCAGCTATAGACCTGGCTGGAGACCTGGCTTGCAACCTGGTTATGTGCCCTGGCTGGGAATCCAACCAGCGACCTTTGGGTTCGCAGGCCGGCACCTTATCCACTGTGCCATCAGCCAGGGCTGATTTACCATTTTTAAAATGGTAAACTGTTTATAAACACCAAGAAAAAACAGTGATCGAGGAACTCTAAAGGCAGAGTTCCTTATAAAAGAAATGGGAAGGAGGAGGGGAAGGGTTCATGTGATTCCATGCGTTTCCCACTGTGCTCCCTGAGGCCAGGTGCCCAGATTCCATTCAAACAAATGGTTTCCAATAACCCAGCCCCAAGGTCTCTAGGGTTCTGTCCAAATTCCAGCAGGAAAAGAAGAAAACGAAGAAGGAAAAGGAAGAAGAGGCGAGGGAGGAAAGATCAATGGATTCTGAAAGTGCAGTGACATTTTTTTAAAAGAACTTGCGGCTTGCAGCAGAACAAGATGAGCCAGGCCCTGTAACAGCAGCATCTTCCAGTATCTCCTGTCCCCTCCCTGCCCCTTCTCATACCGGAGGACAGAATTGGCTCTGAGGTGCAGGCTTTCAAAGGAACAAGTCTTGCATAACAAGCCCTGCTCCTTAGGGATGTATTATTGATGAAGGGCTCCAGGCAGAGAACCCTGGGCTGAGCCAGCTAAGTGCAGGGGCAGCCAGAGGACTTGCAGAAGGTGGAAAGCAAGACCCGCCTGGGATCTCACATTTGCACCAGGCACTTAAGTCCCAAATCTGGGCCTGGGCTAGGAACGCTTGGCTGAGTACGGCCCAAGAACATCCTAGAAGGATCCCTGGAAGGTGGAAGAGGCTTGTGAAACATGCAGATTCCTAGGCCTCACTGGAGCTAAGACCATAGACCAGGGAGCCCTGAAATGTCCACTGTGAACCACCTCCTTGCTAGCCCTTCACACGGAGGTTTGAATCCCCACCCTGTCACTCACCAGCTGTTCAAGTTGTTTAACTTATCCACACAACAGTGACAATAAGCAGGAGCTTGTTACATGACCAATGAATGTTTGCTGAATGAATCCCAAACAGGGGATGCGTGAGACAGCACACAGCCAGAGGCACACACTGGCCAAAGTCTGGCAATCGAGGGGTGGCCTTGGGACCAGAGCCTCAATCTCTGTGGCTCCTGGTTAAGGGCTCTTTCAAATACTTCCTGCTGCAGGAGCTTCAAAAAAGGCCAGGTACTACTTTAGGTCAGGGGCCTGGTTCCAGCCTTCTCACTTCTTCTTCAAGGGACCGTGGCCCCAGAACAGGTTATAGGAAGAAGGTAGAGCTAGACAGCTCTGCAGGAGGAGCTGTGGGCGCATGTGAATTGGCAGATAGGCGCTAGTAACCTCCAGGGAATCCGCCCAGCTCCGCCTGGCCTGGGGCTGAGGCCCTGTTCCCAGGACACACCCTGCCCTTTGCTATCTCAGCCTCA
This sequence comes from Noctilio leporinus, assembly GCA_004026585.1. NCBI lineage: Eukaryota > Metazoa > Chordata > Mammalia > Chiroptera > Noctilionidae > Noctilio > Noctilio leporinus. The sequence goes on from PVIW01000035.1 coordinate 301,888, forward strand.
CTAGCACTTTCCCATCATCCAGGTAAGTCCCTGTGCCTCACTGGGCAGACGGGGTCATCACCCTATTAACACAAAGGACAGTGAGGGCCAAACAGAGACTAATGACTTCTATAAAATCACTCAACACATCAGTGACACAGATTTGGCCTGAAAGACAGGTTGGTGTAGTGAAGAGAATGCTAGGAGTCAGGAAATCTGGGTTCTGATCCTAGCTCTGGGACTGACTTGCTGTGTGACCCTGGACCAGCTGCTTAATCACTCTGTGCTTCCGTTTTCCCTCCATCCCTGAAAATAAAAAAGATTTGGATTCTAACATTAAGGTCCATCTGGCTATCAAAGCTTGTGATATCCGCCCTGGCTGGTGGCACAGTGGATAAGGCGCTGCGCTGGCCTGTGAACCCAAAGGTCGCTGGTTTAATTCCCCAGCCAGGGCACATAACCAGGTTGCAAGCCAGGTCTCCAGCCAGGTTCGTGGCTGGAGGCAGGTGAAAGGCAAACATACATCGATGTCTCTCTCTCTCTCTGCATCTCTCCCTTCCCCTCTCTCTAAAAATAATAAAATTAAAAAAAAAACCTCTATCCTGACCAAAGGGAACCTCAGCTTCACAAAACTACTTTTCCTGAGCCCTTCCAAGGTGCCAAGCTCCATGCGAGTCATTTCCCAGCTACACATTCACCAAATCCTCTTCCAAGGCCTGAAGGGCAGGTGTAACTGGCTCTCATGTAACCGAAGAGGAACAGGAGGCTCAGGGAGGCCAAATCGCTTGCCAGAAATCACACAGCATATTAGGGTAGGGCATAGCCTCTCAGGGGCCCTGGCTTGATTTTGCTCAGCTCTACCTGGCTGGGACCTGGAGGAGAGGTCTGTGTTGGTTCAGAGTCCTTAGAATTCAAGTTCAAGGGGAATTCTAATGAACAGAAAGAGGGCTGTGATCAAAGATGCCCTTTTAAATGCCTAACGTGGAACCCTCTGCAGGCAGAGTGCAAGAACTAAGGGGTGCAGAAACAGGGCTACAGGACTAGGCCCAAGGCCAGGACAAATGAGTGGCTGAGTTTCCACCCAGGACTCACCCCTTTCTGCTGCGACTGGGAAGACAACCCTGTACAGTGCTGGAGAATTTTCTTCTCTTCATTGTAGGATAGGGAAGGGTGATTTGTCTAAGGTCGCATAGGTAGGAAGGATACAGGATCCAAACCTAGGGCTGGCCAACTGTAAAGGCTAAGCCCTGACCTATTTGCCCACATCACCCCACAATGCTGAAAGAAGAATGGACCTGAATGAGTCCTTTCCACGGTGCATTTGTCCCTGCTGCCCAAGACCCACCTTGTATTTGAGGCCGGACTTGAAGTAGCCAAGGAAGGTGGCCGACTCGAAGCCCTGGACCTCGCGGTGCTGCACAGCTCGGCCATTCAGGTAGTCATCCAGCTGCACGGTGAAGATGGCGGCTGCCCCACTCTCGTCCTGGCTGCACTCGTTGCCTAGGGGTCGCCAGAGCAGTGTGAGCCTGGCTTCCTGAGGGTAGTTCTAGCCTCCTATGGACTCCAGAGCCCCCAGCACTGCACTGGCCTGGTTGCATAAGCTGGGCAAGCCCCAGCCTTGCATGAGCCTCAGTTACTTCATCTGTATAATGGGGAGATGGGGGCCAGACTCCATGGTCTCTAAGAGTCCTCCAAGCTCTAACATATGTCCCTATACTCACCCCCCTCACCTGTTCTCCACACTCACTCAACCCCGCCGAGCATGAAGTCATTCATGCCTGGGAGCATCAATTCAGATCAGGAAACTGAGGCTCAGCGAGGGGGCAGGACTTACAAAGTCACAACAGAGCTGTGGCAGGGACTCCAAGCTCATGGCTCTGATGCGTAAATTGGGGCATGGCTGGAGCTGGGCCAGGGAACCTATGGAGGGGGCTCAGGGTCCCCACATCACCCCCAATTCTGAGTACCATACCAACTTCAACTTGTTTAACCCTCACAACAGCCCTATGAGATATTGGGGTGCTACCATCATGGCCACTTTACAGAGGCACTGGGTGACTTGCCAAAGGACAGAGCTGGGCTCTGAACTCGAGCAGGCTAGCTCTAGAGTGTGGGCAGCTGTAACCCCTGGCCACACACGCCTGGCACATGCTTGATGCTCAGCAGTCACTTAGTGCCCATGAGGCTGCCTGGAGACCACACCTCAAAGAGCTGTGCTTTATGGGGTGGGGTCTGCCTCACCCAGCCAGTAGTGGAGGTCGTACTGCAGGTTCCCATTCCTCAGCTGCACCGTCTTCAGGATGACATAAGCGTCGCCTGTGAAGAAGTCTCCATAAAGGTTGGGGGGCACAGGCACCAGGTCGAATTTCTCCACACGCCAGATCTGCAGGCCGGGCTCCTTTCCAGCCTTGAGGAACTCGGGGTGTTCCACCACCATGCTGCTGGGCTGGAAGAGACAGGACGGAGCCTGAGCAGGGGTGGAGGCCCTATCTGGGAGAGAGACCCCTGAGCACGAGGGAGGGTGCTTTCTAGCACCAAGAACAGCTCACTTGAGCCTCTGACTCTCCCCACCCCCAAGGCAAGTGCAAACCCTTCTACAAGCCCTGTTTCCACCAGAGCAAACAGGGCAGAGTTTAGGCTCCAAACCCTGTCTTTGGTCAGGTGTCTGTCTCTTCTACTCAGCTCTCCAGTGATGGGGGACAAAGGCTGCTATCTTGTTCCTTCCCTTAATGCCAATTGGTTGGGAAAGCTGAGGGACAGAGTGGTGAAATGGCTCTGCCAAGGACCCCCAGCTAGGAAATGGTGAGAAGGAACTGCCCCAAGTTCTAAGAACTTGAACTCTGGGACTGTGGGGAGATCCCCTTAGATGGCGCTGAGGTGATCTCCCTGAGATCCCCAGGGGCTTAATGCGCTCATTTCCAGCATTCTCAGTGGTTCTTAGGACTAAAAGGGTCCTAAGGGAGCTCATCATTCAACCCCATTCTGCATAGAGGGAAACTGAGGCCCAACGAGGGTAGGAGACTGGCCCAACATCACACAGCCTGTTTGCTTTTGCTCTTCGCAAGTGGGAAGATTTCCCAGACCCCATCCATGTCCCCAGCACACTCCCAGGAGGGTCTAAATGACTTAGCCCAAGTGGCCTCCCGGGCTGTCTGCCTCCTCCCTCCTGCCCGCCCCCAGTACCCCACCCCCAAATTCCATTTCTTGGAAAAGGCGGAAAGGAGGCAGCCAGGGTCTGTAGGAGCCTGTTGGAGACAAGGTGGTCAATGATGGGAGAAAGGCTGTTAGACATGCAGGAGGGCTGAGATAGAGCAGGGTGGGACTGTTAGCCTGGGGCCGAAGGGCGGAAGTGAGCAGGCGCAAGTCACCTGGCCGGACAGCAGATCTGGTAGGAGAGGTCAGAGAAACCAGACAGAAAGAACTCAGAAGGGTGGAGAAACACAAATGGCCATCAGAAGAGAGGAGAAACCAGATAGGGCAGAAGAGGTGACAGAGAGAATAAATAATCACAATGATGGTAAGCAGGCAGAGATGAGATCATACAAAGAAAAGGGCAAACATATTGGGAACGGAGAGATAAATCAGAGGAAAAAGAGAAACCTGAAACAGAAGGAATGGGAAGAGCAAAGGAGAGAAAGCAGGCAGAGGGAAAGAGACACTAGAGAAGGAAAAGGAGAAATCAGGTGGGAAGTCAGACGGGGGCGAGGGAAAAGAATCCGGCCAAGGTGAGGTTAGACTCTAGGGAGGGAAACAGCCAGGTCCCCGAGGCTTCCACCCCCATCCGCAGGAGCCTGGGAGGCAGCAAGAGATACTTACAAAGCAACAAAACAGTTTTTCCATTCTAGACCTGAATTACTGCCCTTTTTCTAGTGCTGTATCTGCAAGAACTTATAATAGAGAGTTACTCCGGGAGCCCCCAGGCCCCCTGGGCACTCACCCGCCCCGGGGTTGCCGGTGCCGGGGCTGCCCCCCGAGCCGCGGTGGCCACCCTGGCGGCCCTGGCCTGCTGCGACAGCGCGCACAGCGCCAGGACCAGCGCGCCGAGCATCGCGGGTGCGGAGCGTGGCAGAGCCATGGCGGCAACGGGCTGCAGGAGACCCAGCCGGCAGCTGCGATCCTGGTAGCCGACCTTAAGTAGCCGCTGGCCCATCCCAGCTGAGCCGGGACCGCCCCGCAGAGGCGAGGGGCAGGGCTGGGCCCCACAGCCGGGCAGAGGCGGGGATCTGGCCTGGATTTTAGAGACACGGGGTTCCCACCGGGACCTGGACCAACCCGACTGGGCGCGGCCGCCCCTAACTCCCCACTCCCCGGCTCAGGGGGCGGGGACCCGGCACAGAGCCTAGCACGGAGCAGGCACTCACTCTGCATACTAAACGGCCTGTTCACGAAAGGCTGGGAGTCCAGCTTAGCCTCCCCTGTGACCCGCCTAAGACCCTAATATCTCCAGCACTTACTGAAGACTTTCCATGCATTGTAACACCCTTTATCCTTTACAGAGTGGGTATGCCGACATCCCCATCTTACAGAGGAGAAAACTGTGGGCAGAATACACAATCAGCCAGCACACCACTAGGAAATTGGACGGCCAAGATTTGGACCCCGGCCCTCTGGGATGGCTGTCCACCTAGGCAGCATGTGGCTACCACCAGCTAGGGGCAGACTGGACTCCTGACCCAACAGGACCCAGGACAGGGCAGGTGGACATTTCACCTCCTGCAACCCCCTCTTTTCTTCTTTTGAAAACGTTTTTATTCCTTTTCCTTCAGGATATAATTTCAAGTGTACAGAATAGTGATTGAACAATCAAAAAGTATTTATTTTTAATATTTTATTTATTATTTTCAGAAAGAAGGGAAGGGAGGGAGAAAGAAAGGGAGAGAGACACCAAGTGTATGGTTGCCTTTTTCACCTGCCTCCAGCTACAGACCTGGCTGGAGACCTGGCTTGCAGCCTGGTTATGTGCCCTGGCTGGAGAATTGAACCAGTGACCTTTGGGTTCCCAGGCCAGCGCCAATCCACTGAGCCGCACCAGCCAGGGCAATATTTATTTTTTAAATGTTTATGTATTTGTACAGAATTGTTCCCTCTCAACCCTACTCACTGCTCCCCAGGGGCAACCACTTCTATCTCCCCCCTTTAGCTACTGATTTCAGGGTTTACCTTCATGTCTTAAGTAACAACTCCCATTTTCTTACAGTTGTTGCTTTCAGTTCTTTAATTTTGTTGGTTTTTTTAGGTGAGTTCTCTTTTGGGGCAGGGGTTCTAGGTCCTATCTATTGACTGCCCCCGGAGAAGACAAGGCTTTAAGTCTTTTCCCTACTCCTAGACCCCCTTCCCATTCCTCCACCCTCCCACTCCTGAGACATAGTCATTGGGTTAGAAGTGCGACGCACACTCACCTAGTCCCACCAACCCCTCTCTCCTCCCTCCCAACCACCCTACCGGGCTCAGCTTTTCTATTTCCAAGGTCTCTTTGCATTGAGGAACTCCTCCCCTCACAAAAGCCCAGTGCATGATAGGAATGAGAATGGGGAGTTGGAGATCTGGCTTTGATTCCCACCTCCACTGCGTGTAAGTAATTTTCCCTTTCTATGCCTCATCTAAAGGGGTACAGTAGCTGCTGAGGATAAACTCAGTCTCTGTGGGTGATGATGGCCTGGCTGACAGCTAGGTGAATGGGAGTTCCCATCCCTCTTCCCCACGGCTATAGTATTTGCCCATCCCAACTCCACCTGGAGCCCAGCTTCCACTGACCAGGCTCAAGTTTGCCCTCCATCCTCCACCACTGCCTTCTACTTAAGAGGGTCTGTGGGTCACATAAAGGGCTAAGGGACACACACAGTGAAGATGATTTCAGATTGTAAGGATTATAAGACTTCATGGAGAAAAGGATTTGTAACCTGGGTGTAGAAGGACAGGGAGGAGGGGGATTAAGAAAAGGTGATTTCACCCTGGCTGCGGACTGAGTGCTGGCCTGCAAACTAGAGAGTTGCTGGTTCGATTCCCAGTCAAGGCACATGCCTGGGTTGCGGGCCAGGTTCTCAGTTGGGGGTATGCAAGAGGCAACCAACATATTAATGTTTCTCTCTCTTTTTCTCACTCCCTTCCCCGCTCTCTGGGAATGAATAAATAAAATCTTGGAAGTAAGAAAAGGCATTTTCGGAGCGGGAACAACACGGGCCAAGGGCAAGCAAACACAGGCTACATGCAGTGAATAGCGAAGGGATCCAGTCTGAAATACAGGGAGCAAGAGGAGACAAAGCTGGGAGGGTGGCAGGCGTCACAGGGGACCATGTGCCACATAGAACTGTCCGTGTCTGGGGTGGAGTGGGAGGGAGGGTGGTCACAAAGACATGCTGAGTTCTCAGGGCCTGCGGAGCCTGCAGTGGGCCCTCCTTGGCTAAATTCAGAGAGTGCTTGCCTCTCCTTGGGCATCTGGAGAACTGTAAAACCCCAGTTCTCACATGCGCTGCTGGAAACACAAACCAGCTTTCACCTCTCTGGAAAGCAATTTGATTACCCAAGTTCCAAACACACAATGCAACCACAGATCCGCTTCCTGCAGAATTACTTACAAAGGAACACAAAAATGTACGTGCAAGGATGTTCACTGGCACATTGTTGGAAGAAAACTGGAAGGGGCCCAAATTTCCCAGTTCAACAAATCATGGCACCGCCATACAATGGACCACTCTGCAGCTGGGAAAACAGAATGGAGCCAATCTGATGGTGCCTGGCACACAGTAGGCACTCAGTAACCGCGGAGAGATCGCCAAGGGCAAAAAGCAAATTATGCAGCTGTTGGCTCCATTCCTGTTTTATATAAAGGTATCTGTTTGCATACATACTTAAAAAATCAAGGAAAACAAGCAGCAAACTATTGAAGGCAGTCTGCTTGAAAGGGATGAAGGAAAAGAATTTCCCTCTCAGATGTCGCCCAGGCTGCCTGCTGCTGCAGCGGGTGCCTAGATCACCCTCGAGTCAGCCCAAGGAAACATGTGAGGGTGATAAAAACACTCTAAAGCTGGATTATGGGAAGGATTACACAACTGAAAAATCTACCTAAATTCAGAATGCAATGCGCTGACAATGGGGTGAATTGTCATGGTAGGTAAACTATACCTCAAGCTATTTGCTTAAAAAAAAAAAAAAAAAACAAGGAAAAGAAACTTGCTGTTGGGTTGGTTAAAAACAATTTTCAAGTATGTATCTAATGTAGTGTTTTTGTTGTTGGTTTTTAATAAAGCTCTGATCTAGAAATAATACATTTTAAAAATATGCTCATTAGACGATTTGGAAAATCCAAGCAAGTAGGAAGAAGAAGAGTCCTTGTCATCCCAGCCCCCAGAGAGAACACAGCCATCAGCTGGCCCAGCAGCAGGTCCCTGCTCCGAGCTGTGAGGCCCTGATTTCCTCAGTTGATGATTAACAGAGGGCAGCTGAGGTTTGGCCTTGGCCCCAGGGGTCTGACAGGCAGCCCAGGGTCACTGCTCCCCAGTTAATGATCACAAAGGCCCTGAAGCTTTGCCTGCCACATAACTCTGGACCCTGGACCCTCATCCCCAGGGACCCAATGATTGGTGGTCCCTGCCCTCTGAGAGCCCACAGCCTGGGAACTCTAGTTACAGGGTGGTGGAACCTGGGGTGGGGGAAGCGTGGTCTTATGCTGCTCCTGGCCTGAAATAGGGTGTATAATAAATTCAGGACAGGAGGTAGAGTTGGATGTAAGAGGAAGATCCCCAGGTAGAAAGAAAGAGGCCCCAGTGCAAGGCCTGACTCTGCCACTGACTTCCTGGGTAGTTTGGGGCAAGTCACTCTCCTCCTCTGGGCCTCGGAGCCTCCACTGCAGAAGACAGGGTAGGCCCCTGTGCTATCCCCAGCTCCGGCATGCCCAGATACTGGCTGTGCAGCCACATCCGTAGCCTCCATGTCTCTGAGCTCAGGGGTCCCGTCTGTAAAATGGCACTGGACCAGGTCACCGCTCCAGGTCCCCGCTCCAGGTCCCAAATCTGAGAGTCAAGGGCCCCTGACCTGCGGGAGGCAGCAGCAGCAGCGTGCCACCTCTCCTCTGGGCCAGACATCTCTGGGACAAGAGAGGGAAGGAAGGGTGGGAAGGCAGGTCCAAGACTCAGTCTCTTCACAGCAACCAGGGGAAATGAGCTTTAAAGTTCTCATTTTACATGTGGGGAAACTGAGACTCAGGAAGGTTCAATCACTTGCTCAGGCTCACTCGGCTGGAAAGAGGCTTTGCTGAGACCCAAACTCAGTGTGGCTGGCACGTATCCTCACCTCTGTCTGGGGAGATCATGCAGGACCTCTTGGCATCGTCCTAGTTAGGGAGCAACAGTGTCCTTTCCAGGTAAAGGGTCACAGTTGCTAAACCAGTCAAGCCCTGGGAGCCCGGAGTCTCTGGGGCAGCCAGGAAAGCCCTCCAGCCCTGCACACATGTGTGGGCACCCAGGACAAAGGCATGTCCTAGGAGGATCCCCAGGCTGTGGCCACTGAGTGGAAGGTGGGCTATGGCACCTATGCCACTCACGGGCACTCAGGTCAGGTATAGTTCCTGTGACGAGAGGCAGCCTGGCTCTGCCACCTCTCACTATTTGAGCGCATCCTAGTCCTTCCTTTCTCTGGACCTCAGATGTCCCCTTACCCTCTGATCTTGGGTACTGCTGGCGCTTGTCCAGTGCCACACACATAGTAGACAGCTTCTGGTGTCTGCCCCAGGAAGTAAGCTGAACAGCTCGAGTCATTCCCCTGTAGTTGGTCCCAGGACCCCCACAACCAGCTCCCGCCTTGCCTCTCTGGGAACCTTAAGCTAGTTTCCATGTCCCTCTGGGCCTCCCATGGCAGCTACCAGAGTCTGGAGGAGGAGACCTCACCCTCCACCCCAGGCCACAGTGTACAAAAGGCCTTGGCTAGCCTAGGAGACAACGCCCTGTTCTTTTCTCTTCACCCCAAACACTGTTGTTCTTGACTTCCCAGAAGCCGGCACTCATGGGAAGCCTGCGCATGGAGCTTGTTTGCTTTCTGGCTCACTGCTGTTCTCTGCTCCTCGTGGGAACACCCGAACCTCTGGCATATTGGACTTTACTAATTGGGACAATGGTCAGCTAACAGAGACGCCAGTTATGAAAGCCAGTGAAACCGGACAGGGCCTCAGTGAGGTCTGGAGAGCCCCGTGGACCTGTGATCAGGGCCCTAGTTTCCGTATCTATAAACTGGGAAAAGGATATGCAGATTCCGGGACAGTGAGGAGGTCCAAGGCCCTGCACACAGTACGAGCTCCCCAACAGTGAGCCCCTTTCCTCTTGAATTGTCTGGTTTCTTTGCAGAGGCCTTCGTTCAGCATTGGCTCATGAGAGCAAGAGGGGCAGGAGAAAGGTTACAGGCTCTATAGTGAGATTCTTGAGTTCAGGTCTGGGCTGTGTCACCTGCAGCAAGTTACTGTTCCTCTCTAAGCCTTGGCCCCTTGTTTGTAAACAGGGACAGTGATGCCCACTTGCAAGACCGGAGCTCCGGAGTGAGACTCGGAGTACACTGCACAGTTAAGACTCATTCGCAGCATGGTCGTTAGTTCATCTTCTCGTTGTAGATAATGACACCAAGAACAACAGTGTGACTTCTCAGAGTCACATGCAAGTACCTGGCAGAAAACACCTAGAACCCAGGCCTCATGGTGACCAGGCCAAAGCTGAGGTCTGTCTCCACGACATGACAGGGCTCACTGGAAGGGCCAGCTGGACCTCTGTGTCGGCACAGTCTGTCTTGAGTGTGGAAAGCCACTGGGGAGTCAGCCAGTGGAGCTTGGCTGAAGCCATGTCCCGAGGCCAACGATCCCAGGGACCAAAACCACTGGCCCATTCCCAGCCTCCGGAGGCTACCCCACCTAGCACTGACAGCTAGGACAGGACATTCAGAGGGGGCCAGGCCCCACCACTTCCTGACCGTGTCCCCTGGAAACAGCCAGATATGACCATGGGCACAAGCCCACTTCACATTCTGCCTCCCCTTCTCCTCTGGGGGTCCTGGCAGGCGTGGGCCAGTAGCTAGGCTGTAAGAAGCTGCAGACAACTAGCCCCTCCAGCACCCTGCAGCCCACAGTGGGGGAGCCCCGGCACAAACAAGTCAGCAGCAGGGCACGGAGGCCCCGATGCAGGCGCTGTGGCCGCAGGACCAGCGGAAGATGGAACAGCCTCCATGAGCAAACCTCCTGGGAAAACAGTGCCTGAGATGCCCCAGCCAGCCGGAAGGAGCCATGGAGGAGGCTCCCTGCGCAGAGTAAGGGCTTTCCTCCCAGGACGGGAAGACAATGTGCGTGACTGTGGAAAGGGCTCCAGCCAGGAAAATCTGGGTGTGAGTCCCTGATCCACCGCTTTCTAACCGCGTGGTGTGAGCAAGCCCTTCTGCTGTCTGAGCCTCTGTTTTCTCATCTGGGGGTTATAAACCCTTCCCAGGGTTGCTGGGGGCATTTTGTAAGGTAAAATACATTTGGGGCTCAGCATGGAGCTGGGCATAGAGTCTGTACCTACAAAGGGGCTTTCTGAGACTCAAGTTCCTGAGGTATAAAACTGAGGTACATGCCCTGGCTGATGGCTCAATGGGTAAGGTGACAGCCTGCGAACCCAAAGGTTGCTGGTTCGATTCCCCAGCTGGGGCACATAACCAGGTTGCAAGCCAGGTCTCCAGACAGCTCTGTAGCTGGAGGCAGGTGAAAGGCAACCACACATTGATGTCTCTCTCTCTCTCTCTGCCTCTCTCCCTTCCCTTCTCTCTAAAAATAATAAATAAAATATTAAAAAACAACAACAACAACAAACTGAGGTACAAATGCCTTCCTCGAAGGCAAGTGCAAAGGGCCGAATAAGACCATAAATGTGGATGATCCTAGGACCATGCCTGGCCTAACACAGAAGTTCAACAATGCCAGTTTCCTTCCCCCAGGAGCAAGGGGCTGGCCTCTGCAAGCTCAGGATGCCAAGAATGACCCATGGGGTGAGGGGTGCATGACCTTGTAGCCAAGAGAATACAGGAACTGTCTGGGGTACACTTGGATTTGGCAAGCAACCCTTCTGCAGAGTTCCAATTTCCCCTCTGTAAGATGGGGTGACAACTTCTACCCTGTGGGGTGTCTGGGAGCCCTGGGCACTATGCTTGACCCATTGCAGGTATTCAATAACCGTAAGATCCAGAGACAAGCCCCACCATGTGTCCAGGCTGTGCACACGTATATAGGCCACTGGCCTGCATACCCACCCCTGACATCTACCTCTGTGTCCTTGCATCCAAAGAAAGGGAGGGTTGAAGGGTCCCAGTCAAAGCCCAGAGACCCAGGCTGGTGGCTGGTGCCAGGGATGGGAGGCATCTCAGGGGCCTGCCTTTGGTCCCACCCCCTCCATGAGCCCCTTCTGAGGATGTACTCCCCTTCCTCTGGTCCGCCTCACCCAAAAGAGCAAGGGCTTTGGAGTCACCATCTGATCCCAGCCCTGTCACCCACTACTGGGGTGACCCTGGGAAAGTGACTCAACCTCTCTTAGCCTGTGTCCTTGGATACAGAATGACAAGACAATGCCACAGGCTTGCCAGCACTTGATTCTAATAAACATCCCAGTGATGGAAAAAACTCCAAATGCTAATAGCATGAGTTGAGATCTTTGTAATGGATCTCAAATTCCTAAGTAAAAAAGAACTTCCAGAGATTCAAAGATATTTTATTATTACTAATCCTTTTTAGTTTAATGGGTTTTTTTAAATACTTTCTCCTCTTAAATATAAACAGAAGTATGGTGCTGGAATGCCTTTGTTCCTTTCCCATGTCAGAGGACAATCGCATCTAGCTGGAAGAATTACACACAATCCAGCACACAGAACCCAGTGCCTAGCACACAGTAGGGCTCCAGAATGGTGTTGTCTTCTCTCCCAAGGTGTGCGGCCAGCCTCACCTCCACGCAGACACCAGTCACTAGCATCAGCCTCCAGATGCCTGTCCCTCTGGGGGCTTCCAGAACCCTCAGGGACACTCTCCAAGGCAGGGCCTACCCAGAGTCATCCTACCAGGACCGCAGGTTGGGCTGAGGCCTGGGCTGAAACCCCATGCACTCCCGCCCCCACAACCCAGCCATTGTCCTGGTTCTGAGTCCCTATCTTTCCTCTGAAACCACTGTGGCAGCTTCCTTACTGCCTCTGACTCTCTATTACCCCTGGAGGAGGCATTACCCCTACTCAGGCCCTTCCACAGCCCGGTGTATAATGAAAGCAGACAGAACTCCCCAGCCTACGGCCCTCTGCGCTCTGGCGCCACATGCTTTCGTAGCCTCACCACCTGCTCGCCCCCCAGCATTGGCCTCTGTGCCATCTAACGTTGCCCCTATACATCCCAGTCTGCCTTCAGGAGGCATGGCGTCTAGCCTCGGCTCTGCCTCTGCCTTCGTGTGACCTTGGGCATGCTCTTGACCTCTTGGAGCCTCGGTTCATTGGACTACTGGGGACTCTCGTGCAGAAGAGAAGACAAAGGAGTGCACGCCAGGTGCCAGGAGGGCTCAGGAACCCCCAGCCTGCGCCTCCTCCCCAGTGGCACCGACTCTCTTGCCTCCCAGCTCCCACAGCAGCAGCAGCCAGGGCGGGAGAGGAGGGAAGCTGGCTTACAGGAAAATTACTAGGCTCTGGCTGGCCAGTGCCGGTGCTGGCAGCTGCCTCTGAGACAGGATCTGGGGGCCTGGCAGGCTCTTCCTGAGCCATGGACTTGGCCCCAGGCCTTGATCCCTGTCTAAGCCAGAGGGTAGTGGGAGGTACTCTGGGCCCCAGCCCTCTAGGGCACACCCACTCTTTGGCATCCAAAGAGACAGGGAGGAGGAGGCAAAACACAGACAGGGCTTTGTGGAAAGAGAAAACTGGCTCCTGCCGCTGTGTGCTGGGCCCCAAACACTGACATGAAAAGGGTCTCTCTGTGCCCCAGGGTTGAATCCCAAGAGCTAAACCCTGGGGACTACGTCCCCATGTCGTATACTTTGTACCATGCTGAGCGTCACATACGCCCTGTTCTCCATGCCCCATACTCTGAGGCTCTGTGTTCCTCAAACCTTGTCCTGCATGCCTACTCTGATGCATGTTCCATGGACTATGTCCCATGTCACTTATTCCTTGGGTCATGCTCCATGCACCATGTCACATCTGTTACATGACATGCACCTTGTACTACCTACCATCTTCTGAATCCCAGTGGGGTTGGGACCCAGTACACTCTATCAGGTCCTGTCCCTTGAAAGTGCATGCCATACCCTTGCCTGGGGTCCACAAATGGTGTCCCTTGAGCCATGAGTCAGTCCCATCTGCAGTGGAATGGTTAAGGCAGGCAGGCCCTGGGCCGGACTCCCAACCCTACACACCATTACCTATGCAACCTGGGGAAAGTTACCTCCCTTCTCAACACCTCAGTTTCTCAAGATGTAAAATAGAAATGACTTTAACACTCACCTAATAAGAGCTCTTTGGGGAAATAAGGTGCTTAGCCCAGAGCCTGGCACAGATGCCCCACATACTGCATGCCTGGTTCCCGTTTCCCCTGCTCCCACCGTGCAGCACACACTCTACCATATTAGTGACATTCAAACGATAAGCTACAAGGAAGATATCAGTGTTTCCTCTCCTGCTAAGGCAAAATCCAAGGCTCGGCACTAATCTGCATGAGGTCACACGGCCAGAAAAGAAGAAGCTGGGGGTACAAATGTCTGGGAATTCGGAAGGACACAGTAGATTCGTGACGGATCCTGGGGTGGGTGTCGAGAGCCAGCAAGCAGGCGCAGGCACCGTTTAGGTGTTCTCATACCGAACTGTGGGAATGCAGGCCCAATTCTGTAAATGCATTTTTCACTGAACTCATTAAACAGGGCGAACCATACGTACGTACCTCACACATAGTTACTTTGACAACTGACGTGAATGATACTTCAACAAGGTTGATTAAAACAGAAGAAAACCTATGCACTGCCGGTGCTACCTCGCTGCGGAAGCATTGGGCACTACCCTCTGAGCTAGTGGAGAGGGGGCAAGGGCTGAGCCACCGCTCTGAGCCTGCGGGGCAGCCTGGGGCAGCCTGGCTCGCAAGCACTCTGCACGTCAGGCATGCAGCAGAAGCACCGGGGGCTCCAGAGAGCGTGAATTCCCAGGCCCCAAACCCAGCTCTACGTCTGCAGGCCAGGGTAGGGTTTGGGAACCTGGGATTCTGAGGCTCAGCCTGGACTGGACACCATGTATTAAAGCCCAATATCTCCTTTCACATTGAAGAAACTGAGACCAAGCAGGACAGGGAGAGGACTGATCAAACTAGTCAATCAAACAATGGAAGAGCCAGAGCAGGAACTGGGACCCCATTCCTTGTCCTGTGTCTCGTTTCCCTCCTCCTCCTTGGCCCTAAGCCTGTCGGTGACTCAGGGCTCTGAGTCACCAGTGGCACCACAGAGGAAACTTCTTAGGAAAAACAATCCCAAACAAAGCTTCCCAAATCTCGGGAACAGAAGAGGCCCAGGGGGCTAAGAGAGGGAGGAGAGCAGAACAAAGGGTGGAGTTGGAGGCCAGGATCCAGATCTGGTCTCTCTTCTTGGCCGCTGACTTGTGCGGGGCCCTAGAAAAGGTACTTCTCTGTACTGAATCCGTTTCCCCACCTGTAAGTAATACCTACACTGCACACAGAAGCTTATTATGGACCAGTAGCATTAATTACTTACAAGCTTTGTCTGTTACCAATGCTTTCCCAAAACCCATAGGAAGCATCATTCCTGCTTTACAGATGGGAAAACTGAGGCTCCGAGAGGTTCAGCCCAAAGACGACTATTAGGAAGTACAGGGCAGAGTCTGAATCTAGGACCATCTGACTCTGAGGTCTTACTCTCACTCCTACACACCTTTAAAACCTACCTACTGCATAGAGTGTGGCACACCGAGGACACCTCATCAAACATGAAAGGTGAATGGCCAGGGGAGGTGCTCAACCACCAAGGCCTTTCTTCCTCTAGGTCAGGTCCTTCCTCAGGATGTCTTGGCCCGGTGGAGAACACACATGAACTTGGGTCATCACTCAGGTGACACAAACTGGGGAGCACCCAGGACTCGACAAGCCACAAAGGAGGAGCGTTTGAGCAGACCCTCAAAGGATGAACGAAGGTTTGTCTGTGGGGAACTGGAAACAGGACAGTCAGGTGGAGAGAACAGCAAGAGCAAAAAGGCTCAGAGGTGTGGAGACTTGGACGTGTGGGTGAGGAAGGGACCTGACCAGCAGGAGTGCTGAACTGATGCGAGGCAGGGAGGTATTACTGAGCTGGGAGAGAACAGGATCGGAATGAGTTTCATCTCTGCAGACGGCCTGCAGGCAGCCAAACCAGGAGTTAAGATGGGGGCTTCCCCCAGGCCTCCCAGGATCCTCTCTTCAAGCAAGCTTCAGAGACCACCCCAGACTCTTTGCTACTCACCCATGGGTCAGACTCGTCCCCGAGGGCTTCTTCCTCGGCCATAGCTGGGCAGGGCAGAGGGCAGGCAGACCTCTCCTGGCCACATCAACCTAATCACATCAGCCTATAAATAGGACCCTGTGGCTTTAGTCTGAAATAGCTGCGCCAGGCCCAACTTCACAGACATCACATGGGCACACACAGTTCCGGAAATGATCCTTCTCTTTGACACAATTAAAAACCAAAACTTCCTCAGGAAACCCCTGTTCACATTCTAACTCACTTTCTTTAAACATGAAGCAGGGACCCGGGGGAAGAGCCCTCCACCCGCTGCTTATTATTGAAAGTGGGGCTTATGACTCCTCTGCTTTCCACTCTCTGGGACTCTGAGTGAACCACCACTTCTCTCTGGGCCTCAGTTTCCCCAAAGGTAAACTAAGGAGGTTAAATGATACCCTTAAGGCCTTTGTAGCCAGGTACTCTCTGGGGTGGTCTGTGGAAGGCCCCGATGTCCAAGATGCCCACTCCATTGTTACCCTTTCCCCAGCTAACTTAAAATCTTAGTGACCAGCACTTTAAACGTTAGAACTGCAACACATGTTTGAGCCAGGGAGAAATGAACAGGCCCAATCCCTGCCACTAAAGGGCAGGTGGCCTTGGAGGAGTGACTGTCCTTCTCTGGGCTCCCACTCTCAGATGAGGGTGCTGGCACAGGGTGTATGCCTTTTTTTTAACTTAAAACTGTTTGTTTAGGGTTTATGAGAATTAGGGTAGGCCAGCTTTGTGCTGAGTGCTGGAGCTAAAGAGACACACAAGACCTCATCCAGCCCTCTGAGCCCAGCCCTGGGCCAGGCCCCCGTGGGGAAATGAAAAGGCATTTCCAAACCAATCAGAGTCCCAATAGAGGCCTCCCTTGGGGCTGCTGGGAACACCTAGTTTTCAATTCCGACTACAGATGGATGCTGCAGAGGAGAACTCCTCAAAGGGTAGATCAGGACATGGACTGAGCCGTTAGCGGCCAACAGGGAAGTAAAGATAAATGGCCATCCTATGCACAGACATATGCTTAGGACTTCAGTGCCCCCTACAAATGCTATTATCACCCCCATTTCACAGAGGAGGAAACTGAGGCTGAAAGGGGTGAAGGGCATGTCAAGGGGCACATAGCAAGTCAGGGCAGGAGAGATACTTCAGGTTCAGGCCTGTTTGCTTCTGCAGACAATGGGGAATCACCCAACCTAACAAAGGCAGGGGACAGAAAGGGGCAGAGTATTTATTGTGTAGGTGGGTGGGAGTGACAAGGCTCCGCCCAGTGATACTCATTCTTTCTCACCAGCTTATAGCACTGCCCACCCCCATCCACCCTCCCTCTCAAATCCATCAGTCAAGCCACTCCCAGTTGAAGATGTGTCCAAGGCTCACCGGCCTTACAGGCAGTGCCTCCCCCTGCTCCACTCTCCCGTTATCTCCTGCCACTCTCCACCCCAACCCCGCTTTAATCACACTGCTCGCTAGACCCCAAGCACCGTGGCTCCAAGTGGCCAAGCCTTTGCACATGAGACTCTAGTGCCTGAAAGCCCAACACACCCTGGCAGCCTAGTTCTTGGCTCAGAAGAGGACAAGCCTCCCTGGCTCCTTTGGTATTTAGCAGCGTGAACTCCAGGCCCAGCTATCACAATTCTGATCTCCGAGGGCGGGGCTGGCCTGATTCATCTCCCCTCGCCACACACAAGCTCAGCAATGAAAAAAGGCAAGGAGCCCAGAGAAGCTGCGAAGTACACATTTCCCAGGACTGCCCAAGCCTAAAACCAAGGCGTAGGGTCAGGACGCCACAGTGTGGAGGAACCAAAAACAACACCCTTGGGACTTAAGGTCTATCTCTTTGCAGGGTTCTATTAATATTAATGAAATTAGGGCAAATCTCTCCCCTGCTTTAAAACACCCAGGAGTTCCCCATTGGCCTAGAATAAAATCCAAACTCCAACCAAGGCCCCCAAGGACTTGCATGGCTGAAGTGTTGTCAGGTCTCCAGGCCGAAGGATGACCCATTACACTCCCTTCCTTCAGTCCCCAACAACACTACCGACTATGCCCCACCTGAGAGCCTTGTCCATGCTGTTCCCGCTGCCTGGGGCTCCCTTCCCTGTTCACCCAGCCACTTTCCATTCCCTCTTCAGGTCTGGGCTTTTTCAGGGAAGCTTCCCTCATCTGCCCAGATGGAATCCCATCACACCCACCCAACTGCATACAACCTCATAACCCTCGTTGTTTTCTTTACAGCGGAAGAAAGAAACGTGTTGTGTGTGTGATGACTTACTATAAGACCCAGGACTATCAAGACCACCAGGGATAGAAAAACCTTTCTCCAACACTCAGCTCACGGCCTAAGTATCTGTCAAGGGAATGTGCCCATGAATGAATGAATGAATGAATGAACAAGTGGAGCTATAATGTAACTCAAGAAATGTAACAAGAAAGGTGGTCAGAGTCTTGGTGAAGGTTAGAGGCAGAAAGTCAGGGCCCAGAGAAGGTCAGGGAAATAGGAGAGAAACTGAATGGTGCAGCCTCCCTGAGGCAAAAAGAAGAGCGCACTTCTAAAAGGAGGAGGCATCAGACGCTCCAGGGAGATGGCACCTGGAGATCTGAGGACGTACCACTGGATCTGGACAAGCAGGAGCTCACCGGGGCCTCCTTGGTTGAGCCCAAGTGCAGCAGAAGTAGTGTGAGGTGGGCACAGAGCAGGGGCGAGACAGCCAAGCTCCCTTAACAGCTGGGCCTGGCCGGCCTGGCCCTGCAGCCTGGCCCTGCAGGGTCTGCACGAGCAGGGAGGCAGAAGACAGGTCCCTGCGTCATTGTTACCGAAAGCACGAACAGAGTGTAACACTTTTTGGTGACAGATCACTTAGAGGCAAATTGGCTGTAGGAGCTGAAGCTGGAGCTTCAGGACCAACACCAGCCCCCGTCCCTCCTCTCTGCGTAGTGTTAATCTCTGGCTGATGTGGGACAAGTCCCCTCTCTGGGTCTGGCGGGCCTTCTAGGAATCCTGGCTTTGAGGATAAAGCATTCTGGAGACCACCAGAAGGCCCCTTCTTCTAAGCTAGGGGAAAGAGGAACAGCTCTGACCGTGGTCAATGTCGCAGTCATCGGCTGTGGCCCTGGAAGCCAGCTGGGCCGCAGCCGATGAGTAAGCATGTAGACATTCGGCCCCTTCTCCTCTGGGCAACCAAGGTGATGACATGAGCTGGAGGGGTGTTTTCCAGGCTCTCCGCTTAGCTGCAATTAGAAATTCACTTCCTTTCCGGCTCTGGAAGCTGGGTTAGTCCCCAGCTGTGATCCTTCCCATTTCATCAAGTCCTTCAGCATCTACGAGCTTGTGCCATCCTCTCAACAACTTGTTAGGTGGGTGCAGGGAGGCCAATGCACTCATGTTTTAGGTCCCAAGTGACCCGAGTCTCAGGCTTCCAGTCCAGGACTCTGCGCCCCACCCCCTGGGTCTCAGCCGACTTCATCAGGTCACCTGTGAACCTGATAGTCAGGTGGGCCCCACCCTGCCAGCCCTCCCAGCTGTCCCCAGGTGGGTATGACTCATCCACCTGCCTCATGACTCACTTTCTCAGGCACTCCTCCTGCAGTCAACAAGCTGGAGACTTGGCGGCCACACCCCAGCTTTTCTCACCTCTCCAAAGCCTCCAGGGAGAATCTGTGCACCTCCTTCCTCCTGGGGGAACCCACCCTCTAACAGAAGAGCCAGCAGAGGCCTTGATCGGGAAAGCAACTGTCCCGCAGTCCCCCGGCAAGCAGCACAGCCAGGTGGGGACCCGGGCACCCTGGCACCCAGCCCAGTCAGTCCTTGCCACTTCCCCACCGGATCAGCCTTGCCTGGCCTCCCTCTGAAGGGCAGGCGAGAGGCGAGTCAGATAACAGGCAGAAATGTACTCTGAGATTTACTAGGAAAACCTCAGACACTACCTTCGAATCCACAATGGTGACTGGCACTGCTTCACTATCCTTCACTATCAGTCAGAGCCTGGTTTAGGAAGACTCGGGAAGTCTGCATTGACTCAGGGGTCTGCACTGCTCTACCTACCTTGCAGGGCCGCGTAGGTGAAGAGGGCTGTGCCAGGGGGAGAGGCTAGGACCAAGTCAGGAGCCGTAGAGCAGATATCAGTACCACCTGCAAATAAAGGGCTAGCTCAGTGTCAAGGACTCAAGATCATCTGGTCAAATCAAAACCTTCCCCTCCTCCCCAGCCCCCACTACCTGTATTTACAGGCCTCCAACCATGGGACACTTACTTCCTGCCAAGGCTTCAAGACCTACTGTTGGAGAGTTTGGCTGGTTAAACAAATTGTACTTAAAATCTCTCTCTCTGTGGTCTCCCAGAACAGGTCTGTCACCCTGCTTTCGCATGACTCCTTGGAGACTTATAAACAGAGATCCTAGGCCCCTAAGTCTTCTACAAGTTATACAGCCCCTTTCCTCTGGCCTCTCCTGAGACTAGGGTGTCCAGGTCCCTTAACCCCCTTCTCTGGTCTACTCCAAATGAATCCCGTCCCTCCTGGAGAAAGAAGAAAACAGAATTAGACAAGGAAATGAACTCTGTCCAAATCAGGACAGGCAGAACTGTCACCTCCATCATTCTAGATACCATGCCTCTATTAATCCAACATAAAATCCCATGATCATTTAAGGTAATCTCATTGCATGACTGAATTCAGATCACGATCCTTGCAATTGACTTTAGAGTAGTGGCTGAGGATTCTGGAGCTTAGACAAAATGGCCCTTCAGTTAACTAGCTATTCAATGTCACCAAGTTACTGCACCCCTCTGACTCTGTTTCCTTCTCTGTAAAAAGAAGAAGAAGAAGAAGAAGAAGAAGAAGAAGAAGAAAAAGTATTATGTTAGAACCCACCCCGACAAGTCATTATAAGGATTAAATGAGAGATGTCAAAGGTTTTGAACAGTGCATATATTTACTGATTATTAATTAAATCCCTATGCCTTTTCCTAGAAATTGTATCTTCCGCTCACCTGGGTGACTGCAATGCTTCCTAACTGGTCCTCCCATGTCCTCTCTCCTTCCCTAAGTGCCCTCTCCTCAGAGCAAGGCCAGGCCATGCCAGGCCACTCCTCTGCTCAGAGTCTGAGCCCCCCATGGTCCCCAGAGCAAGTCCAAGATCCTTAACAAACTTTTGCACATCTTTTATGATCTGCCCCCATTGGCCCCTGGAGCGGCAGCTCTCATCAGTTCCTGTCCGCCACCCACATCTCCTCCCAGACCCAGCCAGACACAGCTGCACGCTGTTCCTTACACCCTCGCAGATTCTGTGCACAGACTGCTTCCTCGGTTTCAGAACTCCCTTTCATCTCTATGCTTCTCTTCTCCTTCCGATCACCATCCAGCCCAGCTTTCCTCCAGGAAATCTCTCACCTCCCCTTCCCCTTGGGGGCAGAGCTCCTCTGAGGTCCCACAGGCCTCAGGTCTTCCCTGGCACACAGAGCTGGCTTCAGAGTGCAGGTGCTGCCATCTATGAGCAGAAAGAGCATTACACTCTCTCCCAGGGTTTGGACACAGGGAGCCCCAGTTTCCAACTCAGCTGGGTTTACAATGACTCCCAGCTGACCCCAAGTCAGTCTGTTTTCCATTTCGGACCTCAGAGCTGCAGTGGCTTAAAAACAAGGTCCACAAACCGCTGACTGTAGTCCATCGCCCACACGCCCTAGATGGAGCCATAAAGAGAGGCGGTTCCTTGCGGTGCTCGGATCCCAGCCCAGGCCAGCGAGAGGCCCGTTTGCTGAATTACAACTTAGAGCACAGGGAGAGGAGGTGCTTTCTAACAGCCAGAGCTGCGCACTGGAGCAAAGGCTGGCCTTTGGGTAGATCTCCCCTTTGATATTAGTGTGTAAGCCAACCAGGAACCTCATCTGCATAGAAAATAGATGAAGAGGAGTTTTCTGCCCTGGGGGTGGGGCAGGGGTGACGACCAGAAGTGTTTTGTTGTTGTTGTTTTAGATTTTATTTATTATTTATATAGAGAGGGGAAGGCAGGAAGGCAGAGAGGGAAACATCAATGTATGGTTTGCCTTTCACCTGCCTCCAGCTACGGACCTGGCTAGAGACCTGGCTTGCAATCTGGTTGTGTGCCCTGACTGGGAATCAAACCAGCGACCTTTGGGTTCGCAGGCCGGTGCCTTATCCACTGTGCCACCAGCCAGGGCTCAGAAGTGTTTTCCCTCCTGAAGGACCGCTCCCAGCTCACCGGGAGGACCTTCAGATTCGGTGGGAGAAATGTGATATCTGACCAGCAAAGCCAGAGGGCTCAAAGGGCCACCCCAATGACCACAATTACTACTTTCTGAGCACTTACCGAGTATTGAACTCGGACATACATCATCTCTCATCCTCCCAATAACTTTGCCCAGCAGGTAGCATTCTTCCATTTTGTGAAGGAAGGACATAGCTCAGAGAGGTGAAATAATGTGCTCAGGGTCACAGCTAAGATGCCTGGGCAATTCCCACCAAATCAAGCTGCCTGCCCAGCATCTTGGTCTCACTGAATTTCAAGCTACGAGGCTAAGCCCTCTTGCTCACCAGAGAAAAACACACAGCTTTGGTGACTCTAGATCAGGGGTTAGCAAACTTTTACTGCACAGGGCTTGGCAATAAATATTTTAGGTTTTGCAGGTCCCATACCCTTGTCTTTGCATATTCTTCCTTGTTTGGGTTTGGACTCTTTTTTTTTTTTTTTAACAGCCTTTGAAAAATGTGAAAACCATTTCTTAGCTCAGAGGCAAAATAACAGTCTGGGGCCTCACCGGGGCTGTGGTTTGCAGCCTGTAGGCTGAGAGTAATGTTTATCATCTTAAGTATGAAAACTTCAGGTGGGAATGCTGAAGCCAAATGTTAGGTCCTCCAGCTGTATTTCTCCTCCTTTAGATGGCTTCCTACTGAGTCACTCTCTCTTAAAGAAGGACTGGCCCTACCTCACTGCAAAATTAGGCAGCAAAATTATTTATGTCAAGAGCTGTCCAGATTCTAGAAGCTCACCAAATAGATTCTAGAAGCTGTGAACCAAATAGTTTGACTCGGGTGTGGGGAAGAGAAAAGGAAGGCAAATACAATGGGTAGGAAGAGCCTCGAAGAAAAAACATTAAGAAATGCGGGCTCTTGTCTGAGCCCTGAAGGGGGAAGGGACTGTGACTCCTGCTATAGGAAGTGTGGTCCCTGCACTAGCAACGTCCTGCATCACCTGGGAGGGCGTCAGCAATGCAGAGTCTCAGCCCTCCCCCCAGACCTACTGAACCGGAATCTGCATTTTAACAAAATCCACATTTGATTCGGGTGCAGGATGAGTTTAAGATGCTCTAGGACATCTTTCTTTAAAAAAAAAAAAAAAAAGATTTTATTTATTTATTTTTCGAGAGAGGGGAGGGGAGGCAGAAAGGGGGAGAGAACATCACTGTGTGGTTGCCTCTCACATGCCGCAACCTGGGCCACAGCCCAGGCATGTGCCCTGACTGGGAATGCAACCAGCGACCCCTTGGTCCCCAGCTCAGCTCTCAATTGATCCACTGAGCCACATCAGCCACGGCTAGAGCATCTTTCATGTCCAGCTGAACCACTGTTAACAAAACCCTACCCCTGAGGAGAGCAGAGGTCCAAAGGTATCTTTCTTTATATGGTAATATTAAGTCTCTGACCTAACATCTGTACTAGTGACCTGAAAAAGCACCCCAATTTAGGATACACAATTGACACACCAAAACCTGCCACTGGATCTTGAAATCAAACCAACTGGCAGAAAATCAGACCTGGGAGGACAAGAGAAGGTGCCATGCGCAATGGGGGAAACCAGTTAGAGAAATGACCTTCCCAAGACCACACTGCCAGGGCAACCTAGGGGTGTGACCACGGCCAGGTTTCTTAATCTTTCCAGGCCTTAGGTTTAATAACTGAAGTCATTTTGGTTTCAATGAGTAGCAATCAGAGGCCTTGCTGTGTGCTTTAGGAAATGTACTTGCCCTCTCTGAGCGTGGATATCCCCAGCCATGAAGTAAGGGGGTGGGGCCAGGCGATTCCCAAGGTCCAACTCTAAAGGTCTGGAGCCTGGAAGCTCTTTTGAGATGACATAGGTCTTCAGCTGAGGGTCACTACAGTCACACCAAAGCCAAGGGAACACAAAGTCAAGGCCCTCTGTTTTAAGAGAGGAGGCAGGACGGTGACCTGGCATAAGCTCAAGGTCTTATGGAAAGTGCAAAGCGGAAACTACCTATAGAATGAGAACCAACTTCTCTCTAGCTCTTTAGTCTGGACTTTAACTGTCCTCTTGTACTGAGGCGGAACTGTGCAAATGTACTTGCTAAATGAATGAATGAAGAATGGTGTTTCCGTAAATAAGTCCTGAGCTAAAATTTTGATAACCAGCCCCCAAGTTTCCCACAAAAGGCTGTCACCCTCATGCATGGCTGATGGACATTAGAATGGCTATAACCTTTCTGGGCAGAAATTAGGCAAAATGTAGCAAAAGCTGTAAAACATGTCATTTTTTTATCCAGACACTCCAAGTTTTGAGACCCTTCTAAGAAATAATGAGGGAATAATTAATGCGCTAGGATGTTATGTTCACTGAAGCGTTGTTTATTAACAGCCTAAATGCCTAATACTAGAGGATCAGTTAAATGAACCATGGTATATTACACCATAGATACAATAATAGAGTGATTCAAAATCATACTGGAATATCATTTTCATAATAGAAGGTAAAACCTGTTTTGTTTTGTTTTATAAATAAAATGCATAATTTCACTTCTTTAATCCCCTGGTCTATTGGAACAAAAGATTTAAAATAGCAATAAGTGCATTTATCCACTTAGGTATAGTATTTTTTAAGAAACTCTTAAAAATTAAATTTAGAGTCCAGAATAACATGAGAAAATATTTATGCTATAATGTTAAAAGAAACAACAATTTGGCCCTGGCTGGTAGCACAGTGGATAAGGTGCCGGCCTGCGAACCCAAAGGTCGCAGGTTCGATTCCCAGCCAGGGCACATAACCAGGTTGCAAACCAGGTCTCCAGCCAGGTCTGTAGCTGGAGGCAGGTGAAAAGCAACCACACATTGATGTGTCTCTTCCTCTCTGCCTCTCTCCCTTCCCCTCTTTCTAAAAAAAATAATGAAATAAAATCTTTTTTAAAAAAACTAAAAAAAGAAACAACAATTTAGAATAAAAAATTATAAATTCAGTATGAGCACAATTTGGTGGGGGAAGAAAAGAAAGGTGCTGAAAATATCAGGAAAAAAATGCATCCAAATGTCAGCAGCGATTGTCTCTGGTTGGCAGAATTATAGACAGCTCTTATTTTTTAACACTTTTTATTTTCCAAATTTCCTATCAACAACATTTATTATAATCAGAAAAAGAAAAAAAAAATATCCTTGGAGGAAAGGAAAAAAAAAATGCCCCACATTCCATGGGTATCCTACCCCTAGCACTTTGCTACTCCCCCAAATTAACTAGTATTTACTAAGTACCTACCAAGGGCCCAGCCCAGCCACAGTCAATATAGGAAGGAAATGAAGGGCCTACCTCCACCCCTAAAGCTTACATATACCATATATATATATATATATATATATATATATATATATATATCCTTTGTTTAGCAAATAAACTGGACCCACATGACTTCTTTGTTAAGGTTGGAAATAAGGCTGTTTGCTTAAAAGCAGAATCAGTGAATCCACTCCCACGAGTGCGGTGCCTCCATCAAAGTTCCCTGAGACACCGTGGCTCAAAATATCTCTGGCATTCCCTCAGGCAGAGCAAATTTCAGGGATGTCTTACAGCCCAAGAAGAAAACTGCTACCCCTTAGTCCAAGCATTGAATGCACAGAGGCTCCTTCTGAGACAGAAAAGGCAAATCACCAGGAAGGAGTTGGATGAAGGGTCTGGGAAGGAACCTAACTGGCCAAGTGGTGCCTGGGGACCCCTGGGCAGGGCAACTCACATCTCTGGGTCTCAATTTCATCATCTATAAAATGAGGTCCACTATGACAATCTCAGGGCTATTGTGAAGTTCAAAGAAGAGAAAGTAAGACATTTCATTCCTCTAGGCCAAGCCTTAGTTTCCTCATCTATAAAACTGAGTCATTATTGCCTCCCTCATAAGGCTGGTAAAAGATTAAACAAGACAGTGAAGACAAAAGATGAACATACTGTAAGCATGCTATATACAGTGGTCATGATTCTTACTGCTTGTAGGACAGGGAATAGGATACATAAATGAATCCCAGGCCTCAACTTTCCTATCTGCAAAATGGGACCACCAATCCACAGAGACCAAATTCATGAACAGTAGATGAATCCCTAGCCAGCACTGCTGCAAGTAACTTAAACACAATCCTGCTGTGGGCTCGATCTGTGCTTGCAGACCCGCAGGTCCCACACCCTACACTCAGCACAGAGATCTCTGACATAAGGTCATGAGAACCGGGAAGCCTGACATTATCCTGTCCACCCCACTAATACCAACTGAACCCTGGGGCCCAGAGAAAGGCATGCATTAGCACAAGTCACCCAGTACTTTGTGGCAAAACCAGGTCCACGCCCACCGCTTTTCTCTGCCCTGCCCTTAAATTGCTGATGTGGTCCCCGGCAAAGGCAGAGTGAGGGGGAGACAGGAAGTTGAGAGCAGCAGGAGCCCAGTTGGTCTGCCTGTGGCCTCCAAACTCACAAACCACATCAGGCTGAAACACGACACACGCTCATTGAGTTGGAAGAGGAGAGAGATTTTTACTTAGGCCTAAACACTGGTCTCTTTCTTTCCCTCCCCTCAAAATGCATAACCCTTGGGACCTGCTTTTTCTTGCTTCTGCAGGCATTTTCTCAGGGGCAGAGGGGGTCCCACTTTCCCTGGCTTCCCCAGAAAGCTTTCCAGAATATGGGCTCAAATTGTAAAAGGAAGGGGACTGGCCCTAGCTGGGTCCCCAACTCAACAAATGACCTTAGGTAAGTCTGTGTTCTCTGAAAGGGAAGAAAAACTGACCTTCCCCTCTGGAGTCCTATTGATATAACTACAGAAAAGTATGAGCTTACAAAGAGCCCTGGCTGCCCCCTGTAGGCCTCTACTCAGGACTGAGCTTCCAAAGCCATGCACATTCACTCATGGCCATTGTCACGGCCACAACAAAACTCCCCCACCAATCCTCAAGTCAGGACCAGATGGAACCTTCGGGAGACTGTTTGCAGCGATTAAGATCTACAGCTCTGTAGTCAGACTATAGACTATCCAGTTGGTCCAGAATCCTGGCACCAACACCGAATAGCCTCACAACTTAAGGCATGTCATTTAGCTTTTCCAAGC
Source organism: Noctilio leporinus (assembly GCA_004026585.1). Classification (NCBI taxonomy): domain Eukaryota; kingdom Metazoa; phylum Chordata; class Mammalia; order Chiroptera; family Noctilionidae; genus Noctilio; species Noctilio leporinus. The sequence goes on from PVIW01000035.1 coordinate 328,675, forward strand.
CTCAGTTACCTCAGCTGTATAAGGGAATAAAAGTATCTACCTCAGATGAATGGCTGTGAGGAATCCATGAAGTAATTGATGTTTCTGTGCTTGGTATACTAAAAAGGTAGCTTTCTATGATCATGATGCAGATCAACATCCAACCATTTTACAGATGAGGAAACTGAGGCCCAGAGAACCAGGACCTATCCAAGGTCATTCCGAAGAACTAACACTATGGCTCCTCTCACTCTCAGTCCTGCCATCTCAAATAAATACATACCTTCAGAGATCGTAGATTTAGGGTGTAAAGTTTTCTTGAAGAAAACCGGAGACCAAAGCCTCAGTCAAGGACTGCAAACCATGCATAAACCATCACTATGGCCAGGCAACTTCTCACGAATGAAAGCCCCACACTACCCACATGGATGGAGTAGGGGGAAGTGATCTACTGGCACTCAGAGCCTAAGAAGTGTGAAAGCACCCAATCCATAGCTCTTGCTTGTAATAATTTGGCACAAGTGCATACCCAGCTGTTAATAGTGGCCACCTCTGGGGAAATTAATAGGGTGTGGAGAGATGAAAGTCACTCTATGTTTGGATCAGTTTTTTAAATTGTTAAGAAATGCATTGTTTTGCCCTGGCTGATGGCACAGTGGATAAGGCACCAGTCTGCGAACCCAGGGGTCGCTGGTTCGATTCCCCAGCCAGGGCACATAATAAGGTTACAAGCCAGGTCTCCAGCCAGGTCTGTGGTTGGAGGCAGGTGAGGGGCAACCATACACTGATGCCTCTCTCCCTCTCTATCTCTCTCTCTTCCCCCCTCTCTAAAGGTAATGGATAAAATCTTTTTTTAAAAAATTCAGTTTTTCTTTGAAAGAGAGGAGCACTGATTTGTTGTCACTGGTTGATTTCTGTGTGCGCCCTGACCAGGGATCGAACCCATATTTCTTGGTGTATAGGGATGATGCTCTATCCAACTGAGTTATCCAACCAGAGCTGAGTCTTTATATATATTCATATTCATATATATACACATCTATATATATATACACGTACACATTAAAGGATATAGATATATTGCTTAAGAAAGAAGAAAAAAATGACACAACAAAGCTCAAAATAACTTGGCAGTTTTAACCAGCTCCAACCAACTGAGCAACACCAGCCAAGACTGCTTTTAGATAAAAGTTATAGCAGCCCTGGCTGGCGGCACAGTGGATACGGCACTGGCCTGCGAACCTAAAAGGTCGTTGGTTCGATTCCCAGCCAGGGCACATAACCAGGTTGCAAGCCAGGTCTGTAGCTGGAGGCAGGTGTGAAAGGCAACCATACACTGACGTTTCTCTCCCTCTCTGCCTCTCTCCCTTCTCTTCTCTCAGAAAAATAATAAATAAAAAATCTTTAAAAAAGGCTCTGAGATCTTCAGCAGTCCTTTCAGGATCTGCCACTCTGCTCCATCCTGGGGCCACTGTGCTGGTTCAGAACTGGACTCTTTCACTTGACCATCCAACCACCTAGTTGGGATCCCCTGCCCCCAGCGGAGCCCCTTCCAATGCGTCCTCTACATCACCACCAGCCAGAGTTTTATCACTGCTCTTGCCAAAAACCTTTCTTGACTCGTTGCCGTTAAAATAACGTCCAAACCCTTAGTTTACAACCTAGTTTGATTTTTACTTAGTCTCAGCTCCACCACTTAACCCTTCCCCTGTTCTCCATTCTAGCCATGTGGATTGCTCAGGAAACTTCCGTGCCTTTGCATGAGCTCTTCCTGTTTCTTAGAATGTCTTTTCTCTCACCACCTTTATCTCCTAGGAAACTATTATTCATTTTTGAGGCTTGGGTCACCCAGACAGACTCAGTCACCCCTCTTCTAGGCTGAAGTAACTAATAATCAGTATCATATGATTGTGTCAACCACCATAGATGGGAAGTATCTTGAGGACAGAGAGCGTTGTCCTCTCCAGGGGCTCTTGGGCCCTCATAGGACAAGACACTAAGCTCAAAGAGTACTGAATCAGGGAAGCGGGGAGGGAGGGAATGCCATGGGAGGCAAACCCTGCAGCCTCCTCTCCAGGGAGCTCCCCGCTCTCCCAAGTTCATATTAGTCCATAATAATAAAAAAAAAAGGCTATGGAAAATTCTGGAGTAAAGTTTCCTTCCCTGATTCACACGGAAACCTTCTTTGCTGCTGTGTAACTCACCCCAGTGCCAACTCAAGCTCCCCCGGCTGTTTACAATTTCCCTGGCATTTATAAATAGCGAGGCCTCGGAAAGGAAAATGGGAGTTTCAAGGGAGCTGGATGCCCACTGTTGCTCTCCCACCTCTGCACCTCCAACCCCTGTTCCAAGCCTCTTCCCCTGAACAGGCCCGAGAAACACTAACCAGCACCCCCAAGGGTGCGTGGAGGGGTACTCAGTGCCTTGGTGAACGGAACACTCAAGAAACAGTCAATGGTTCCACTAGCTAGAGGGAGTCAGCTAAGGGCCGACTGGAACTGGGTCCCAGCCCTGCCCCTTCCTCACTGTGTGTCTGTGAGTCTGTCACAAACTCTCAGGGCCCTTCAGTTCTTTCAGCTGTGGAGTGAGGTTGGGGACAGACTTCAGCAAGCTATGTATGTTCGCAGTAAAGTGCATGCAGTAAAAGGTCAGAAATGTGGTCCTGGAAGAACAGGATGGGCAGGATTAGTTCTGAGAAGTCCTCCAGGCCAAACAGGCGCAGGACCCCCGGGCAGCCCTACCTTCCACAAGCACCTGTGGCCCGCAGCACAGCCCTGAGCGCGTTTGGCTCTGGAGCATCCCGGTAGACCTGCTCACCCAAAGCTTGCCAAGGCTCAGCTTGCCCTTGGGCACGGCCCAGAGCAGCCTGCTTGCTCTGGAGGAGGGAGAGGCAATCAGGTCTGGGGTGATGAGACCTGAGAAGAGACGGGGGCCCAGGGAGAAGGGGGGATTCCAATCACTCTTCAATGCTGGAATAAGTTTGCCTGTGAGCCACGGAAGGGAACAAATACTCGAGTGCGGAGGAGACGGCGCCTACAGGCAGCAAATGCCCGACTTCAGACGAGTACGAGGAAAACTTTCTCACAGTGCTGAGTCCAGAAGGAGGAAGGAGAAGGGCCCCCCATCGCCCAGGATGAGCAGGCTAAGGCATTTACCCTGCAGTCAAGGATCCAGGGAGCAGGCTCCCCAGCGGAGCCACCGCCCACACCGCCCACACCGCGGGCGAGCAGCGCCCAGCAAGCCGGGCGCCAGACGCCGAGCGCCGGGGTGGCCCGGGGCCCGGTTCCTGCAGCCACGGGGGCAGGGGCAAGGTTAGCTCAGATGCTGGTGGCACAGTGGGGCCCGAACCCCCTCCTCTCTTGCTCGAGCCCCCCAACTGAAACCTCCTCTGGAAGATGAATTAGGTGAGCGTGGACGCCCTTTTCCAGCGGTGCCCCCGCCGTCTGGCCGAGCTGCAGGCGCGGGCGAGCTCTGGGAAGGGAGGAAGGACCCGATGCCCAGGGGCCCCAGATTCCGGGGTCGTGGCCGCCCCCTCCCCTACCTGTGCTGCTGCGGCGCTGGCGACGGCGGCTGCTGGGTCCAGCTGCGCTCAGCTGGGTCTGGCGGGGGCTGGAGCGCTGCGGTCGCTCCGCGGGACTGGGCAGGGCCCGGCGAGCCGCCCTCGGGGCGGGGCAGCAGGGACGTGGGGGAGGGGGTTGGGGGGGAAGAGAAGGAGGAGCGCCGGCCCCTCCCCTAGGCTGCCGGCAGAATGGCGACTCTGCCTTCAGACTAACCTTCTCCGAGTGCACTGCGAGTCTCCCTGCCCTCACCCCGTTGCTACTTGCCCAGGGAAGGCATCAAGCCCCCTGCTTTATTTGCGAGGAAACTGAGGCCAAGAGCACGCTGGAGAGAGCTGCGGGAGCCTGGCGGCGGCGGCGGAACGCATGGGTTCCGCGTGAGAAGACGCAGGGGCGCTGCGGAGCGGGGCTGGGGTCGCAGAGCACAGCTGGGGAGGGCAGCGTGCCCCGTTCCACTAGGACCGCGGAGGCGCAGTTAGCTCGGGTGAGGTCCAGCCGGAGAGGCAAAATCCCCAGCCGGTGAGACGGCCTACAGGGGAGGTGCGCCAACAGCCGCTGGGGCCACGGAAGGGAATAGAAGGGGAGGATGATTCCCAACTTCATTCAGAACAAAGAGACAGGAAATGCCAATGCGCATCCTTGTTCTTAATTCAGGCCTCCTGGGTTGGAACTCCTGACACTAGTTCTGTAGCTTTAGGCAAGTGACTTAACCCATCAAAATCTCCATTTCCTCTCTGTCAAGTTGTGTCTTGGTGGGGCTGTTGGGGAGACTCAGTGAGAGAAAGGCTCTTAGCACAATATAGGTACCGTGGGTTCCGCGGAAAGGGGAGTGTTGCTAGTGTGATGGAAGATACTATTTTAGGTGAGTCAGCAAGTCCACACTGTCGGACAGATGAATACAAGGTAATGTAAACAAGTGTGACTTTCTTTTTCTCAGCAGCACCTCCTGTGCATTTGAGAGAGAGCCACTTACGAGGAGGGGGACCTAGTACAGCCTCCCAGCAGCACACCTGGGTTTCTGGGTCTCTTGCAGCCTGTTCTGTGGCTCCCAGAGCAGGAGACGGGCCAGGTGGCCAAGACGTCCATTCTCAGCAGCCCCATGTTTTCAGCCGGGTTAACTCTCCCTCTGACACAAGGTAAAATGCACTAAGTCAGTAACTGCCAGGTGCTAGGAATCAGAGTCAGAAAAACAGAGAAGAAAGGACACTCACTCAGTTCCCGGTTATTCAATGGAGTGGCAGCCAGGGAAGCCACAGGGCCTGGGGAATCCCAACCTGCTCTTCCTCCTGCCTCCTCTCTTTGTACAACACTTGGAATTACAGGAATGATTTCTTGAACACTTTGTGCCGTGCTCTGGGCTTCCCTACGCCTCAACGTCCTCGCCACGAACACACACAAGGTAGGCATTATCAGGTGCAGTTTTCAGATGGGAAACCCAAGGCGCAGGGAGGGTTTTAGGTAGCTCTCTTAAGTTCACACAAGTGACGCCACACATGCCTGGGTCTTGGGTCCTCCCTTCTTTGCTCAATGTCCTGTGTCATACTCTGCCCCCCCTCCTGACTTGAGAAACTCTGTCTGGTTCTACTTTCTCTCAGAACTAAAGCAGGGTGCCCACCCCCCACCCCACCCCCAGAGAAGTTCATACCCTCTCTCTGCCTCTCTCTGCTTTTTCCAGAGGCCTCCTGTGGCCCTGTGGGGTGAGTGGGGAGAAAAGAAGAAATGCAGACTATTTGGCTCTGAGCTCTTTGATTACAATCTCTGGCCTACACATGTCCTGTTATTATCTAACATACCATTTCCAACCCCAGCAACTTCCCTCCAGTAACAGAGAAATCTGTGGCTGCGTTAAACTGGAGAATATCATAGTGGGATAGAGAAAACATTGGAGAACACCTGGTCCCACCCCTTCTTGCAGAAATGGGGAAACTGAGGCTAAGAGAGGAGAAGCTTGCACACATAACGCTGTGATTGCCTCACTTGGTACTAGAAAAGCCTGTAGGCTAGGATGTCGCCAGAAAATAATTTTTTTTTTTTTTTAAGATTTTATTTCATTAGTTTTTTTAGAAAGAGGGGACGGGAGAGAGGCAGAGAGGGAGAGAGACAGAGAGGGAGAGAGACATCAGTGTATGGTTGTGTTTCACCTGCCTCCAGCCACAGACCTGACTGGAGACCTGGTTTGCAACCTTGTTATGTGCCCTGGCTGGGGAATCGAACCTGCAACCTTTGGGTTCGCAGGCCGGCACCTTAACCACTGTGCTACCAGCCAGGGCCCCAGAAAATAATTTTAATAATGATGATAACAAATACTTATATTGGTGAGCCAACCAAATTCCTAATGCTTTGCCTCATACTTCAACACGTGGGTTTCACAGTTGGTCAAGATATATCATGGCCTGACCTCTCTGTCGGGGTTAAGTCTGTCTTGCATGGATGCTTAGAAGTGCCCCCTGCCTTAGTGTCTTATTCTCATTCCTTCCTAGACTCCTTGTACTCCTCCCCACTGGGTCTTCACCTGCAGAGTGAAAGTCTTGTTCTCGCTGACACGGACTTCCACTCACAGAAGAATTCTGATGCATCCTTTGACAGGAAGACTGCTCCCTGCCTGAGAATGAAGAATTGGGCCACACTCAGGCCATGAAGTAGTCAATGTGGGGGGTGCCCGGTCCCTGTTCTGAGAAGGCCTCTCCCCACCCATAGGGGTGCCCTTACTTGGCATCCATGTTGGTATTATGACCCCCACCAACTCCAAACACAATTGACAGCATTAGGAGAAGTCACCAGAACCAAGCAGGACTATCAGAATTTGGAATTCGAGTTTGGGACACAATAATTTTGAATAATTAACTAGGCCTATGAGGCCTGGTCACCATTTTGAAGTGGCCATCTTCCACACAGAAAGGTGGGACCCTCATTAAACAGCTAGATGGGTGTGGAGAAGGCTGGGCTGGCCAGGGGAGACTTCTGGATCCAGGGGGCTTTCTGGATGCAGACCTCTCCAGGAGCTAGCTGCAGAAAGGATAAGTGTTTATTGAGCATCAAATGCCTTACAGCAAGTTCCCAGAAGCAGAGCACAAGATGGAAATTGGGTGCCAAGGATTAGTAGAGTGGGTGCTCTCAGGAGATCCTGGAATATCCCCAGGAGCCCTAGGGCAGGGATGTAGCTGGACCCTGGGGTCAGTCCAGAAGTAGGACCTGAGTACTAAAGGAAACCTGGAAGGAAGTCATACCCCATCTTTCTCCACTGTCATCTTATTATTGCTCTGTCTCGCATCACACAAGCATTTCTGCTTTAAAAAAAAGAAAGAAAAAAAAAAGAAAGAAAGAAAAAGGAAAAGATTTTATTTTTATTTTTAGAGAAGAGGGGAAGGGAAAAAGAAAGGGAGAGAAACACCAATGCATGGTTGTCTCTCACATGCCCCCTACTGGGGACGTGGCCTGCAACCCAGGCATGTGCCCTAACTGGGAAGAGAGTGACCCTTTGGTTCGCAGGCCACACCCCAGAGCTCAATCCACTGAGCCACAGCAGCCAAGGCAGCATTTCTGCTTTTATCAGCAGTAAACTGAAATCTTTTGTCTGTGACCTACAAGCAACTTGGGTCAGATGCCTACCTTTTATTCAGTTGACTATAGCAGTGAGGGGCGGAGGCAGGGTCATACTGCACAAACCTGTCTGCTCTGATTGTCATTTATGGATGGAGAGACACAGGGAGGGGACACTGGGCAAAGAAGACAGCTTCACTATGCAGAGGGAGCAGCAGGCCTTGAAAGGAAGGTAAGGAGAATGGAGGTGAGGAATGGGGTGGCATCTTCTGTCAGAGTACAGAACAAGCAAAGGTGTGAAGGTTGAAAGGAGACAAACCTGGAAGAAGGGAAGGAGTCTGTTACTGGCTCCGGCCTGGATCCCTTCAGCGGTGTGCTAGAACCAGCCTGCAAAAGCTGGCTGTTAAATGTCCAGGAACTTTGAGAGCTAATTGTTAAACACAGCCTTCAATAAAAATTAATTTACATGAACTCACAATTAAGTAAATCATAAAATAAAGCTACTAACTTCTCAAAACTTATCACCTCATTTTTTTACTATACTGTTATCTAGGACCTTAAGGTTATTTTAGTTATTTATATATATAGTGGGAATCTCATATAATGGTGTGCTACTGCACATCACTTTCCAATTCCACATTCAGGAACATCACACTGGTCACCTGAAACCCTCCATGGGTGAGTATTTATACCACAGAAATCAACGAAGGCTACAAATGGAGGCCTCACTTCTCCCTGACCCCTCAGCCTGTTGTTTAACATTTACCAGCACCCACTTCCCAATACCCTGGGTTCCCCATTCATCCCTTCACATTAAAATTGTTTATTTATATGTATCTCTCCCACACTGGCTGTGAGCTCAGAGAAAAGTGTTGGTTTGGTTTTCAAATATATCCCCCGTGTCAAATAGTGCCTAACCCAGAACAGATGCTTAGCTTTTTGGACTTAATCAGTCAGTGAGGACAATGAGAGCTGAGTTTGGTAGATACAGTGAGTTGGGACCCATCAGAAGGACTCCGGAGAGAGCTGTGCTTTTTATGCCAAGAGCTGCCAATCCTAATGTCTTCCGAATCCCTGGACAGGAATGTGTTTGTCTCATTATTTTAATGAGAACTTAGAATATGGGTTCTATACAATCCCTGTCAGCTCAGCCATAAAACCTACCATTGTATTCCTAACAGGCACGATTCCACAACTGTGCTCCATAAACGCCAGTCAGATGCTGGGCAGCATGAGCCTCAAGGGAACAGCAAAAGCACCCAAATCCCTTTCTTTTTCTACCAGGCTTGTCCCTGCTGTCCATAGCTGGCCCTATGACAGCAGCACTTATAATAACAACTAAAATTGTAAGTATAACTACCACTTTTTAAGTGCTTACTATATGCTGGCCACATGATTATTTTAGTTAAGCCCTAGGTTAGGTATAATCTTCAATATTTCAAATAAACAGGCTTGGAAAAGGTAAGTCACCTGCTTAAGCCTCCAGATGTGGGTGAGTGGTAAACTGGGGTTTGAACATGGGTCTGCTGCCAAAGCCCAGCTTCTTTCACCAGCAACAGTGACAGAAAGTCAAAGGGAAGGGAAGGCCTCTTCCACGCCTCCCATTCAGAACCAGGGGTTACGTAATTTCATCTTGACAATGCGAGAGTCTGAGGTTGGCCCCTTCCCTCTACACTTCCCTTACGCTTTTTGGCAAGTCACTGTTTCTTTATATGGAGCTTATTTGGAGTTGCTTATAATAAATAAGCATAATAAATAAGATGTACAATAATAAATGTACATCTATTTTAAGAAAGATTATAAACTCCTGTCCTGTAGAAATTTTAAAAAGAGTAATTCATAAAACCCCTTAAACACACACAGGCCAAAAAAAATTGAGGCGGTGCTATTTTTGTATTCTTTTATACTGCACCCACAAAAGAAGTTCACATTTTCTGTCCTCTTCCTTACTGATTGTTTACTTACTGCTTTTCTGAGTACAGAGCTATGTGCAAGCTCTGTGCTAGGCGAAGGGCTAAGGGCATACAAAGCATCAGCCATAGCCCCAGTCTTTGCAGGGCCTGTAGCCAAGGAAACAGATGTTACAATAGGATGTTATGGGCACTAAGATAGTGGAAGCTCTGGTCGGGGTGGGATGAGAGGCTGGGACTCACAGTCAGGGTCCAAGGAGACTGCAAAGAAGGGGATGAGCCAGGCCTTGGAGGACACCTGTCTGTGCCTCAGTTCCTTGATCTGGTCGCTGTGTCTATCTCAGAGAATATTGGGAAAATGGGATTGTCCACGTCAACTGCTTGCTGCAGAGTGCGGCGCAGAAAGGCTCTGTGAACAGTGGCTGGTGTTACCGGAATCCTGTAGGTAAAGGCATGGAGGTGTTAAGATGAGTGAGCATGTTACAGAGTGTCTGGAATGCAGGGCGCATGGACTGAGTTATGGAAGATGAAACCAAACAGCAAGAGGATTTCGGGACAGCAAGAGGACAATAGGATTTATGGTGCCTGCCCTGAGCATCATCTTCAAATCTGACAACAAATTCCTCAGGTTGAACTACTCTCATTCCCAGTTCACAGATGGAGACACTGAGGCTCAGAGAGGTGAAGTCACTTGCTTACATTGCACAGCTGGGAAATGGCAGAGCTGAGAAGGCAGGTTTCACTCCAATGCCACTGCCTCCTATGTGGCTGAGAACAGGTCCGACTGAGGGCTGGGGTTAGAGGGAAGCTGTCAAACAAAGGCTCTCCCGCAGGGCTGACACGGTTGGAGCCAGATCAAGAAGTTTCCGCCGAGGGGCACAGGGCCGCTGGCCTCCCAGCCCGGGCCTGCGAGATTTAGCAGGGAGAGCTAGCCTTTGTTCTGGATGACTCAGCCCAGCTGTTTCTGAAAGCCCAGCCCCACTCTTCTAGGCTCAGCAGACCAGAAGGCATTGAGCTGTCCCCGGAGGTCACCAGTGGAGTGGGAGGGGGCAGTACTTTGTACATCGGACTGCAGCATTTACAGAGAGTTATCTTATCAAAACTCGAACAATGGGCTTTTCAAATGCCTTGCTGCCATCTAGGGCTCCAAGTTGTAGTGGAAGCACAATCAGGCCGGCAATGCATTATCTTCTTTGGAATTTGGAGAAATTAAAACCAAATAAAATGAAAACCCTGCCCATAACAGTTGGATTAAGGTTTTAGTCAAAAGTTAATCTCCCTTCTCCACTTTCCTCCTCTGGCACTTTGCTCCTCCTCCCTTCACTTCTCCCTAGTCTTTTGGGCTTCTCTTTTTTTCTTTTCTTCCTTCTTCCTCTTTCTCCATTCTCACCACTGTTTCAGTGGGGGCGGCACGTGGCTGAAGTCCAAATATCCTCACCGGAGGAATTAGGACCCCTGAGTTCACTCCCCACTTGCCTCTTTCTTACAGGATGATCCTGGGCAAGTCATACTCCTCTCAGCCTCCATTGTCTCATCTGAGAAAGCTAACCATTTCTAAGAGAGACTATGTCTGACTCATAAAACCAGGGGCTTTTCCAGTCCCTGGTTCCACTGCACTGGCCTCAGCATGAATGTCCTGCCTGGAGGACAGCTAGAGGGTATCTGTGTATAAGGGCTAGTAAACTGTCCTTCAAAAAACAAACAAACAAAGAAAAAAACACATTTGACTTTAATTCAAGTCACTGTAGGTTGTTTCATTTTATATCTGTAATTTGTAAGGATGCCTTCAAAAAGTCACAGTGTAAATGCAATCACTCTGAGTCTTTTTTTTTTTCCCCTTAAATCCAAACCACCAACTTGAGAAACCCAATGCCTGATTAAGAGAAGCATGATGGACATTCATTTCTTCTCCTAAATACTCTCAAACTCAGAGGCTGGTACAGCCCGAGCAGGGGGTCAGCTGGCACCCGCAACACAGCAGGCTACCCAGTCTTGCTGTTTTGACCCTGACCTCAGACAGAAGACCCTACAGTCCCAGTCCCTGGGTAGGCGCCAGGTGTCTTGGGAACTGTCCAGCATCTTCACTGCCCAGACCATGCACTCAGCTCTCACACAGCCATTCTCCAAGGTTCCAGCCAGCCAGGAGCTCTGTACCACAATGTATCTGCATATACACCCACAGGGACTCCAGACCTCCTTGTTTTTTATCTCCAGGTGCCTTACATGTTCCCCTGCAGAGACAAGGGTGCAACCTTGAGGTAGTTAAAGGTGAGTTACTCCAAAAGGACATGTAATTTTATCTTCCCCTGGAGTTGAATCTTCAATGGGCAACCTGTGACCCCTTCTGTTAAAGCATATAACTTAATCACGGCATAAAATACATTGATGCAGTCTGGTTTTATGGGACCCATAAAAAGCTATGGGAATCTTCTGTGCCAAGGCCATGGGTTGGTAAACACATTTTATCACCGCTCAGACGAACTCTAAGCCTCTTTAGCCTGGCATTAGTGGCCACACATGATGTCTGGACTTCCTTTCTCTCTCCAGCTTCATCTTGTCCCACTGAAGCCCGTATGCCGCGCACCCCCCAGCAAAGCCTGCTTTCTGTCATCTCCACATCCCCAGAACTTTCTACCCCAGTTCTGTCTCTCAGGATCACCCATCGTGACATTATTCTCCTACGTAACCCTTCGCTACCTTTTCAGACTCAGTTTTTGGGGAGCCTCCTTGGCAAGTTGTTCCCTGACTTCTCCCGAGTATATCACATAAGCTGCCCCTCCACGATCCCACAGGCCCCTGCGATGACTCCATCCATAGAACTTCCTGGACCATTCTGCCAAGATAAATTCCCCTGTCTTTTTTTTTTTTTTTTTAAAGATTTTATTATTTTTAGAGAGACGGGAAGGGAGACAGGGAGAGAATCATCCATGTGTGGTTGCCTTTCACCTGCCTCCAGCTACAGACCTGGCTGGAGACTGGCTTGTAACCTAGTTATGTGCCCTGACTGGGAATCGAACCAGCGACCTTTGGGTTTGCAGACCAGTGCCCATCCACTGAGCCACCAGCAAGAGATTACCCCTGTCCTCCGTTTTTTTTTTTTGTTTTTTTTTTAATTTAATTTAAACTTTTAAAAGATTTTATTTATTTTCAGAGAGAGGGGAAGGGAGAGAAGTAGAGAGGGAGAGAACCATCAATGTATGGTTGCCTCTCACCTGCCTCCAGCTATGGACCTGACTGGGGACCTGACTTACAATCTGCCCCCTGTCCTCTTATTCTTCATCCCAGAACCCTGTTCATTCCCCTCTAAATGATGGATTTGTGATGATTTAATTACCAGTTGTTTCTTGTCTCCTCCACTAGCCTGTGGACTCCCGGAGGGCAGGGCCAGGTATCTCATTCTCTACTGCCTAGGAAAGTGCCTAGCACAGCACCCTGGACCAGTGGACCCCCAACACACGCTTCTTGAATTGAAATGGCACTTATCACACTGTGTTATAATTATCTTGATGTTCCTAGCTCTGCCAGCAAACCTGTGTGCCCAGAACAGAACTTGGCACATAATAGGAGACTAGTCAATGTGGAATAAAGGCATACATAAATAAATTAAATGAATAAAGAGAAAAACAAACATGAAGGCAGGGTGAACAAATGAGCACCTAAAGGAATTCCAAACAACCTTTCTGAAACAACCAATTAATAGCTGTTACTGTCACTTTCTGAAATAAATATAAGCTTCCTGTCTTGCTTCTGTTCTCTTGTACTGCTGAAAAAAAATTTAATAATAGAGTTGGTCAAGGCTAACCTTTAAAAAACAATCACCACGGAAATCTAATGACTGGAGTAGCCTTTTAATGAATAGGCAAGACATCGATATCAATTTACATTAATTAGTAAGGCTAAGATACCCTCTCAAAATGTCTGCTTCCTTAACCTCCTAGATTTGTATCAAATATCACCTCTTGGTGTTTCTGAGTTTCATATTTTGAAAAAGTTTGAGTCACTGTAGCAACACTGAACTGTGTGTGGGTATAAAGGGGAAACTGCTGTTTCTTTTCTAATTCTCACACAGAACTTCACTTCTGACACCAACTCTGTGGGACCCCCTCCCCTGACCAATTCTGTGACACCAGTGAATGACCTACAATTCAATTGAATTCTAACACTGTCTACCTGGAAATAGCATCAGATCCCACATGTTAAAGGCTCTGTCCCACTCCCCCCTCAGACACCAATGGCAAGCAAGTCCAGGCCTCCACTACTTCTGACCGATGAGCTATAAATCAAGGGTTCCCATGACCCCTTCTCAGGTTTCCTAACTTGCTAGAATGGTTCACAGGACTCAGAACTATTTACTTACGAGGGCACCAGTGTATTAGGAAGGAGGGAACTTAGAACAGCAGGCTGGAAGAGATGCATCAGGCAAGGTGTGGGGGACATGAGTGGAGGTTCCACGCCTCTCTGGGTGTGCCACCTTTGTGTGCATGGCCACCCAGAAGCTCCCTGAACCCCATAGGTCAGGGATTTTTACAGAGGCCTCATCACATAGGCACGATCCATGATTAACTCAATCTCCAGCTCTTCTCCCCTTCCCAGAGGATGGGGGAGTAGGGCTGAAAGTTCCAAGCTTCCAATCAAGGCTTGGACTTTCTGGTGACCAGATTCTGCCCTGCATCTATCCAGGAGTCCACCAAGAGCGTCCTCTTTAGAGCAATAAATGCTCCTGTCAACCAAGAAATTCAGGAGCTCTGTGTCAGAAACAGGGGTCAAAGACCAACTATTAGAACAAAAGATGTTCCTTTCATCGCTTAGGACATGACACAGGTTTTAGGAGCTCTGGCCAGACGCTGGGATGAAAACCAAAATAGCACACTCCTTGTCCCATAATAGATAGATGTTTAATTGCTCATGGTATTAAAAATAAAGTAACTACTTAAGGGTCTTCAACACAGTCTTCAGCTGTAAGTAAAGTAACCATGTTTCCCCAGCTTTCCTAAAGTCAGCATATTAACACCTGATGTGATGGCCAATGATCAGGCACTTGAAACTCAGAACTGCCCTGGAATAGCCTGGATGGGTAGTCAGCACACTTGCAAGTATTTCTACGTTTACGTAGTTTTTTTTTTTAAAGATTTTTATTTCATTATTTTTAGAAAGAGGGGAAGGGAGAGAGGCAGAGTGGGAGAGAGACATCAATGTGTGGTTGCCTTTCACCTACCTCCAGCCACAGACCTGACTGGAGACCTGGCTTGCAACCTGGTTATGTGCCCTGGCTGGGGAATCGAACCTGCGACCTTTGGGTTCGCAGGCCGGCACCTTATCCACTGTGCTACCAGCCAGGGCCTTTTACATAGTTTTTGAGCATCACATTTAAATAATTATACACCAGTTTTTTTTCTCTCATTATATCATTTAGCAAACATGTCTCCAGGTTGCAATAACCCCTTTAATATTTCCTCCCCAGGTCATGTAACCTCGTGAGCCGCTGTTTTCTCACCTGTTATCATTTCACCTCCGATGACACCTTCCCCAGAGCTCTTGAGAGGAAGCATTGTTGTGACTTCAAGGGCACAGGCTTTGGGGTCAGTCACATGACTTTGTGGAACCCTGGCTCGGCCACTTCCTTGTTAAGTTACCTTTGGCAAGTTACTTGTCCTCTTTGATCCTTGGTTTTCTCCTCTGTAAATTAGAAATAATAGTGCCTGATGCAGAGAGTTGTATAAAGATTAAATTTTTTTTTTAATGCACGTGTTATATAGTGCGTAATAAACAGTGGCTGATGTTATTATTGTTATTTTGTTATACCATGCTTTTCCATTGATTTCATATATCATCATTACTGAAACTTTTTTTTAAAGATTTTATTTATTATTTCCAGAGAGAGAGGAAGGGAGAGAGGCAGAGAGGGAGAGAACCATCAATGTATGGTTGCCTTTCACCTGCCTCCAGCTTCGGACCTGGCTGGAGACCTGGCTTGCAACCTGGTTATGTGCCCTGGCTGGGGAATCGAACCAGAGACCTCTGGGTTCGCAGGCTGGCGCCTTATCCACTGTGCTACCAGCTGGGGCCTCAGTACTGAACCTTTACGAAATGATTTTCTATCCCTTACTTTTTTTTTTTTTTTAAAGATTTTATTTATTATTTTTAGAGAGAGGGGAAGGAAGAGAGGCAGAGAGGGAGAGAAACATCAATGTATGGTTGCCTTTCACCTGCCTCCAGCTACAGAGCTGGCTGGAGACCTGGCTTGCAACCTGATTACGTGCCCTGGCTGGGAATCGAACCAGCAACCTTTGGGTTTGCAGGCCGGCACCTTATCCACTATGCCACCAGCCAGGGCTATCCCTTACTTTTGTAGATAATTCTACAATGTACATTCTCGGGAGTATAACTTTTTCTTCCCCTAAAACTCTCTCTTTATATTAAACTCCCAGGATAAACCAGCATGACCACACAGTCTTTTTTGCTCTCTGCCCAGTGAGCTCCTAAGCTTTCAGAGCCTCACCTTCACAGGGCCTTCGGACCCCACAGAGAATGTGGCCCTTTTACCTTAAAATGTCACCTCCCTCACAGGCACTCCTAGGTCCTCTCCCTCTAACCCAACTTCCACTTGGCCCCAGAAGGGTGTTTCTAGAAATACATGTCCTCTGTGGAAAAATAGTCCTTAAGGGCAAGCAAGACTGTAGTTTGATACAGAGATAAGCAATTAGAATACTTGTCATTCTCTTTGATCCAGCAATTTCACCTCCAGGAATTTTTTCTATAGCTGTCCTAAAAAAGGTGCAAAATGGAATATCTGAGATGATCAGAGCATGCATTGCTTATGGTTGTAAAAAATTGGAAATCACAGAAATGTTCATCAATTAGGGATTATTTAATTAAAGTATGTGCCATGCATACACTGAATACTTCAGAAAGGTAAAACTCACCCTGGCTGGTAGCACAGTGATAAGGTGCCAGCCTGCGAACCCAAAGGTCGCAGGTTCGATTCCCCAGCCAGGGCACATGACAAGGTTGCAAAACAGGTCTCCAGTCAGGTCTGTGGCTGGAGGCAGGTGAAAGGCAACCATACATTGATGTCTCTCTCCCTCTCTGCCTCTCTCTCTTCCCCTCTTTCTAAAAATAATAATTAAATAAAATCTTTAAAAAAAAAAAGGTAAAACTCTTTATGCAGTAAGGTGGGGCATTCCCAAGCTCTATCCCTATGTTTAACTGAAAAAAGCACAGTATGAAGCAATAAATATGGAATGTTAGCATGTGCAAAGAATAAAAATAACAGAAAGAAAAGCCCTGGCTGGTGGAACACTGGATAAGGCACTGGCCTTCGAACCCAAAGGTTGCTGGTTCGATTCCCAGCCAGGGCACATAACCAGGTTGCAAGCCAGGTCTCCAGGCAGGTCTGTAGCTGGAGGCAGGTGAAAGGCAACCACGCATTGACACCTCTCTCCCTCCCTGCCTCTCTCCCTTCCTGTCTATCTAAAAATAATAAATAAATATTTTTAAAAAAACGAGTAACAGACAGAATAGATACATGTTTGCTTATACTTGTGTAAAACACTTTGGAAGGATACATAAGAAACTAGTAACATCGATCACCTCTGGGGAAAGTACTGGTGGCTGGTAGGTAGAGACAGACAGGAGATTTTTCTGTATATACCCTTTGTTGCCTTTGAATTTTAAACCATGCAGCTGTATTATGTATTCAAAATAATAATAATAATAAACAGAAAATGTACCTGTGAAGACACCAAAATATCACTATACATGCTTGTTGCTAAAGGGATGGCAAGAGAAGTCATTTTCTGGAGAAAACCGCTCCTGTGTTAGGGGAAAAACCTTCTGAGGGCCTTTTGGTTGAGCAAAGCCAATGCCCAGATCCCGGTCTGAAGGGGAAAGGTTCAAACCACTGGAAAGTAAAGGAGGATCTCTTGGTTTTGACTTTAGTAATTCTTCATCTCCTCTGGGATGGACCCAAGAGAAAGGAGTTGGGGGCATTGAGAACTGGGGGGAGAGAAAAGGAAAGAGAAGGACTAAATAAGAATAGGAAATAATAATGGGCCTCCAGCACTGAGAAGCTCTCTGTAATGGTGCAGGGTTGAAAGCTTTGGGAACAAGTGACTTTCTGGCAAGGAAGCCAAATCTTGCTAGTACACGTGTGGCAGGATATGAAGGATATGAAGACTCAGACTGTTTTCATGCTAAAACAGTTTGAAGTTGCCTTCCTTTCCTTGCTAACTCATCGCAACTGTTTTTCCTCACTTATTGTACAGTTTGAATGCTGGGCCCTCCCTATCCTTAAGAAAAGGGAAACTTTTTCTTTTTTTGGTTTGTTCATTGTTTGTGCATTGCTGATGCACCAGGCTCTAATGTACTAGATCAACAATTCTGTTAAAGAACTAGAGAAGAACACAGGGACTAGAAGAGAGAGAGAAGGAAGTACTATGGAGGAGTCCTGAAAAGGGGAAAGATGTTCTTAAAAGTAAAAGGAGGTCAGAGAATAGGAAGAGGAGAGAAAAGTGACCCAAGGTCACCACAAGAACCCCACTGGCCTGGGAGCTGGTCTGGGGCAGTTTACCAAAAAGCAGGAAGACATGAAGCTCAGTTGAGCCAGGTGAATGGAATTTGAAAAGACATGGTTTGAACAACAGGAATGGGGCTAAAGCTACGTCATTGTCCCAGATCATTCATCCAGGACCTAAGAGAGAACCTCCTGTTGCCTGCACCAAACTTGCCCATCTAACTGCTCCTCTGCAGGCAGCTGGTGAAAAGGCCACTCCGTTCGCATTGATTACTCACTGGATGCCTGCCCAGCTGGCCAGATGCCCATCCACACCATGCAACTCCAACATGGACCTGCCCCACTACTCCAGGTAACGTAATGCCCTGTGACAAAACCCATAAACCCAAAGCAAGGGAATGGGACCCTGGGTGGGAGGGGGAAGGAAGGAAGTCAAGTGGTAGCTGAACTGAACAAGCTCAAACCCTCCTGAGATGGGACAGTGGCTTGTGACACCACTGTTCCACATAAATAGGGACAATCTGGATGGCAGTGTCTGGCAAATCTGACAATATTACTCACCTACTTAAAACTTATAAGGGCTACTTTCCACCTCAAGGGTAAATTCCAAGTTTTTCAGCCTGGTGTATTAGTTAGGATAGGCTAAGTTATGCTGTAGTAACAAATTAACCTCCAAAGCCTAATGACTTAATGCAACAAATTTATTTCCTATTCTTGGCACATATCCCATGAACATGCTCCATAGGATAACTCATGACCCTAGATGGATGGAGGGGTCACCATTATGGATCTATCCCACTTAGAATGTGAGGCCTCCTTGGTCACTGTGACAAGGCAGGAAAGCTAAGGTAGAGCTTGCTTTTTTATACTTTGGCCCATAACTGACACATGTGGCTCCTATTTACAGCATGATGGGGAAACCAGTCACGTGGTTCCCTTTGCCTGCAAAGAGACTGGGAAATGTAGATGGATATTTGGTGAGCAGTAAACCTCAAAACTCTTAGTCATCTGGCCCCAGGGTCTCATCCAGTTGCATTTCCTGCCACTGTTCTGCTTCCCAACTCATAATCCACCTCTGGTCACAGGAGTCTTCTCTCAGCTCCCCAGCCACTGCTCCCTCTTTGCTTATGCTGGTTCCTGAACGTAAAATGCCCCTTTTCCACCTGCCAAAATTCTACTTCATGGAAGCCCAGCTCAAATTAATTGGTTATCAGTTTGGCCATGTATCTTTTTACATACTATACTTCCATTAGCATTTAGGGTCTATGGGAGTGACTTTCTGGTACCATTCACAGAACCTGTCACATAGTGGACACTAAATAAATATTTGTCAACTAAATGCTGCTACCTCAGGATTTTTCAAAGAATACCTTATCTTTGTCCACACCCAGCTGCCCACCCCCACTGCCCCATAGGTTGTGTGCTCTGGATGATACAGGCTGGATATTATATATCTTCATTTTCCTATTGCCTAATGGCACTGGAAATATTTTCAGTAAATATTTGGAGGAGAATTAATTATAGTTGCCTTCTATTTACTTTTGAATAGTGACTCAAAAATAATTGCAAATGGGTCTTTTAACAATGAAATCAGCTCTGTGTATGTTATGCTTCAATTTAAAAAGTTACTCTAAGAAACAAACAAGAATTAATAAGGAAAAAAGGGAAGTATTTAGAGAGCGAATTGCACAAACACAAAGGTACTTCTGGAAGATGCAATCGCTGGGGTGTGAGTTTTGTAATAGCATCTGTTGATCAAAGTATTAACGATCTTTTGGGTGCGGTAACTCTGGCCGGAGCTAGTAAAGCAAAAGGAACTCCAAGGGTAGAGACGTCTTGGCCTCAGGATCGGGAGGGATCCGGCCCTGCGTGCTGTGGGGAACACAGACGAGCCTCTTTACTTCTTTCATCTGCTTCTCTGAGCATATCCCTCATTATTCCCTTCACTAAAAAACAGCTTTCTTTGCTTCTCAGAAAACAACCACTTGAACTTGAACCACCAACCAATAACCACCTAGTTCCCAATCCCCTCCCAGAGAGCAGCAGCCGTATTCTTTGACTAAGTTGCAAGACCCGGAGAAGGTCTCTGATTGACCACGCTTGTTCACGCTTGTTCACACTTAGTGGAAAGTCCCCAGGCGTGGCTGTTTTTCCCCAGGACCATGATAGAGGGGCCAGGCACCAGGAAACAGGGGCTTTGCAGGAAAGCAATTATGGCTCACCAAAATCAGGAAGAGGGAGAACCATTCTTCAGAAAATAGCTTCAGAGAGAGAGAACACAAATACCAATATATCTTCCAAAGAGAATGGGTGATAAGGTCACATTATTTGGGAAGGAATTAAAATGTCAGGAGCCGCTTCAGAGTTATTCTCCTACTCTCCTATATCAATTCCATCTCTTATATAATTGTGAAATCGCTTTCCCCCCACTATCTTTGTTGCCTCAGATCCTGCCTTGTGTCTTTGGTCTGGACTGTGGCCACTGCTCTTAACTGGACCAGTGCCTGCAGTCTAACCTCATTCTAATCATCCGCCACAAGAAGGCCCCTAAGTGATTTTCCTCACCAACATAATCCTGCCATGCTCCTGCTTAAAACTCTTTAACAGCCCCCATAACCTTCCAAGCTTCTTAGCACCACCTTCAAGGCCCTGTTCGATCTAACACCAGCCTCATCTGCTCTCTTTCTTTCCTAGAAACCGGGGCTTCTGCCTACCCTTCCTGCCAGCAGTCTGCTTTGTGTCTTCTCAAGCATTTGCCCTGTTTCCTCTGCCCAGGGCGCCCTTCCCTGCTCCATTAGCTCTGTCTGGTGGTGCCACTTACTCTTCGAGGTCCAGTCAGATGCCTTTCCTCCCTCTGTGGTTCCTCCACATTGTGTCCATTTTTGGCTGTGGATACACATTTCTCCCTTGCGGTGTTCTTTCAGGACAGTAAGCTCTTCTCATTAATCTTGAATCCCCAGTGCCAAGCCTAGGGTCTGACCAACAGGAGGAATCCATAAATGCTTATTGGAGGATGTCAGGGGGAAGGGAAGGGTACAAAGGAGGGGGCAGGAGAAAAAGAAGGAAGAAAGGGGAAGGGAAAAAAATGCAAGGGAAGGGAAGAGGAAGGGAGGGACAGAAGAAAGGGAGGCAGGGAGGAAGAGGAGAATAGATGAATGAGTTAAGGAAAGCCAAGCATTCTAAGTTGCAATATGTGTTTTCTCCATTCTATTTATCACTGACTAACTTAGGTTATGGCCCTTCTCTAAGACTCAGTCACCTCCTTTATAGAATTACATCTATAATTCCTACCCAACTCACAGGCTTATTGTATATCAAATAAAGGGAGGAATATGGAAGGACGACATTCACTTCATGAAAATATTAGTTATTACGGATTGGCCATTGTGTGGTATTTATTCTCCTAACTAACTGAAGACTGCAGTCTCCCTAGTGGACCCCCTTCACTGGTCAGGACACCCTTGCTGGGGTGGGAGAGGGGAGGCAAGGCTCAGGGACTGGGTGTGACACAGCTTCACTTACGTTTTATCAGGGACTCATTAACAGAACCTTGTCAATCAGATGGGGCTGACCTTGGGGTTCATTAGGGTCACAGTGTAACAAGTGCATATATTCGATGACATTTTATTTTGGATACTCTTATATTCTTTTTTTGTTTGTTTTTTTTACTCTCGGCAGATGGGTAATGTGCCAAAGGTATAACAAGGTTGGAGGGAGGCCCATACCACACAAGAGTGTGAACACCCAACCATCACACTTATGAACTACACAAGGATCTACTCTCGTATTCTTTTTAAATCTTGGGTGCTCCTTTTTCTCCCGATTTAGATGAATAAAAAGAAATATCATTTGAAGGGTTGTCAGCTGGGAGGGGAAAGGGGGAGAATGAGGAGACAGTACAGAGATTAAGAAGTATAATTGGTAGGAACAAAATAGACAGGGGGAGGTTAAGAACAGTATAGAAAAGGGAGAAGCCAAAAAACTTATATGCACAACCCATGGACATGAACTAAGAGGGGGTGATTGCTAAAGGGAAGGGGGTACGAGGCGGAGAGAGACCAAGGAGGAAAAATTGGAACAACTGTAATAACATAATAAGTGAAATATACTTAAAAAAGAAATATCCAAGCCCTGGCTGGTGTGGCTCAGTGGATTGGCGCCAACCTGCAAACCCAAAGGTAGCTGGTTTGATTCCCAGTCAGGGCACATAACCAGGTTGCCAGCCAGGTCTCCAGGCAGGACCCCAGCTGGAGGCAGGTGAAAGGCAACCACACATTGATGTTTCTCTCCCTTTCTTCCTCCCTCCCTTCCCCTCTCTCTAAAAATAATAAAATCTTAAAAAAAAAAAAAGAAAGAAAGAAAGAAAGAAAAGAAATATCCATAAACATGGCCTATTATTAATTATTTAAACTCAAAACATTTTCTACTCACTTCTATCTTAATCTTTTAGATCAGTTGCACTGAAAGGTGACTTGAGACTGACATTGCTATAGGGGATGATGAAAAACTGCTTCAGTTTATAACTGCTTGTGTGTGAGACTCAGGATTTTCTCGATATGATGTGACCAAAATAGAAGGCAGAGGGAAATTAGGAGCTGCACAGATGGAACACTACAGTTGTCACAGTTGTCTGGTAGAACAGGTGGGGCCCATGCTAGACCTGCTGGCCTGCTAAGAAACAGAACAATGTGGGACAAATGTGGGGTCACCGTGTGACAAGGGGTCCCTTACGTGGGAGTGAATGGATCCTTAAGTGCTGACACAGGCTTCCTACCCATGCCACAGCCTGAGCACCTCTGGCCTGGCTGGTCCCTGACTCCCTGGGTTGACAGCATTGACCAATGAACTTGGGCATGCTCCTGTGAAGATCCTACAAAGTGGATGAATTTCAGATGCATTAGTCTAAGAGAAAGAATTTAGATTTAACAAAGCTACACGCTCCATCATTTCATTTATATGACATTCTCCAAAATGTACGCTGTAGGGACAGACAATAAACACATCAGCAGTTGCCAGGGTCTGAGACAAGGGGCCTGTTTTACTCCTATGGGGTGTAAAGAGATTTCTTGGGGTGAGGATATTACACTGTACATTTGACTGTGATGGTAATGATACAACCTTGTGGGTCTGTTGAAACTCATAGAATTGCACAAGATAAAGGGTGACTTTTTATGATATGTAAGTTATACCACGATAAAACTGACTTAAAAAAAAAAGGATAAACGTAGAGATAATTCTACTAATTAGTGTCAAAGTTGTAGGATTCCTAGCTCTCACACATATCCAGATCCTAATTCCTGAATGCTACCTTATATGGCAAAATGTGATTGCGGGTGTGATTAAATTAAAAACCTTGAGAGAGAGAGAATATCCTGGATCACCCAGGCAAACCCTAAATACAATCATCAGTGCCCTTATAATAGGGAGGCAGAGGGAGATTTTACCGCCTAACAGAAGGCCATAGAAGACACAGAACAGAGTTTTGAAAATGCTACATTGCTGGTCCTGAAGGTGGAGGAAGGAGCTATGGGCCAAGGAATGCAAGGAATGAAGCTCTGGAAGGTGGAAAAGGCAAATAAACAGAATCTCCTCTGGAACCTCCGAAAGGAGTACTGGCCATGCCAACATCCTGAGTTTTCAGAGAATAATTTGTGTTATTTTAAATCATTGAGTTTGTGGGAATTTGTAAGAACCGGGAACTAATACAGTCTCCTTAGAGGTACTGTCTGTGTGGCCCCAGCCCAAGTATAGGCAGGGAGTGAGAAAAATTTCCCCTGGAAGCCTCAGAGCAAACATGCCCTGGGGTCTCATTGGCCACAATTGTCTCACAGGGCCATCCGCTGCCTCCTCCTCGCCTTGCCCTGGGGCTGCATCAGTCTCTGACCCTCACAGCTGCACGATCCAGACCCACATCCTAACCCACATGGGGTCCTGCCCTCAAAGAAGGAGAGGAGCATAGCTTTGGGTTGGCCACCACTGGTGCCTACTTCGAAAATTATGTGCAGACGAAGAAATCCCTCAGTTCAATATATGTTTTATAAGAATTAAAAACTGGATTAGACTCCCTGAGGGGCCAGGAGCAGCAGTCTCCGAAGTCAGGGCTTCCCCTTCGGCCCCATCTGGCTCTACCTAACTCTCTGCCCCTTTCTCCAGGGGAGGCAGGGCCCAGGGGAGCTGTGGCTGGGAGTCACCAAGGTTAAGTAGGTCCCTGTGAGCACACTGGCCTGTCTTCCATAACAATGCCCCACATCGATGCTAACTCAAGTCCTATTAAGGAAATCTTTCCTCTTTTTTCCCCGTTTCAGCTTTTCTCTCCATGTTATCCTAGAATTTCAGAGCTACAAAGGCCCTTAGAGGTAGTAGTAATCATCATCAATATCATCATCATATTAATATAATATATAGCAACTATTATTTATCATAGCAATTACAACATCTACCATTTATTGAGCATTAACTAATGTTCCAGGCGCCTTGTATATATTATTACATTTAATCCTCAAGTTTTCTTGGTGTTATTCTCACCCTGTCTGATAGATTTCGAAACCCAGGAAAAGAAAAGATGAATTGTCCAGGGTCAATGCTGGCACCAGTGTTCAAACTGAGGTCTGTAAAGACGCCACACAATTTATCCTCGAATTCCATGAAGTCCCTACCCTTTCGTTCAACAGATGAGAAATGGTAGGGCAGGGGAGGGGAGGGCGGTGGAGCCGAAGCAGCGCTGGGAGGCACACGCGTCATGCTCAGTTCACGTGACCAGTGAGTGGCCTAGCGAATGGCGGGCCTTCTAGTGCAACAAGCAGGCCACATTAGCTTTTCTCCTTCCTTGTCGGGGGTCAAATAGTCTCAAATCATCTGTAACTGAGTTTAATAAGGGAAAATGTATGCCTTTTTGCAAAATGAGAGCAATGAAAACATTTCGTACTGTGATGACTGGGGGATTTTAAAGAAAGTGTTACAGCACGAAAGGTGCCGTACAATTTATAAAACAATTTCAACTACTCCCTCTCCTGTGATTCTGCCTCAGTGCCGTGAAGCAGGAAGACATGATGATCCCAGTTCATGGATCAGGAAACCAAGGCCTGAAAAGGTTGCATTACTTGCCCAAGATCTTACAGACCATTAAGTGGCCAGAGTCAAAAATCTAGGCCCTGTCTCTCCAAGAACAGGGACTTCTCCTATGAATTTTAGACTCATATTTTCAAGGTAAAAAAGTAATTAAGATTTTGATTGGCTGAGGTGATTTGTTTGTTTGTACTTACTGAGATTTTTGCACTGCCTAAAAATCAATTTTGGGACAAGTGACATCTTTATATCGTGAGTCTTCTCACCCTTTATCCTTAATGTCTCCAAGGAGAATCTGAGCCCCTGTGCAGTTATTTTTTGCTGAGTTTTATCCTTAACAAATTGCTCTGGTTGCTGATTTGAATAACATCTTCAGTTCTGCTATGCTATTTTTCTATTTGATTATTTTCATTTCCAGGTAGTCACTTGATCCTTGGTTGAATATTCCTGTTCTTCCAAGAGCTTGTTAGTTAATTCAGTTCAATTTTCAGGATAGGATTATACCATCTGCACATATTTTAAAAGAACAAAACCTGCTTTCCTAATTCCACTAGAAGTGCTCTTTCTGCCACATGACACCACATTTTTCCACTGCTATCCATTTTCCAGATGACTTAAATGTCTCCTTTATGTGCCAAAATATTTAGAAATAGAACTGCCTGAGCTGAAAATCTTCTCAAATGAATCACAATGTGTAGCAAACAGCTGTGGTTTTGCCTCACCTTGTGACAGATGCCCCTCTCTTTCTTTGGAGGAACTACCCCTCCTACGCCCCATGAGGTCCCAGCTAGACTGTACATTCCGTGATTGCATTCACGTGCCCCTAAACAGGGCCTGGCTCCACCATAAGCTAACCCGAGGGACTCTTCCAAGAATTTGTGTCTTAAGAGAAGGACAACTTGGCCAGATGGCCTTGGGAGTGGAGAGGTATCATCTAGAAGACAGGCCCTAAGGATAGTCCACAAGTTTTGGCCTGGGGCTGCCCTGTTTTCTGTGTCTCCCAATGCCTGTTTTTCAATTGCTCCTTTGACTCCAGGAGTTACTCAATATCCCCCCGGTACACACTGTTTGCTTCTGTGACAAATGATCCAGACATCAGTGCCCAAGAATGGGATGCAGATAATAGACCCTCTTATCGATGGAATTGTATCCCTCCCAAAAGGTATGTTGAAGTCCTAACCCCAAACACTGCAAATGTACACTTACTTGGAAAAAGGCTCTTTACAGAGGTAATTAAGTTAAATGAGGTCATTGAATTGGGCCTTAATCCAATGTGTGTGGTGGCCTTAAAAGGGGGAAATTCAGACAGAGACAGACACATAAAAGGGAAGACAATGTGGAGACACACAGGGAGAAGGCCACATCAGGACAGAGATTGGAGTGATGTACGGACAAGCCAAGAAGTGGCCAGAAGCTAGAAAAGACACGGAGAACAATTCCTTTCTTAGCGCCCTTAGCGGGAGCGTGGCCCTGACCACACCTTGATTTCAGAGGTCTGGGCCCCCGAGTGGGATACAACACACTCCTGTTGTTTTAAGCCACTTTATTTGTGGCATTTTGTTAAGGCATGCCTAGCACAGGTCCTCAAGGCAATATGGGCTATTTAGAATAGTGGAATCACTGGGTCATGAAGCAGTTCCTTTTTAATTTTTTGAGGAAGTTCCTTTTCACAGTGGCCGCCCCAGTCTGCCTTCCCACCAACCTCGCACAAGGGTTCCCTTTTCTCCACATCCTCACCAGCACCTGTTGCTTGCTGGTGTACTGAGGGTGGCCTTTCTGACAGGTGTGAGGTGATACTTATAGTTGCTTTTTATTCAGATTTGCTTTCCCTGCCCTTTTTGTCTCTGCCAGCACCCCAGCCTAGTGCTTTATGGAAAGTTTTTATTATCTAGTCATGATATGTCACACAGTGTTGGTTCCTCTTAAGGAATTCACTTCACAGCAAACGTGTCAATGGCCAAATGGGCCCCCCCACCCCCACCCCGGGTGATCCAGGAGCAGCTGGCCTTATGAAACAGTAGGATGGCCTTGGAGAAGCTGACACTGTCCCCTGAGAGATAACTGCTTGCGCTCTCTGGAAGTGACCCATCGTTTCCCTGGGTCTCTCTTCCCAGGACACAGAGATGGGCAGGCATTGCTAGTAGCTTCCTGTAACCTTTCTTACCTAAAGAGGTAGACTTCATAGCTGGACGTGTGGGCACCCTGAGTTAAGACAACATTTGCCAGCCTTCTTAGTCACTCTGGCAAAGATTTGGAGCATTTCCCTCCCCAGTTTACAGCGCTCAGTTGAATTGACAGGAGGTGTGACAACCACTTAAATTACTGGATTTGAGTAATCGTCATTCTTCATTCTTCTTTCTTCTCCTCCTCCTTCTTCAAAATAAGTGTCCTAAGTGAATTACAGATTCTTTCATTGAGAATTTGGTTCTGGGCTGGCTGGATCTCTGCTACCTTCACCCAGCGATAGTTTGAATACAGGAGTAGTCCCTGGTAAATAGTATCAACCTAAAGGCTATGATGAATTATCTTGAGAATTGAAAAGAAGAAAAAATATAGCTGAAGTTTCCTGCTGTGCTCCCAGTTACAAGTTTTCCATTGAAGGAACATAATTGTGCTGATGAAATATCCTTTTACCTTTATAGGGCTCTGTAGCTCTGCGGAGCATTTTCACATCTACTGCTCCTTTGCTCTTCTGAACACCATGACCTAAAGGAAAGAGGACAGGCACAGAGGTCAGGAAGAGCTGGATGGGATCCCTGCTTTGCTCCACGTTGGCTCTGAACTGCCAATTAATCAGGTGTTAAAGGAGGGGAAGAGCTACACTCACCCTTCACTTGTAGCATCAGGACTGTGACTACTTTGCACATGGTATTGTAGGTACTCATGAAATCTGCTGAATAATGCTAGGAAGTTTGCAGGGAAGGGATTCTCAGCTCTGATTGACAAGTGTGGAAAATAAAGTCCATCAGAATGAGGACAAGAGATGTTTAAGTCACAGGGCTGGATTGGGATCTTCAAAATTCAAATTCATTGTTTTTTTCTATCATCTTAATCTGCTGAATTTTCTCAGATTTTGATAATATATTAACAGTACTCTTCATAAAGATAGCTTTCATTTTCTGAGCATTTAGCATACGGTAGACACTAGAGTAAGCAGTGAGTATGAATAAATCCTTTCAACAGGTGGAAATGTCAGGAATTCAACAAGGTGAAGTCACTTGCCCCAAAACACAGACAAGGGCAGAACTTTTTTGATCCTTAAGGGAAAACCTCAATTCTCTCTTAGTCCAAAACCTAACTCTTGTCCTGAACATTACAACTTATTCAACTTTTATTTGTTGAGTGTGACAATGACATCATGATTGTGTAGCCAAGTATTCCTGTCCTTTGGAGATACCCTTGAAATGTGTTGCTAACTGTCTAGGTTTAAAATTCTCATCCCAATATTTGTATCTTATTTAGGCAACTCGGTGTGCGGTCAACTAAGGAGTTAGCTGGCTTTGGTATCATCTACATGTCTTGATAAGGTCCTCTCTGCACTATAGAAATGGTTGGTCTACTAGTTTAACCACTTTCTTATGGATTTGGAATCAAATCCTTGAGCTTGATCAAGATCTCAAATACTGTGAGGAGCCCAGCCTCCTTCTTCTCCTCTTTAAGGGCAAATGGTGAGCCAGGAAGAGCTTGTGCCTGAAAGCAAAGGAGTGCTCAGAGTTATTGGAGGCACACCAAGGGACACAGGAGCTGGCTCAGAGCAGCTCCCCCTGGTCAGATTTGGGACAATTGAAACATCAAAATGAATAATGATGTAAGGATTGCTATACATTGAATACATTTTTAAAATCCACAAGTGCATAGTGGATTTTAAACATCCCACCATCCTCCCCAAAAGAAAAGTAATGGAGAGAGCTCAGCTGTACAAAAGATTCTCAGCTTAATAAGTGTGGGAGAAATTAGGAAATAACTATTTGGCAACCAGCATGGTGAGAACTGATTCATCATCAATTCATCAATAATTTAGCATCTATCAGTGGGTGCAAAAACCATTGGGTGAAAAGTTGTTTGGAGTCAGAATATTCATATAGCCTTAAGGTACCTCCAAAGAAATTGCTTATTGGAAAGGAAATGGCACTTTTACAATAGACATCTGGTGGACACCATCTTAACCAAGTTGTGGAAGGAAACTCAGTTCAGTCCTGCGTGTCTCCTTTACTACTCACACAGAACACTTTATTTCCGACACTTCCGGTCACCAAATGTGCCCGGGGTTTTCCCCATACCAGACAGTTCTCTGCCACACCAGCTGAGTGTCCTGTAATTTAACTTGATTCTAATACTACCTACCTGGGGATGTGTCAGATTCCCACAAGTTAGGGACAAGACAGCCCCTGCTCCACTCCAGATGCCGAAAGCAAGCCACAGGTCCCTAGGTTACCCACAACTTCTGCCCAATTTGGCTACAAATCAGAGGTTGCAGTGATCTCCCTCCCCAGGTTCAGTTGATTTGCTAGAATGGCTCACAGAACTCAGGGAAAGGCTTCTATTTACCAGTCTATTACAGGATATGATAATGGACACAGGTAGAGATACTTAGGGCAGGATGTGGGAGGGTTCCCGAGTATAAGATCTTCTGTGCCCATGGAGTTGGGGTGTGCCACCTCCTGTGTGAATGAGTTCACCAGCCTGCAACTTGAATCTGTATTGTGAGGATTTTACAGAAGCTTCATCACCTGGGCAGGATCCATGTAAATGTAACTCCATTTACAGCCCTTCTCCCTTTACAAGAGAATGGGGAGTAGGGCTAAAAACTCCAAGCTTCTGATGGTGGCTTGGTCTTTCCAGTGACCAGCTCGTACCCAGGAGCCATCCAGGAGTCAACCCAGAGTGACCTCATTACAATCAAAGTCACTCCTATCACCCAGGAAATTACAAGGGTTTCAGGAGCCCTGTGCCAGGACCCAGGGTCACAGACCAAACATTAGGACAGGAGCTGCTGTCCCAATGCTGCTAGCATTCTTTTTATGTAGGAAATTACTAGGATTTCAGGAGCTCTGTGTCAGGAACCAGGGGCAGAGGCCAACATATAATTTCTATTACCTCATGTAAGTAATCAAACATAGCTCTGCCAATAATGTGAGAGGCTGAGAACATGTGCCTTTCTGATGTGATTCACTAGAATGACATGGTATCATCTAAATAGCAATTTTGGCTCAAAAATGTATAACCCAACTGAATGAGGAGACATTTGACAAACTCAAATTGCAAAACATTTTATAAAACAACTGGCCTGGACTCTTCAAAAATGCTAGTGTCATAAAGGACAAAAAAAAAAAAAAAAGAAGTAGGGGAAATTGCTCCAGGTCAAGAAAGACTAAAGAAACATAGAAAATTAAATGCTTCCCATACTGCTGGGTGAAAATTAAAAAGCTCTAAAAAACATAATCAGGCCAACTGGATAAACTTCATGTTATCCTCTATCAACCTGATATTTATTGAGTGTGACAATAACATCATTAATTGTGTAGAAAAGGGTTTCTGTTCTTAGGAGACAGGTGGTAAAGATTTTAGGGTTAAACAGTCATCATAACAGCAACTTTGAGATGATTGAAAGGAAACAAGGTATGTGTGTGTGTGTGTGTGTGTGTGTGTGTGTGTGTGTGTGTCTGTACAGACTACACAGAGATAAAGCAATGGTGACAAAATTAGCAAATACAGATGAAGGATGTATGGCTGCTTATTGTATTGTTCTTTCAACTTTTCTCATTACCCGAATTCCTTCAACATATAAAGCTGAGGAGAAAATAGACGCAAAATAATATGTCTGGCACACAGTAAATGCTCAGTAAAACATAGCTCATATTGGGAGATCATAGTTACCTAAGAGCCAATGGGTAAATCTTTGCAAAGCATCACTTATTATTCACTCAACAAACACACAGTCACAGCACCTCACATACGCAAGGTCTTATGCCAAGCGCTCAGGACAGAGAGAGGAGAAACACACATCCTCTTCTTGCAGGGATCTCATAAGAAGACGACACACGAGCTAATGATTACAACAGAGACAAATGCCAAAAAAGGGATAGTGAGACTTGGCAAAGGGCAGTGACTGGTTGCCTCAAGTTAAGACCGAGACCCTGGGACAGTTGTCCAAGTCCTGTTTGCAGTAGAACAGAAGCCAGCAGGCTGCATCTGAACTTCAGGGTGCACCAACAAAATCCCAGACACACCAGGTCACCTCAGAAGTACTGCGCTCCTGCTTCTAGAATGTCTGGACTGAAGCTGGGATGCACTCTGCTCTGGGCTGCCACAGCCAGAATTCCTGAGCTGGAAGTGCCCAGACCAGGCCCCAGCCACACTAACCCTCCTTCCTCAGAGGCCTTCTGGAATATTCCCAGGGCTCCTGCCACACTCTGGGTTTCTTTTCCTCACAGCTCTCCTTCAATTGTAAATAATTCATTGTTGCCAAATTATTTGTTCTGTGTCCAAAGTCCTCATTAGGCTGAAAACTCCAGGAGGGCAGAGACTGCCTCCTACCTGCATTGGTGCCCCCAGCGCCGGCAGGGTACCCCGCAAGCACAGACACAAGAGAAACATGGCTGAATGAAAGAACTGGAGAATCCAGGAAATCTCTGTGGGTTCTCAGAGAAAGGAACAGGAAGGGAACAGGAAACACAACTTTCTCTTTTCTTTTCTTTTTTCAGTCTAATAAGTGGCTCTGTGCCAGGCAGTCTACATTCACCATCTTATCAGCTCCTTAAAAACATTCTGAGGTGAGGCGATCACTTGTCCCATTTACAAATGAGAAGATAAGGATTTGAGCTTTGCCATATCTTGTCAAAGGACTGATGAACGCCAACAGTGCCAGGATTCAAATCCTAGGTAGTTTCAAACCCTGGGCTCTTCCTCTTCCGAGGAAAAGTGACTGACTGACACCCTTACAACCCCCTTCATGGCTGCACCTGTGTCTGGTGTTTTTCCTCAGACATTCCGGCTGCACCGCCGGCATCAACCATAAAGATCACGATGGCAGGCCACAGCAACTGTGCGGACAGATGAAAAAGACTCTGAACAAGCCACATTCATAGGCATTATCTTTTTTAATCCTGGTCTTACAGTTGGTCAATGCCTAAGAAATTTCTGATATGCTTTTGTTTGTTTAAAAGAGTAGGATCTTGTGTAAATTCTCCTTTTGTCTTTTAAACTCATTTATAGTGTTTTTATTTTTGGTTTGCCATGTAGACATTTTAACCAAATTTGTTAAACTTTTATGATTTGTTTTATAAATCATAGAACTTATCTATGTAGTCCTTTTATTTATTTATTTATTTAGTTTAAGTGTTTGGTCCATTGGTGATGTAGAAATTTCATTTTTTTTTTTTTTAAGTGACCTAGCTAATTGTTATCATCTCCAGTGACTGACACTTATTTCTGGTTGGTCCCCAATCCCTCCCCTCCCCAGGGGCTCAAGGGAAGGCTCTATTTTAGAAAAAAGTCAGAAAGCCCAGAGGAGAGTCCCAGATCTGCTCCTAACCCCCAGAATGGCCTTGGACAGGTCCCTTCCCTGCTGGGCCTTTGCTCTGAGTTTACAGCTCTACCTTGGAGAGACAAGATGACCTCTGGCACTGATAATTATCCCTTGAAAAGAGTTCTGAAAAATTCTAGCCATAAAAAAATATCTTTATTTTCACCTGAGTGGCAAGTAATAAAAAAATTGATATTACTCATGGTTGGCAAAGGTGTGGGAAAGTGAACTTTCCTAAGCTAGCTGCTAATGGGAGTATAAATTAATTCCATTTTTTGAAGGGCAACTTGGTCACATCTATGTAAAATACACACATTCTCGGAGGCAGCTATCCCACTTTGAGGAACAGAGAAGTGGAGAATGATCTAAGGATAGTCACTGAAATATTCATCATGGAAAAATGTTGGAAATAACCCAAATGTCCATCAATTGAAAGATGATATATAAACAATGATTTAAAGTAGTAGCTTAGGGCTTTGAATTCTGGTTTCCCCACTTCCTAGCTTTGTGACAATGGGCAAGTTACTTAATCTTTGCTTATTTTTTCATAGTTATAATTGAACAACTATAGGGTCTATCTTATAGCCTTGTTATGAGGATTAATGAAATAATATTCATCAGTTACTTATAACAGTATCTGACACAGTACACAACCCCAAAATGTTAGCCATTATAGCCTATATATGTTCAGGAGAAAAACTGTGTAAGTTTATTAAGTATCATTCAATGGAATGTTCAGTGTTATCTTTGAGGGTTGCATGATTCTACCGGAACCTGCATCTTTCACTATCTTAGACTCAGCTATTTCACAATCCTATAAACTATAGAAAAATGACTATAATGAAAATTATTCTTGCTCACAGAAAGGCAAATTGATTTTTGTACCAAAAATGTACAATTTCAGAGATGATTCCAAGCATCAGTTTACTGTGCTAAAGAGAATAATACATTTTATATCTGTTAGAAACTTTATTTCTGCAATCCTGATTGTGTGTATGTATCTATGTGTATATGTTAGATTCTCCTTTGAACTGGTTTTAATATACTACTGGTTCCTTGTACTGAAGACTAACTTGAACTTGAAGAAAACAGCAATGGCTCCAGACTGTCAATGGGAGGGGCTCAGGCCTGTGAAAGTTCTCGCACTCTATGGGACCCGAGTCCCACGAAACCTACAGGCTGGAATGGTATAGGCCAGAACTCTACAGGAAAAACTCTGTTTATAATAAAGCTCTATGGTTCTAACTTCCTTTCCCCTTCTATAAATACCATCTTGGCACACAGGCCAGATTGTGTATATGGCTTGCCACGTCTTCGTGCACTAGGTTGTGACCTTTTCTTTTTCCGGCATAAATCCTTTTTGGTGATGAAACACCTAGTCACTATCATTTTTCAGTTGACAACACATTAATTACTAAGTTAATAAAATCTTTGGAAAGAGTTCATTTTAAAGTTTCACGAGTTACAATTTTACCTTTTAAAACTGTAACAGTGCCCTGGCTGGTGGCTCAGTGGATAAGGCACCTGCCTGTGAACCCAACAGTCGCTGGTTCGATTCCCCAGCCAGGGCAATATAACCAGGTTGCAAGCCAGGTCTCCAGCCAGGTCTGTAGCTGGAGGCAGGTGAAAGGCAACCATACATTGATGTTTCTCTCCCTCTCTGCCTCTCTCCATTCCCATGTTATAAGATACGTGTCTTTGTATAGGGTGGGGCAAAAGTAGGTTTACCATTGTTAGTATGGAAAATAATACAATAATTAATGAATAATGACACAAGAATGAACTTTGTGTTTCTCATACTTGCAACTGTAAACCGACTTTTGCCACACCATTTTACAGAGAAAGCCTAGAAGGATGAACACAAAAATGCTGGGGGAGTGGGCAGGGTAGTGGAGAGCAACAGAGGAAAAACTGGGACAAATGCAACAGAACGGTAATAAGAAAGAAAAATTAAAAATAAAATTTAAAAAACTGTTTATGAAAAGGGGATGGATGTAATACAACAACAATAAAATTTAAAAAAAAACTGTTTATGAAGGATCAGTCAGGCAGGGGTAGGTAGATAATATTTTCGGCTGACTTTTACTCTTCTACATACATTTCTGTAGCATGCAAATATTTTTATGCTAAACATCTGCTTCATGGCAAGTTTTTTGTTTTTTTTTTTTTAATTCCTTTTTAAAAGGCAAAATAGGAAACTCCTGCTGGAACCAGTCATTTGGGAAGTAAGGAGTGTCGTGAGGGATCAAATGTGAGCTGCTTCCTTCATCTACAGAGCCTTGTGGTTGGTGATTTACACAAGAAAACCAATAAGGAAGCCAGGAGGCCACTTAATTCCCAGCAGACCTGTTCTTCCCAACATGGAGCCTTTGGGCATAAAACGATCAGAAGCGGCAAAGCATCCAAGTCCGCTCCATGACTGGGTTAGCGGTGGTCCAGTCTGAGAGCTGGACTCTGGCTCTTTCAGCCTCACATCTTGAGCTGTCAATTAACTCAGGTTCAAGCGACAGCCCACAGAATATCAGTTCTGAAAAACTCTCCTAAACCAATCCTTTCTACTGATGGGTAAATGGAACCCATAGAGGTCACACCACGAATTAGGGGTCGTTCTTGCACCAGAACCCCCATATCCAGAGTCCTGGCCCAATGAGCTTGCGCCTCACCAAACTGGGCGGACTGTGAAGGGCCTCCAACGCCAAGCCGAGGATATTGGCCCAAGAGAAACGGAGATGGTGGAACAGAACACGTCAGGGCCAAGGTCAAGGGGAGGCTGGGCTGGAAAAGGAGGACATTTTTACAACCTAACCCCCAACAGACCTTTCATGAACTGCCTTGGCCAAGCTGCCTGCCACTTAATTGCAATCTGAAGAAAAACTGGCCGATCCTTTTGTTTTGTTTTGTTTGAGGAAAAAGTGTCAGGGGACTCTTGTTATGCAAAGGGCAGATAGAAGCTCTCCTTGAAATGGAGACTTTAGGACAATAAGGCAGCGTAAAGGAAAGGCTGTGCTTCTGGTGCGTCTGGAGCTTTGGAACTTGAACTGGCTTTTCTTGAGGCTGGAGCTGGGAAGGATCCAGGGGCCCCTCTGAGAGTCCCTGCGGAACCAAGGAGTGAGATGGCCCCTCAGGACTGAAGAGGCCAGGCGGTGGATGCTGGCACCCTGTCTTAAGTTCTTCCTTATTACTATTCCCCATCCTTGGGGCCTCAAACCTCACGATTTTTACCATTTTAATGAACTAACCATACTATTGTTGACTTCCTCTTTTTCTGTGAATCTACTTAAAATTATTATTTTTTTAATTTTAAGATTTTATTTATTATTTTTAGAGAGAGGGGAAGGAAGAGAGGCAGAGAGGGAGAGAGACATCAATGGTTGCCTTTCACCTGCCTCCAGCTATGGACCTGGCTTGCAACCTGGTTACATGCCCTGGCTGGGAATCGAACCAGCGACCTTTGGGTTCACAGGCCAGCGCCTTATCCATTGTGCCACCAGCCAGGGCTTCTACTCACTTTTTAACAACTTAAATAAACTTTTATAGAGCATTTATATGGAAACCAACACTGTTTCCATAAAAATAAACACAAGGAAAACAAAACAGTA
The DNA here is from genome assembly GCA_004026585.1 of Noctilio leporinus. Classification (NCBI taxonomy): domain Eukaryota; kingdom Metazoa; phylum Chordata; class Mammalia; order Chiroptera; family Noctilionidae; genus Noctilio; species Noctilio leporinus. The sequence continues at coordinate 364,362 of PVIW01000035.1, forward strand.
CCATTAAACTGCAGCTAAATACTGTGGCCTGCCCTTTCTGTGTTAGAAAGGAAGGTTGGCAAATGTTAGAGAACTTGTCAAAGGGTATTAGAAACAACCAGAGGCTTTTTTCGATTGAATCAGAAGGCATGGGAGATAATGTAAAATAGAATACTGTCTATGTGGTTCAGTTACTTTAATGCTTTTGTGTGAAAGAGACTAAATGAGCTGTGGTTCTACCACTGATTCTAGCCAAACTTTGGGCCTTGCTATCCTACGTGTTGGCTGAAGAATTTCTCAACCTCTTTGAGCTTCTGAGTCCTGACGTGCTGAAGGGCTAAGCTAACAGAACCTATCCCCTAGGCTCCTTTGACAGGTATTAATGATGAGGATGATAATGATGCTAATGTTGCTGGTGGAAATCAGGCTCTTCCAGGGGATTGGGCAGAAAGCATTCCAAGGACCCATGCATGGGAGATTGTGATGTGCTAAGAAATTTGCGGGACCTGGCTGGTGGCACAGTGGATAAAGGCTCCGACCTTCAAACCTAAAGGTCGCTGGTTTGATTCCGTAGCCAGGGCACATAACCAGGTTGCAAGCCAGGTCTCCAGCCAGGTCCATGGCTGGAGGCAGGTGAAAGGCAACCATACACTGATGTCTCTCTCCCTCTCTGCCTCTCGCCCTTCCCCTCTCTCTAAAAGTAATAAATGAAATCTTAAAAAAAAGAAAAACAAGAAAAGAAAAAGAAATTTGCCCCTGAGTTTCTAATTTCCCATCTCCCTCTGTCCCGCTGTGGCAAAAGTCCAACTGTGTCTTCAGCAAGGCCAAAACAAAGGCCAAAATGCAGAGTTTCTGCTTCACGTTAAAGCTTAGTCCTTTGAAGTCCACACAGTCTGCAGTGAAGCCCCATAGTTGCTAGACCCTCATGGTCTGGCACTCCTGGGAGAGTGCAAATGAATGGGGTGAGTGTATCAGCAGGTTGAGGGGTGTTTTTTTTTTGTTTTTGTTTTTTTTTAGATTTTATTATTTTTAGAAAGAGGGGAAAGGAGAGAGGCAGAGAGGGAGAGAGATATCAATGTATGGTTGCCTTTCACCTGCCTCCAGCCACAGACCTGACTGGAGACCTGGCTTGCAACCTGGTTATGTGCCCTGGTTGGGGAATCGAACCTGCGACCTTTGGGCTCGCAGGCCGGCGCCTTATCCACTGTGCTACCAGCCAGCGTTGAAGGTACTTTTTTGTTCCCCAGGTTATATATCTCAGATTTTTCAAAATTGCCAATCAACAGCTTTCCAGGGCTTTTAATAGGTCCATACCCCCGTAGTTAGACCGCAGGCCTCCATGCTCAAGCCCCTCCCCCTACATCCCCGACCAAGCCAGTGCTGACCAGAGTAGGGGAGTGTTAATCCCCTTGCTCCAGCAACGCTTTGACCAGGAGTGTGAAGCTGTAGCTTCCTGGGGAAGAAAGCAGGCTGATGCTCCCCAGTTTATTAAGCTAAATGTCTAATTCCCTTTGCTCCCCTTCTTATTAATAATTAGGTATCTACCTACGGTAACCTTATTAGGAAGGCTGTGGTAAAATCCCTTAAAATGAACCTTCTGGTATTAGGCATTCTTTTGGGGAACTGAGAAAAGAGTGGGACTTTGCTTGACCAAGTAATGAGGAACAGAGAGCAACAGCAGACGACCCGCAGAAACGCTGCCTGGTCAGTAAATGTTAGCTTCCATCAGGGTGGATTTGTGGAAAAAGGAAGCATTCCCCAGATTCTTAGAAATATCAAAAAGCAAAACTTTGAATTAACGTAGGCATTTTGAAATAATGAAAAGAAAACTTTGTATTAATATCATTTGAGAAGCTGACAGGAGGCAGTAATTAAATGGTGAATTGTCTGGATGTGAAAGGAAAAAAAAATGTACACATTGGTTGTTACAGAATAAACAGGGGGATGTTAAGAAGAACAAAGAAAATAGAGAAGCCAAAGAACTTATATGCATGACTCATGGACATGAACTAAGGCGGGTATTGCTGGAGGGAATGGGGTACTGGGTGGAGGGGGGGTTAAAGGGGGGAAATTGGGACAACTGTAATAGCAAAATAAATAAAATATATTAATAAAAAAAAAAAGCAAAATTGAATAAAGCTATTGGACTTCTTGATGACAATACTGGTTAAGTATCACAGTAAAGGATGTTAAATAAAAATTCAACTGAGTAAAATTAAAAATGTACTTGACTTTTTTCAATGATTCATGAGTCAAACAGCATCCCATTGGACAAACAGAAAGGAGCGCCAAAGAGCTGCAGAAAAGGAAAGGATTTTAAAGGTAGAAAGGGGGTGGTACAAGGAAGTCATTAACAACAGAAAGAATTATTTTAGGCAAAATGAAAGGGGTCTATCAGATGAATTACCTCATTAGTGCTGACCAGGAAATTCCAGACTGACCAGTTAAAATGAAATTCCTGGGGGAGGTTGAAACTACAATTAGGTTTGGTATTAAGTCTCAGTTTATTGATGGGGACTTAGCACTGGTGACTCCATTTGGGCCTGTTGTCTCTCTCTTTAAACAAGGGTAACCTCTAAATGACAATGTGAGGACTGGAGGAGATCAGTATTCTAATGATTGTCCTCCATTTTACATACAAGAAAAATGCGACTCTATGATACTAGGTGTCTGCTACAAAATTCATAGCCTTCATTCTTTTTAATATTTATACAAATGTACGGAACATGATCATCTATCACTAAACTCTGGGTCTGAGCTGAGGGTGGGTAAATAAATACATTAAAAAAATGATGAGGCGGATTTGCAAAAAGAGTATGGGCAATATAATACTATATATGTAAAAGAAAAACCATCAGAGTTTGTCTTTATGCATGTGCTTCCATATTTGCAAAAACTTAGAAATAGATCTGGTGCAGTATTGATAGCTGGGTGGAGTGGGATGGGGGAAAAAAAGAGTTTACCTTTATCTGTATTGTTTGAGGTAATAATAATAACACATTTCTATATTATTTGGGTTGTTCAATTTTTCTTAAGAAATTACTGTTATGGGTTAAATTGTGCCACCCCAAAATTCATATGTTGAAGTCCTACTCCCCGTATCTCAGATTGTGACTGTATCTGGAGGCAGGGTCTTTAAAGAGGTAATTCTGCTAAAATGAGGCCATTAAGATGGGCCCTACTCCAACATGACTGGTGTCCCTAGAGGAAGAGGAAATCGAGGAATGTAGGACATACACTGAGAGAAGACCATGTGAAAACATCCATGTTCAAGCCAAGGAGAGAGTCTTCATAAGTGAAGACTTTGCAAGTGATACTTTGCAGACTTCTGGACTACAGGATTTTGAGAAAATAAATTTGTTGTTTACGCTACCCAGTCTGAGATGTTTGTTATGGCAGCTCTTAAAGGAAAAAAATATATATATATACACTTTTTGCGACATTTGTTGATGGTGAGGCAGACTTGATTCAGGACCATAGTGATAGATATAGTGACTACCATGGAATTTTACAATGGGGAAGAAAGACTGAGGTCAACTCCAAACATAGCTTGACCAAGTGGGAGTTCATAGCCAGGGAGCAGGGAGGGGTCAATGGATAGAAAATTACTAAAAGAAAACATTGAGGGTAAGGGGGAAGTTCTAGCTACATTGACCTAACAGGATTTTTGCTGAAGACAGACATCACTTGAGAAATGGGAGAGGATGAAGAACTTAATTAGATATTGAAGGTGATCAGACATCAAAGGTCAAGGGTTTGGGTTAAACTGACTTAGCAGGGTTCTTGCCAAAGCTAGTTTTTTCAAAGGAGTGCACAGATGTGCCTAGAAGAAGGTTTAAGAAGCTGACTGAAGTTTGCTAAAGCAAAGAATCTTTGCCCTGGCAAACTAATCCAATGACCAAGGTATAGTTCCTGACCTCTAGCAGCTTCTAGTCCATTGTGTGATACCTGGAAATGCAGAAGTGCTGCAAAAAAGCAGACTCAGGGAACTGTGATGCCTGGCAGGGTTCATCCAGGAAGCGGCTTTTGAGCTGGGCCTGGAGTAAGCAGCAGAGGATATTGGGGGTGGAGTGTGGGGGAGATGGGGACTGTTTCTGGAGAAAACGCATATGCCGGGCAAGTGAAGATCTGTTTAGGGTCAGGTTAAGACAACGGAGCTACATTTGAGCACAGGCTCCATAGTGGGTGTCAGGGAGAGGTAGATAGATATATATATTTTTTTGTCAGCTATTGCCACCAGTGATGGCCAACTCCTGTGCTGTCTCAGCAAATGACAAAGCCAGAATTTGAATCCAACTCCACCTGATTCCAAAAACGTCTCTACTTCTTCCTGGGTCAGGAAAAGAGGGAAACTGAAAAAGGAGGCTGAGGAAATACCGCTGTGGAACCGGACCTGTGTGGGCAACCCAAGTGAGACCAATGACTGGCTGGACTTCTGCTCAGGGAGGTAGGTGGCCTGGCGTGGGCCTGTTACACCCTCTTGTGGAGCACATCTGTACTGCTCTGCTCCATCAGTTCTTTCATTTCGATGCCAGATTAGACGGAGGGAGGGATTGTGGAGGTCACGGCAGTGGGGACGCAGTGAGTGGTTTTCTCAGTAGTTTTGAAGACCGTTGACTCCAGCTCTTGTCAGTTCTCAATGAAGCCCAGCTACCTTGTATTTATTTATCGATGAAACACGTTAATTTTTCTTTTTGGTTTTACATCTTGTACCAGGTATAAAGCAGTGAACCCAACATAGATGACACTTTTTCCTCCTTTACTCAGGGTGGGGGGCATCACACATTAAACCTGTAAAACCCAGAATAAACATAAGGCAGGAGAGAAGTCTTCTTCCTTCACACTACCTTTGCTCCTTAGCTTTCTCCTTGATATCTGGAGGGGAAAAATATCTTTGGCAAGACCAAAGAATGAGGGATAAAGACTTCAAAGTATACTAATTCATTAAAATTATGTCTATCTGCTGTCAAGTTTCATATGTCTCGCAGGTAGTATGTTCTGGGGATTCTAAAATATTTAAATTGTCACCTGTACTGAGGCACCACAGGAAGAAGATAACCCCTGCGGTGGAACAGAATTTTGCCACCCCAAAATATACCTTTTGGGGAGGTTGATTATTTTAAGCTGGTTATTATTTTTTTTTTTTAAACTTAAAAATACATTTTATTATTAAGGTCTACCACCTCAACAAAATTCATATCATATGTATTGAATAAGAAACTATATTTTATTTCTTTTTTTCTGCTCTAATCAGGTGCTTTCATAATTGTTCAACTTGGGGCACATACAAAGAAAAGGAGCTACTCAAAAGTTCACTGTTCATGAACTCATGGATATTTAGGATCAAGGTAAGTGATACTTTAAATGGCGCTAGATGAAAAGAATACTCCAGTCTAGAGTATCATCAATCTCAGGTATAAATCAGAAAGTTTCCTATTTTAGCAGCAAAAGAGATGATATACACTAATTCAACATGTTTAGTTTTTCTTTAGTTTGTTTTCTTCCCCAGATTTATTAGTCACAGAACATCACTTTATAGACTTTTCTCATCTTTTCATTATTGCTTACATTCTGTAAAAACTACACTAATTTTAATAAACTTGGCAATGTCTAAAAATATTTTGGAACAGGGACAATATATCACTGTCATGTGGGATTTTTGTAAACAATCTTAGTTGGGTTAAGAATGTAGCCTTAACAGAATTCTTGATGTTGTCCAAAACAGCACAATAAAAAACATCCCAACAATACATAAGCCTACATATCAAATATAGAATATCTCCAATATTTTTCCTCTACACTGTACCGCAACTGTATATGCAGGAGAAAGTATTGTTGACAGGGCAAGAGGAAAACTGATTTAGGCAGTGACCTAATTAGTCAGACATTAACATTCAAAAACTACGTAAACAACAATTTTTAAGCTGGTTATTTTTAAGAAAGAAAAGACTCAGGAAAAAATTTTTTAACCTTTCCCTGATAGCCTAAAAGAATTTAGAAAGAGGACTTGCCCAAGGAAGAAATCTATCATCGGAGAGAATTACAGTTTAATATGAACTAAGTGTGACAGACAGGAAGGAACCCAGTAAAGCCCCTTTAACAAAGTCCCTTGTGTGTCCCATCAGTTGCCAAACATTTGCTTTCATCTCCAAGTGAGCTGCCTTCCTCCCCCTGGAAGTCCCAACCCCATGTCACCTTTCTCCTTAGCTTAAGATGGCAATATGCCTCAGCTGCCTAATTTGTCCCAGGGCCCTGTATTCTCAGGGAACACCCACAAGTACGTATTTAAATTTGGTTACTTTATCCCGTGAAGCTGTCTCATGACAATTTGATTATTGGACCACCCAAAAAAACTAAGAAGGAAAATTGTCCCCTCCCTCCCATTCCCTTTCTTCGGAGAAGCCAGGAACAATGTTCAGAATCAACCTTGAAGGCTTCAAGGACAGGAGGTAACTGACTGACACATGGCATGAAGAGAGGGTGTGTGTGTGTGTGTGTGTGTGTGTGTGTGTGTGTGTAAGTGAGGGGTGGGGAATTCAGTGGACAGGGATATTATATAGATTTCTTGCCTTCACAACAGTCCAATAAACACAGGGCCACCAAACCTATTTTACAGATGAGGTGTCCACTGACCCTTCCTATCGGCCAATAGTAAGGGCTTGAGAAGAAAAATAGGAACGAGGTACTAAGGGCCTCCAGTGAACAGAAGAGCACTCTGTGATTGTTTTTTTGTGGGAAGGACATTGAAAGGTGGTTGAAGGGAAATAAAACTTCCCTGGCGGACTCTGGGGCCCCTTTGTCTGAGAAATATTGGACTGGGTGGCTCTCCGAAATCACGTCTCCTTTCCACATTACAGATCAGAGAAGTGAGGCCCAGAGAGCGGAAGTGACCTACCCAAAGTCACACAACAAATTTCAGCTGATTTAAGTCAAGCCTTCATTCTACTTTTTTTTTTAGATTTTAATATTTTCAGAGAGAGGGAATGGGAGAAAGGCAGAGAGGGAGAGAGACATCAATGTATGGTTGCCTTTCACCTGCCTCCAGCCACGGACCTGGCTGGAGACCTGGCTTGCAACCTGGTTATGTGCCCTGGCTGGGGAATCGAACCAGCAACTGTTGGGTTCGCAGGCCAGTGACTTATCCCCTGTGCTACCAGCCAGGAAGCCTTCATTCTTAATTCAATGCATTATTTACTCCACTTCCATCCCATCCTCATCCTCGATTAATTAGCAACGTTTCTATCTGGAAGCATTTATTTGAAATATCAGGCTACCAAAATGTCATCACCAACTTACACAGTGGCTAAAGTATCTATAGTGTAAGTCAAATCACTCAAGGTTGGAAGACTCTCTAAGACTTATTTTTTAAACATTTACTAGCCTTTCTATTTTATTTAGAACATTGTTTTTAAGTTAGCAGTTGCAACCCCAAAGCAAATGACCCTGGGTTTGAGCCTCAACCCTACCACTCTCTAGCTATGTGACCTTGAGCAAGCAAAGTGACTTTCCTGTTCTCACATCTATGAAATGGAATCAGTAACATCCCTTGCCTCGTAGTGTAATTGTGAATAGTAAGTGAAGTGCTGAACATGGCGCTGGGTTATGTGCTAATAAGCTCAAGAAATTCTGTGGGTCGAGAGAGGGAGAAGTCCTCCATAAAATGCTTTATTATTTCTCATGAAATCACACTAGTGCTGAGACCCCCTCGTGATAATGTAATGCTTTAGCATTTACAAACCACCGTCTACAAATACCTGTGGTCTCATCTCAATTCTTACTCCTTCTCTGTGAGGTTCACAGGACAAGCACCGATATCTCTGTTTCAGAGCATAAAGCTCAGAGAAGGCCCAGGGCCAGGCTGCTAACACACAGCTCTCGGTAGCTGGCTGGCTGGCCCTCTGGAACTGAGCCTGTTTGGATAAAGAGGGAGTCCACTGGGGTCCACTGGATTACTCCTCTCCTACGTTCACCTCCCCAGAGGGGAATTCTGTACCCCAACTCTGTCAGCGTGAGACTGTAAGACTTGCTTTGGCCAATGAAATATGAGTACAAGTGGTGTACCTCACGCTGTAACAGAAGCTCAAAGACCCTGCATGTTGTTTACCATGCCCAGTTTCCTTCTGCCACAAAATGTGGCAATTTACCAGAGAGAGAAAGAGTGCTCCACCAGCCTGGGTTCTGGAGTCAAGATAATGTAGAATAGGGATGGAGTTGACCCATGATGGACGGTGGTTATCAGCCACTGAGGTTTTTCGGGTCATTTGTTACACAGCAAGACAGCCTCCTCTATCTATAAGGCAGTATCCTCTCCAGGAAACATGGAGTAGCGATGTCAGACTCTGGATAAATACTGGCTGGTTGGGTGTGCATGTGTGTGCGTGTGTGTGTGCGTGTGTGTGTGTTTGGGAGGCACACTGGGAATGGGGCTGAATTACAGCCAATCTTTCAAACCAGCTCAGCCCACATAGGCCTGTGTCCCATTCTTCCGCTCTGCTCTCTCTCTCCCCAACTGTTTTTATTATTTTGCAGAAACCCTGCTGATCTCTGTTGAATTCCAGGATAGCAAATAAAGGTGTTTTCCTCTCTCTTTTTTCCCTAACTCATTTGAAGAAACTGCTACAGGAGCTATTGATTGGTCCTCAGAAGTAATAAATCACAGTTACTGTTTCCAGAGGCACTCTGCTAGGAGCTTTTCATGCTTTACCTCATTTTCTCTTCACAACTATCTGAGGAATTAGATATTACCATTTCCTCATTTTAGAGGCAAGGAAATGAAGAATTAAGAGAGTTTACAGGACTTCTCCAAAATCATACAGCTACTAAGAGGCAAGGCTGGAACTCAAATCCAACTATAATGATGGGTAATTTCTGATTGGCAACTTGGGTCTTTCTTATGTCTGTGGGCGGTATTATAGTTGTTTTCTCTGCTATTTGTAAGCCTCACTCTTTGCTCACCATGGATGGAAGAGGGGAATCCCTTTTTCCTAGTTCTTGTTTCAGTGAGGAAGTGTTTTTTTTTTTCTTTTTTCTTTTGCTGAGTACATTCTGGATAGAGGAAGGACTGATCTGTTGGGGGAAATTTGAGAATAACTGGTCATGCTCAATTCGGCATGTCCTTCTTAGTAGAAGGCAGCTAACTCTGTGGCTTCAGACAACCCCCACTTTCCAGCTCATGTGACTTTTATTGGTGTTATAGGTAAACTTTAGAAGGTCACACCCCCATAAGCTATGACTCTGGATGATTACATGATGGTCGTGGGGGGTCAGTATAGGGTAGGTATATGGCTGTGGGTAGCCATTATTTTAATGGTCACAAACTTTCTTTTAAAATTGAATATAGCATGCACATATCCTTACATTTACATATTACTTCTAAAGGATTTGAATCTAATCCTTTTTCATATCCAGAGATTAAAGAGTCTCATGCACTTGATTTTGACTTCTTGGTCACTCTGCTAAATTTTAAAGTATATCAGTGACCATTTGTTTTTTTATTAAACCAATGTTTTAAAATTATTTGTTTTTACTTAATTGAATTATGTGTAACTGAAAGTCAATCAACTACATTTAAAAATATTATAGTTTTAAAAAATTAGCACATGCACATTGTAATAAATTTTAAACTGTATCCATTCTGCTATCTCTTCAATATTACCACAAAAATGGGACAATGATATTTTTAATATCTGATTCCGGATTGGTGGCAAATCCAAAACCACTATACAAAAAAGGATAAAAAGACAGGGGAGAGCAGTGGGGGTAAAATGGGATAAATGTAATACAACAATAAAATAAAATAAAAACAAATTTTTTAAAAAAGGTATAAGGAGAGGAAAGAGAGAGAATCTACAACCCAAGATACACCTCTGTACCAAAATTCTAAAACATATGATAAAAAAAAATAACAAAAAAATTAAGCTTATAAAACCAATAAGGAGATGAATTAACTTGGCTGAAATAAACATAATAGAATTTGAAAATGACCTGAATGTTTAGGCTCTGGAAAAAGAGAAAGAATAGAATAATGTCTATTTTTAAAGAAGAAATTATAAAAATGTAAACAGGCGGAAATGAAACAAGAACAGGTGGACATGACAAAGAATCAGTACCTGGAGTGATCATGCATCTCCCCTAGGACTGGGTGACCCATCATACATTTGCTGCATCTTCCAGATGACTTTCAACTTCAACATCTCTCTGTTGTTCTCTAATCTAGGACTTCGGAGTCAAGGTATATGAGAACATGGTGGGGGTAGTTTCACTCCCTCTCCATCTAGAAGCTCTCCACCATGCCATCCAAAGCTCCCTGCCCCCTCCCAAATTTGCACTTTCCTTAGGAATCCATGCAGCAGAGGAGATCAATAAGCCTGCTACCCAAACACATATCAGGGTGGGAGGAGTTGCCAGTCTCCTTTTTCAGATAACACCCAATGTTCATGAGTGATTCTCATGAAGGAAGAGGAAAGAATGGGTCCCTTTTCAGAACACTCATTTTCCCTAAAGGCTGAACTTCCATCCCGTCTCCCCATTCTTTCTTTCCATTGTTTAGTGGTGATGGTTTGTCTGCAGGGAGAGAGGTGGGAATGGGGAATAAGTGGGGAGGAGGGGCTGATGGAAGAGCAGGTAGAACAATTATGGTTCTTCCAATGCCCTGCTGGAATATAGCTGGTTCCAACCACTGGCAATTCTTTGAACATAGAATTTGGGCTCTTATGGATGTTTTTTTGTTGTTGTTCAGATTTGGGCCTTGGCAGCTTTTTCAGGACAACAGGAAACAATCTCTCTCAAGGTCCAGTCACGCAAGCACACATCTAGCTCCTCCCTCTGCTTTTAGTTGAACAAATATTGGCATACTACTTAATTTTCTGCATCTTTTTTTTTTCACTTGAAGTATTTCTTAGAGATTGTTCTATATCAGGACATAGTACATATGTGCCTCATTCATCTTCATTGCTGCACTGCATATACTTCACAATATGTGTGTACTAAAATTTATTATAATAGCTCTCTAATAATAGTTTGTGTCTAGGCTTTTCCTACTACAAACAGTCCTGTAATGAATATTTTGAGTATACATAACTTTATATAAACAGTTTTTTAAAAAAGTTACTTAGAAACCCTGACATGTTTGGCATCCAATGGGCAGTTCTCCTTTATGATGCAATTGGTCACATGCAGTTTTTCCCGTGACTTATCACAAGAATTGACAATTTCTACTTTAATTGCATTGCTTAGCATGTGACAGGCACTCTGTATTCACTACAGTGTTTCTCTTTAATGGTTTATCAAAGTGTAATGTCTTTGACATAAACTCAAGCAGCAATTAGGGTTCTACATTTAAGCTGCTACGGTGCACAAGGGGACAAAGTATGGAGTGGTGCTTAGGAATAGGGGGTCTGAAGCCATATATGCTTAAATTCATGCCCTGGCACTTCCAATTTTTACCTATGTAACTTCAGACTTTTCTCATTTATAAAAATGGGGTAAATATAGTACCAATATCATGCTTGGGATTAAATGAGAAACTAAGCATGATTCGTAGGACAATTCCTGGCAATATAGTAAGTGTTCAATAAGCAAGAGCTATGCATTAAAGTTTCAGTTCAGGTGACAACTGGATATACAGAAACTTTCAAGTTTCATTGCTGCATAAGTGATGGCAACTGTTTCACAGTTTTTTCTTTGATTTGGCACAGGCAAATTTCTTGATTTCAGAGATATTAAATTGTAATCACAAATGATTTGTTAGAACTAAAGGGGATAGGAATAAAAGCTTAGACCTATAAGGGGTGGAAGGGATTTCAGTATGACTTTAGATTAGATTATCCTGTAATAACCATTTCCATGTATTGCATTCCTATTTGCCAACCATTTTGCACATCTTCTCTCATTTTATTTTACAAGGGCCTAAGTGAAGTTGATCATCACCCTTATTTTGTAGAACAGACTGAGGCTCGGAGAAGTCAACTGCATGCCCAATGGCAACATGTCATTAGTACATTGCAAAACAGATATGCAGCCAGGTCCTTCTGAAAATAAGAGCTGTACATTGCCATAACTTCCAACGAAATGGAACTTACCAGTGAAAGAACCAGCTTATGAAAAATCTTGAACTTTATTTTGGAGGACTAAGGCAGAGTGGTCTTTTTCCATTAGGCACAGCGCCTAGGGCCCATAATATATAATAATACTTTGAGGGGCCTACAATAATGTTTTAAGTTGTTTTAACGTCAAAAGGGAAAATGAACTTTTAGGTCGAAGAAAATGTTTTGCAATATCATACTGATATACCCATCTTTATACCAAGGCAGGTATAAAATATGAATAATACATATAGGTCCACTAACACAGGGCAGAAGTGTTCAGGACCCACAAAAGTTTAACAGGGCCTTGTGCTGGGTTGCGCTAAGCTTCCTGAGGTGATAATAGCAGACCAAATTGGAATTTGGGAGGTGATGGGCAAATTATAAAAAATGTGGTCACAATCTCTCTCCTCCTCCTCCTGTGTCTCAGGCACCCCTAAAAAGGAAGTTAAAAGGGGCAGAAGTGAAACATAGGGCAGAAAGTGCCACTTCCTAGCTGCATGATCATGGACAAGTGACTTGAGCCACCTGAGCCTCAGTTTTGCCATCGATAAAATGGGGACATGCACCTCCTGGGGTTGTGGGACAGGGACCTAGTGGGCACCGCTGCGCACAAGCGCCCAATAAATACATGTTGAAGGAACGTGTTTAGCTTAGCACAGTGGCTGGTGGATAATAAGCGTCCAGGGAATGGTAGTTACCGACATTAAGAAAAGTAGAAAGTCCTCAGAGTGACAAGCCTAGCGGTGCTACACCCAGACGTACCTCACTCAGCAGCTCCTACGCTGTAAACTGCGCCTGCGCATAAACCCTTTCCCCCGCCCCCTCAAGCGCGAGGGCCCGTGGGGCGGGTCTCCGCGGCGGCGCAACAAGTCCGGAGCCGGGGACGGGGGAAGGGGCGTGGCTTAGCAGGCCCGCCCGGCCACCCTCTTCCGGGCTCCGCCAGCTGCGCGCGCATCCTCCTCCCCCTTCTTTTGTGGTCCGGCCCATTGCGAGGGTGACAGGAAACCCTGTGCAGGGAGCGTCGCCATCTTGGACCTGCCCGAGGAAGATCCTGAGGGAGCCGCAGGAGCTACCGCCGCTACCGCCGCTACAGCCGCTACCGCTGCCAGCGCGTCTGCACCTCCTCGGCCAGCCTGCTACCCGCTGGGGCCTCGGCCGACCGCCCCCGCCCCTCTCCGGCTGCGCCCGCCCTCCTCTTCCTCGTCCTGACGCCCCCCGTCCCGCCCGGAAAGCTGCCCAGCCACCAGCAACCCCCCAGGTAACCCAGGCCTTCCGCAGAGTACGTTCGGCCGAGGCCTCCCCGCCCCGATCTCCGAGGGCCAAGGGCGGGCACGCTCGAGAGCCGGGGCGCGGGCGGGCGGCGCCGCAGGGCAGGCCCTGTCAGGCCGCGGCGGGCGCGGGGTCGCGGTGGGCGCCGCGGGGCCCGGCCTGCCCGGGCTCCCTGGCTCGGGCCCGGGGGTCCCCGCGCTGCGCCCGCCCAGCCCGCCGGTCGTCTCCACGCTGCGGAGGGCGAGCTTCGAGGCGTGCGAGGAAGGGTGTGTTCGGGCTCGCCTTCCCCGCCTCCTCGGCCGGACCGGGCAGACTGGCCTCCCGCCCCCGTGTCCCGGCTGCTGCTCCCGGGGATGCGGACCACCCCCGTCGGGCTGGTCCGCGCGAGCCGCGCCGCCTGGCCGCCGCGAGCCCGGGACGTGGCGCCCCGGGCCCGTAGGCCGCGTCGGGCCTGAGTACAAAGGCGGCGTGCGGGCGTGTGGGACTAGCGCCGGCGCCCGCGCGGCGTGGGCGGCTGCCCCGGGCTCGGGCGGACAGGGGAAGGGCCGGTGGGGCCCGTGCGCCCCCGGGGGCCTGGGCCGGCGCGGTTCTGGTTCGCGCGAGCCCCTCCCCGTCAGGCCCGGGACAGCCTGTAAGGCCCCGGGCCGGGGAGCCTCCAGGGAGGATGCGGAGCAAAAGTTTTGGCATTTCTGGAGTTGCGAAGAAGGAACAGGCGTGGTCCCGACGGTTTGCACTGTCGCTGAGTGCCGGGCCCCCGAGTCACGAGTCTTCACGCAGGTGTGTCGTGTGCACGGAGCTCTCGGTGACAGGCCGAGTGTCTCCGTGTCACAAGGGAGGAAACTGAGGCTGCGGCTGCGGCGGGACTGGCTGAGCACCGCGCGGGCCCGCCGGGCTCCCCGTGCGCTGTGGCCGGTGTCGACGCACCGGGTTGGGTCCGTTGGACGGGTAGCTGCAGCCCGATTCCTTTTTTCTTCCCCTGGCCCCGGACGACAGCGGATCGCTCCTCGGAAACCCAGGGTCTGCAGATGTCACCCCGCAACCCCGAGCAGAGGGGCGAGGCTCCCGTTTTGTGTTTGAAGAAGAGGCTGGGGTTCCCGAGGTCAAGTGCTCTCTTGCGGCTCCACGGCGAGTGCCAGAGCGCAGATTGCAGCTCCTGCGAAGTTGACTGCTGGTGGCTCACTGGCCTCTTACTCTGATGTGGCTGTTAAGGGCAAACTTCATGTCGCACTAATTCAGTTCTCCTTTCACAACTTACGCTTATCCAGCTGCCGTTCCTTCCTCTCCGAAGACCTCCCAGAGTTTCCCCTCCGCCTTCTGCTCGGCACTGGGGGAGCCCGGAGGATGTAGTATGCCAGGCACTTTTGCCTTGACTTCTGGCTTAGCGACCGTCAGCAAGTTGCTGAACCTTTCAGACTCTCTGTCCTTGTCTGTACTGGGGATAATAGTGCCTGCATTTTTCAGCCATTGTGATTAAAGTGGGATTAAAAACCCTTAGCGTAGTATTTGGCATATTGTGTCCCATTACCTGTAACAGTGCCCAGCATGTAGTGGGTGTGTAATACTGATGGAATAAGTGAGAGTTGTGTGGCTGTGGAGAGCTACACCTCAACCTTAACTTTCCCTTTCGTGGTGTATGATCACAGATACACATCACTTCTCCAAGTTGGCTTCCTTATCCGTAAAATGAGTTTTTAGTATTAAGTGATTACTTATCAAGTAGCTGGCATATATTAGGCACTCAGTTAATGGTAGTTATTTAAAAGATGTAAAACCTTAGATTCTAATAACCCCTCAAAAATTCCTTGGAATTAAAATACATTTTTAAAAGTTTTTGCTTTTTTTTTTTTTTTTTAAAGATTTTATTCATTATTATCAGAGAGAAGTGCAGGGAGGGAGGAAGAAAGGGAGAGAAACATCAATGTATGGTTGCCTTTGACATGCCTCCAGCCATGGACTTAGCTGGAGACCTGGCTTGCAACCTGGTTATGTGCCCTAGCTGGGAATCGAACCAGCCACCTTTGGGTTCACAGGCTGGTGCCAATCTTCTGAGCCATACCAGCCAGGGGTAAAAAGTTTTTGCTCTTTATATATTTTCAGAATGTTAAACTTTATGGCTGTTGCATACTTCAACTATGCAACAATTTGGGGTGTTCTTACAACTGATCTTTATCACAGTATTAAATATCTTTGCATAATCTTAGTAAGATACTGTATTTGGAGGAACCCTTTGGTTAAGACAAGTAGAATAAGTTAAAACAAAGGCTATTGCTTCACGTTTTACCATTAAAAATGCTTGAAACATATTTATAGGTTAAATGCCAGACATGACTGGAAATAGCAATATGCAATATAGAGATATCAAAGCTGTTCCACTTTACTTTTTAAATACTTTTATTCTAGACAGTTTTAAAAATATACAGGGTAGAGTAGTATGTTAAGCCTGTCAGCCAGTGTCAACAGTGATCATCAATCTTATTTGATCTGCATACACCTGTGCCCTCTCCACCAAATTATTCTGAGGCAAGCCTCAGACATCTTATCATTTCATCAGTAAAATTTTCACTGTTGTTAATCCTCTTTTTTAAAGCTAATCCTCTTAACTGGAATAGTCAGGACAAGGTTTTTATTTTTGTTTTTCTCCTAAGTATTTGATTTTTTCTCTCTTTTTTTTTTTTTTTAGATTTTATTTATTATTTCCAAAGAGAGAGGAAGGGTGAGAGGCACAGAGGGAGAGAGACATCAATGTATGGTTGCCTTTCACCTGCCTCCAGCTATAGACCTGCTGGAGACCTGGCTTGCAACCTGGTCATGTGCCCTGGCTGGGGAATCGAACCAGCTACCTTTGGGTTCGCAGGCCAGGGCCTATCCGCTGTGTCACCAGCCAGGACTATTTCTATGAACAGAGGAGCAGTATTGGAGTACTTCATTTCCTACTCATAGCATACCATCATTGTTACCTGAGACAATCTTGCTGTTGACACAGGAAGGAATTCAAGTTTTTTCCTTATGTTACTGATTTGTAGAAAAGTGTGACATTAGCTGGTCAAAAGTGAAGTGTATTGGGGGTTTCTTGTTTTTTAGGTGAGTTTCAGAAATAGCTGATTTATTTTCAGAGGTTGAGGAAAGGAAATTGACCACTCAATTTGATTAGATTGTTAGGGTGACTACGGAAGTTTTGTGTCCATTTGACTGACAAAATCGAGGGGTATTCCACTTTACTGGGTCTGTAAGCAAATCTAAATGTTTCTGTTCTTGCATTTCATGAAGACAGGGACAATTTTTTCTTTTTTTTTTTCTTTTTAATCATTATAATATCAAATTTAGCATAAGGCTTTATGCTTAGTAGATGCTCAGCAGATATTTTTATATTGGAATCACAAAAGCAGTTTGTGTTGGCTTTGATGTTTTTACAAGATGTCTTGCATGTAAAAAAAAAAAAAAAAACCTGAACAATGAGGGCCAAAATTTAAATCACCTGCATTATTTAGTGGGTTGACTTTTTATTCTTCCTCTGTTGTCTTGAATCAGCTATGTAAAAATTAAACAGTAACATCGTATGTTCTAAGGAGTAAAATAAATTACCTATACAACAGTTGTGAAAAGATTAGTCAGACATAGTACATAAGTTAACTAAGAACCAAGCTACAAAAAATAGAAAACTGGAAATACCCTTGTTTATGAGAGAATTTTTTTGTTTGTTTTTTTCTTGAGGTTGATCATATGATTGACTTCATACAGTGTTCTCCATATTATTGGTGAATGTGGAAGTAATGTTGGAAATATGAAAAGGAGTTCTTTTGGTTTACGTTTTAACTTGTTTTGTATAAGAATTTTATATAAAATGCTTTAAGAATATTTAATAGTCCTTTATTTTTTTTTCTTCTTTGAATATTAGGATACTACATGTGTATTGTCAGTGCAGAGATGGATAAAGAAGTTAATAACTTCTCTTTTTCATTTTTCTGGCTTCAGCCCATATGTTCATTTTTTACAGTTTGATGTATATCCTGCCTTATTATGTGCACATAGGTTTGAAGTGTGTGTGTGTGTTCAAAATACACTATGCCATTACATTAAACTCAGGTTTTTCTTCATTTAATATCGTGGATATTATTTCCAGGTTAATACATTTATTTCTGAATGATTTTTAAATTAGGTGTATATTGTTTCATAGTACACCTGTCTTATACTTTGGTTAGCCATTTCCCTGTGGATAGGAGTTTAGATTGTTCCCAGGTTTTTTGGTGTAAAAATGCTGCATTTAATACATTTAAACCTGTTACCTTGCAGGCTGAAACTTTATTTCTGTGGGCTACTTTTTTTTTAAGGTTTTTAAAAAAAAGTATATTATTTTTTAATTGTTATTCTATTGCGGTTGTCCTAGTTTTACCCCCTTTGCCTCCCCTCCTCCCTCCCCCACATTCAGCTCCCACACTGTGTCTATATCCATGGGTGGGTCATTTATACATGTTCTTTTTCAAGTCCCTTCCACTTGTTTCCACCTTTATCCCCCTCCCCTCTTGTCACTTGCAAGTCTTTCATGTTTCCATGCCTGTGGTTCTATTTTGTTCATTAGAGTCCTCTTACAGGTGAGATCATATAGTATTTGTCTTATAGGTTACTTTTAAGTGGGTTTCTTGACCAAAGGGTGGCTTTGATTTTTTTTTTTTGAAAGATTTAAAAGTATATACTGATTACATCCTAAATATGTTGTGGCAATTCAGACTCCCACAAGCAAAGTGTATGAAAGTGCCTACCTTCACATCTCTATCTCAACATTTCAAAACTGGTCATTTATATGTCTGTATAATTTTATTTGGAAAGGTACCTGATTCACGATATGAAGATCATGCAATTCTACTTTAGGCACAACAATGATTATGTTTAATATGCATTTAGTAATCATTTAGATCTATATGTATTGGCCTGGAAAAACATCTGTAATTTTGTTAAATGAAAATAAAAACACGTTGAAATGTTTGTTGCAGTAAGAAACATCAATTAAAAAATGTGTTCTCACCTTAACTGTGCTATGTCTCGTGTTCAAGAGATTAGGTTGCAAAATCCTGTTAAAGCAATATTAAACTTAGTTAATATTTAAAATGGGCCACACAACAATTATTGGTGTTTATGCACTTAAACATTTATCTTGATAGCCAGGAAGTTTTGAGCTGAATTTTACATGCACTGATGGTAAAACCACTACCGTAATTTTTTAGTGTAATTCCCCTCCATCTTTCTCTAATTTTGAGCTTTTGCTTTTATTTTTATCAGTCTGTATATTTATGTACCCTTACTAAGCAACCTTAGAGAAAGTTGGGGGATTCTTTGGAAATGGGCCTGTGCTCAAGTTCCAGCTCTGCCACTTAACGGACTTTGTAATACTGGCCAAATGAGGATTCCTCCCAACTTCTATTCAGTTTTTACATGGACGTGGTAATGATTTTGAAGAATTGAAAGAATTAAGGAAGAATTATGTAAGACCTCAATACAGGGAAAGGTGCAGATCATCACATGGTTTGCTCAACAAATGTTGTTTCCCTTCAGAAACTTTTTTTACAAGTAGATATATGAATTATTATTACTAGTATTAGCATTTATTCATTTAAGTCCAGATTATAGTGCACACTCTGATTGTAATTACTTAATACTAGTTAGAACCAAGTGAGTGAATTGAGAAAGATTTGTACCCCCAAAGTACTATTACAGGGTTTCCTAGATGTACTCACAGGTACTTCATAATCGTGGAGGAGGGAGGGTCGTGTGATGGTAAAGAGTGGGGCTCTTCACAGTCAAAATAGCCTTACATTTAATATGAAGGTGACCAGTGTGTGACCTCAAGTTATTTGCCTGTTCAGTCTTTACTCATCTGTAAAATGAGGATAATAATCACTATTTTATAAGAGTAGTAGTGAGGAATGCGATTGCATGTAAAGGATTTAGCACATTCCCTGGCTTATATTAAGCACCCAATAAGTAGTGACCACACAGTTGTGTTTGTTATGAGTTTACATGTTGTTCATATATTTAGTGATGCCTGTTGTCTGAATGTTGTGCCCTTTTTTTCCTTAAAGAAATTGGAGGCATTAAAGGCAATCTTATGTACATGCGAACTTGATTCAAATGCTTTTTGTAAAACATGCAAGAAAGCGCATTTTTATCATACCAGTAGTTGTGCACTAGTTACAGAATATTACCAAGATTTTTTTAATTAGTGGAGATTGTTTTGTTGAGAGGTCAGACTCCTGTTTTCAGAGCGTTTGAATTAGATTAATATTTCTTATGCCTTTTTTCTTTTTGACTTTGGAATAAGTGAAGTAAAAGTCACCCCATAAGTAATAAGGGAAAAACTTTTTTCCCTTTCCATAGCTAGTTGCTAGGTAAAAATAGGTTTCTCATCTTATCACCTTAACAGTGGTATGCTTTATATTCAAGAAATAAGGTTGGGAAATCCTTGGTTAAAGCAATATTAAATAGTTAATATGCAATATACAAAAATGTACACTTGAAACCTTTAGGATATTAAACAACGTCACCCCAATGAACTTAATAAAATAAATAACAGGTCACTTGAATATTGTTCTACTGCAAATGCATAATTTTGAGGGAATGTTACCAATAAACTATAGGAGTATATTTAAACTTAGCTTAGTATCTTATCTTAGAGTAAGAAAGGGAGGATCTGTTGTATTCGTGATTACAGTGCTAGATATTTTCTGTCTTCCTTGTTATTGAAATTAGTAAATTTGAGTAGTTTTTTAAACTGTTACAGTTTTTATTTGTAATTTTTAAGAAATTTAAACTAGAAAATTTGTGGTGAAGTAGAGATAGGTGTTGGTATTCTATCTGAAATAGTGATCATTCTCTTATTTGGAAATTGTTAATAGCAAGTAATGCTTGGTAATTAACAATTTTTTAAAGTTATTCATCTTAGCTATTTAATTAATAAATGCTTGTTTATGAGCAAGTACATAAATTAGTACAACTAGATGTGGTTGTAATTTCATGACTAGCCTTTAGAGCATTTTAAGTAGAAATTGATATTGTTAGACACCATAGTTTTAACATAAAATAAAAGGAAGCAAAGTATGAACAGCTATAGCTTTCAATAAGAATAGGGAAAAGAAATAGAACAATCAGAAGGGGAAGAATGTGAGAGAAACAATAAAGGTTACTGAAGTATTATTTTTCCCTAAATTTTTTGGGGAAAATAATTATAAGTTAATTAGGAGAAAAGTCTGGTAGGAGCACAAGCTAAGACATTAAAATTTTTAAATAATCATTTTTATTGTGAGGGATTAGTTTTTTTCCTTGTGTTTGAGATTTGGTTCAGAGACCTAGTGAATAATTCAAACCCGTTTTTCCCTTAGGACCAAGTTCATTCTTAAACATTTTGAGTCCTCAGCATCTGGAAAAAGGGAATCAGGATGATGATCAGAGTCAGAATTAATCTTAACTAGAAAAACCCCCTGAAAGAACTGGTTAAGTGAGTTTTCTGTGATGTTGAAGACTGATTAGAAATGTGTTACAACAAGTCAAGCTGGAATGGGTAGCAGGGCATCTACTTTGTTGAAAGTAATTCACATAGTTAAGCAAGGAGACTATATTGTGTGGAGTGATTGTCCAGTAATTTACAACTTCCCCTTTCCTAATAATAATTTGCTTATTTTATGTATATACTTTTTCTACAGGTTATATTTTATTAGTTATGTAGAAACTTTATTTGAAATATGATATATAAGAGGGTGTTAATTTCAGTTAAGTGAATTTCTCCAGTCATACCAAATATATAGCTTTTGTAATGTAACAGTTGGCCAAAATAGTAAAAAATTACTGAAAATCAAATTTTTAAAAATGAAGAATATCTTTGCTTAAACTGAAAACCAATTGGAGAATAATTTTATTGGAAGTTATTTCCAGTATCAGAATTTACCTCTTCTCTAGCACCTAGCAATGTCAAGGCATTCACTTGAATACATTTGAAGGAGTTTTTTTTTTAATTATTAAAAGTAGGAGAGAAATTAGAATTCTTTAGGTTAAGTCATCTGAGATTAAGGAATTGGCTTTGATCTTTTGAGCTATATTCTAATACATAAACTTTCAAATTTTACAGCCACAAGTAGCATTTTATGTCATTATTTGATATATTTCTAATTTTCAAATCCTACATTAGGTTGAACCATATGAAATTGCCAGTGATTGACCTTTTAAAAAAATCTACAAGGACAACAGTTTTATGTGGTTATATCTAAATTGGTCATTAATTTAGATTGGAAATAATGATTGCTCTTTCTTTAGATGCTATGCTAACCATTTAAAGTAGAGAAAAAAAGTTTGTGTTTATAAGTTAGTGGTTACATTTTTAAAAACATTCTTTTGTAAAAATTGGAGAATTCTGAACAAGTAGGCTCAATAATTCACATGACCAGTTGTAGGGATGAGACCTTTGCCAAGGGAGGGCACTATTTAAAATGATGCGCAACACGAATTTATAAAGATGTACCTGTTTAACATTTTCTAGAGTAACATTTGTTATGGCATATTTTTCTAATGTGAAATATTGGAATTGTTTTGATAGAAGTGTCTTATGTTTTCATGGATAATACATGACAGTGTTAAAGCAGGGTTTATCCATGAAAATGTGTGGGTTTGATCAAGTTGGGAAATGCAGTTTTACTCTGACTTGTTGTAACCAACGCTTTGTGTATAATTAGTATGCTTTATTTTATATATCTATAAAGGATAGCAATTATCAGCTTGGATAACTTGTACATACTTTTCTACTGAAGTAACACAGTTTTCTTTGTTTTTAGTGCCACCATGGCAACTGCACCATACAACTACTCTTACATCTTTAAGTATATTATTATTGGTAAGTTTATTTAACTTACATTCCTGTTCTCCAAAGACTGTTATAATATACAAAATATTTATATACTACTACTTAACATACCACTTTATAGGAAGTGGGTGATTTTCTCAGTGCAAAATTACAACTCCTTTAAGAAGGTTGATTTTTTTGCATTAACATTGCATGCTTTTTGTTGTGGCTCTGGATGCTTTTGTGCTGTAATAATGGGTGTCTTAGAAGTGATATTGGTTGTTCTTGAGGGTTACCTGAAAGCTTGTTAATAGTGGGAATGAAATTAATTTCCAAGGAGTGCTGCCACATTCCAAATTTTTTAATGAAAGTCCTCAGAGCACCCTGGATTCCAAAAATTGATAAGAGAACACTGATTCAGAGTAATTTTATAATACATATGAAGTATAACATTGTTAGTTTTCCCCTTAAGTTTCAAGAAGGTTTTACTCAAAAGACAATATTGTTAATCCAAGTAGAGTTGTAAGAGAGCACAGTTGAAAGTACATACAGGGTGTGCGCGATAAAGTGGCAAAATTTTAGTAAAGTAAACAATGTACTACAAAAATGTTATATTTTGGAATAAATTTATTCTTACATGTAAGTACATAAACATAGTCATTATTTTAAAAATATGTTCAAAAAAGTCTCCATTTGCTGCAATAATAGACTCGATTTGACTTCGGAATCTCGAGCACGTTTTAATTAACTTTATCCATGGATATCGTCATGTTTTCAGTTTTAGCTTTAACAGCCTCTTGATTGGAATGAGGTTGTTTATTAACTTCTCTCTCACAAATGCTGCATACATGATAGTCTAAAGGATTTGCATGTGGAATTAGGTGGCCAGATTTCCTTTGACCGGAATTCAAGAACATTGACAGTGAGACATTCTTGTACCTTTTTGGCATTATGTGCTGGTGCACCATCTTGTTGGAAGATAAAATGATGTCCATTTGCAACTTGCTTCATCCACAGTACAACAATTTCTCTCAAAATGTCAAGGTAAACATCAGCAGTCACCTTCAAGCCTTCTGAAAACAAATGAGGAGTCATTGTATCTCCTTCATTGCTGACAACACCTAACACCATCACTGTAGCAGGAAATTTCATTTTCATGACAATTGGGACTTTATTAAGATTCTCACAGAGCCACCTGTTGTGTCTTCTGTGAGTCCTATTGAAAATTCTTTTCATCAGAGAAGAAAATCAGAGGTTTTTTTTCTTTGAGATTGTTTAATGTTGTTAGCAGTTTCCTTGCTTTTTCAAAGCGCCTTTCCTTTGTCTGCTGTGTCAGAAACTGGCCTCTTCTAAGAACATACGATCTGTGTCTGATATCTTCAGCACTGATCTTGCGAACCGTTGCATCCAACATCTGCAGTTCGCTTACTATTGAGTGCATGGACTTATCTGGATCTTCCTTGATGATCTCCTGGATTCTGTGTACAATGTCTGGACTTGTGCAGTCCTTGAATACCTTTTGCATTTTCCTTGTTGATGTGGCGACATCAGGATCAGCATCATGCACCTTCTTCATGTTGTAAACTGTATGTAAAGGGATGTTATTGAAGTCTGCAGTTTCCTTAGCAGTTCACCCTGCGTGCAGTCCAGAAATTATGGTTGCACTAACATCATATCCCTTTGACATGACGGTTGCTCTCAGAATTTAATACTTGATATTTGAAACAGTGATGTTTAAATCATAACCTTAGAAACGTTGTTTTTCAAAATTAATAAGCACATGAAATAAGGATATGCAAAGTTATTGCCGATGTATCGTGCGCACCCTTTGTACTTTTTAATTCTTTACTTAAGAACAGTTTTAATATTGAGCTTATGTGTATTGTCATGCTTCCTTCCCCAAGGTTAAATTAGTGTAGTACAGAGGTGTCACTGTTCTATTATGGTTTTTGTATAGTGTACATTCTTCTGTGGAATTAAACAAAAATATAGTAAATACGAGATAAGATGAGATCTAGTAAATTGAGCTTCCAAAGTTATTTCTGCTTTTTACATACTGCTGCCCTAATTGTCCTACAAGTCTTTTGCTTTTATGCATGATTAAGGGAGAGAACAATATAAAATTGAAACAGTTGAAAGTAAAGCACAGTCACAATTTCGCTGGTAAAAAGTGCTTTTTAGATGGTAGCTATTAACATAATTTATAACCAAACTCCATCACTGCTAAAAGTTAGGAAAAATGAATTTGTACATCACTCTGAAAACTGGCCTGTAGGATTTTTTTGAACTCATTGTAAGTTAGGGAAATACAACTTTTCTAACTGTCCCAGAAATTTGTAGTATTGTAAAGGGGTATAGAAATCATTGTATACAAGTGTAAAATTAAGAAATGTGATTGCCACTTGAAATTTTTTTTTTAAACAGGGGACATGGGAGTAGGAAAATCTTGCTTACTTCATCAATTTACAGAAAAAAAATGTAAGTGTAATATGGTAAAGTATCAGTTAATTATTTTACTTTTCTGTCTTTTAAAGTGTTATCTTCAGTGTACTTTATGCATTTAAGCATAACCTTTCCCTGTATACACACTTTGTCTTTAGGGAGTGATTTGATTTTTAAATAGGTTACAGATAAAATGAAATATACCCATATATTTAGTGTTGATTTTTATATGCCATATATAATTTGACTCCAAAATTTTTGATGGTCAAACTTATTTTTTTAAACATGTATACTGTAATGTCAAATTTAAATCTTTTTAGTCTCTGATTTTGCAATATAGAAATCGTACTAGGGGAAATTTGTTGCATGTATCATTTGTTAGCTAATAGATTGAAAATACTTAAACTGGAATTCTGTCTGCATTTATGACTTGATTAAAATTCAAAAGTACAACTCTGTCTTGGGTGGTAGGAGAGGGGCCATTTTATTTTGTATAACTGACAGGTCAAATACAGTTGAAATTGTTTATATATAGTTGAAATTATTTGTTTTCTTTTTGCTTGATTTTTGCTTAATATAATATTTTATGAAATGTCTAGTGGTCTGTGTGTACTTGTATCAAAGAATAGTAGGTTAAGGTTTACAGGGGCCTAATTATTAGTAAAGGACTAATAGGTTTGCCCTACTGGATTAGGCATATATAACTTGCCAATATATGACTGTAAATATATATTCAATGTGCTGATTTTCTTTGAGGTTTTGATGATATTTTCCAGGATAAAAGTATATTTGACTAATAATCCTTAGAGTCTAAATCCATTGATTGATTTTATATGTAAAGATTGTCAGAAGGATAAATAGTACGATGTTTGTGGTAGGAAGAGTTTATCACATTCTTTATTTTTAATGAGCAGATTGTTTTAGTTCGGGTGTCAGGAAACAAGAGCCTGTAGGTCAGATCCAGTCACTGCCTATTTTTGTACAGTTTGATTGGAACACAAGTATGTCCATTTTATGCATTGTTTATGGCTACTTTGTGTTTCCACAGCAGAGTTGAATAGTTGTGGCTGAGGCCTTTTGGCCTTTAAATCTTAAAATATTTATTACTTGGTCCTTTACAGGTTTGCTGACCCCTGTTCTAGTCCATTTCTGTGACTTATTCTGGGTTTTTGCTGAATTTTTTTCCATAGTGCTAGCCTTAGTGTGTTGACAGTCTATAAGCATTACTAAGTCATGTGATTCATCCAGTGGATTTTTTCCCCACTAGTCTTAATTTGAAGCTTTCTTGAAGTTGGAATATTATATTGTATTTTTTTTCCCTCCCTCACAGTTATGGCTGATTGTCCTCACACAATTGGTGTTGAATTTGGTACAAGAATAATTGAAGTCAGTGGCCAAAAAATCAAACTGCAGATATGGGACACAGCAGGACAGGAGAGGTTTAGGGCTGTTACACGAAGCTACTACAGAGGAGCCGCGGGGGCGCTTATGGTGTACGACATCACCAGGTGAGGTGGATGGCTTTCAGCCTTCATACTCGAAAGAAATCTTCAGGCAGTGTAGTTTCTTTTTTATTGATTTAAGCATTCCTTAGTTTATAATTGTGTGGCTATAAATGTTCTTATTTTGGTTTTATGGTTTCTTCTCTGAATTGCTCTGTAGACTTTATATAATGTCTTGATTTCCTTTTCTGAAAGTGGGTATGACTGAAGAAAAACTCTAGGAGATGCTTGTGGAGCTGACAAAAGAATACTATTCTGAAAAGCAGCATCAGCTGACTTATTTGAGGTGAAATAATGTTTTATACCAAATTTTGTTCTTTTCACTTCAGTAGAAAGCAAGAAAAGTCTTGAGAAATTCAGTTTAGTGTTAGTTTATACCTTTTCAACATAAGACCAAACAAGGAATTAAGTAGTTTTGCTAATCCAACTTGGCAGACTATACAACCTTCTTACACTGAAGGTGTTTGAGTATTTAATTAAATCCTTTTTTTGTCCTAAAATGGACTGATGTAGTTTATAGTACTTCAGGCAGTGAGATTAAATTGATTTCAATTTGGCTACTTCTGGAAACTGGAAGAACTTTACAAAGTAACGAAACTGGAGCCTAGATGTTTGACTTTGGAAAATGCGGAAGATTGTGCCACTTCATTAAACTCTGTTGTTTGTCTGCTGTTAAGTTAGAAAATGAGCTGGATCATCCTTCATGTTAATGCAGTGTCAATGTAAAGCATTTTGACTCTGACTTTTGGGTGTGGGGTAGGAGTGAGTGAGTGGGACCAAGTGATAATGAAATTTTTAGTTGTATTTCCCTTTGGAAAATGCTTTAAGCTGTTTCTTAGAATTGGGTATTTTCAGGGTTAAAATAGAGTGAAACAGCCTTAATAACGCTCTTCATATAGTCAGGCAGTGATCAATAAATAGTTTTGTGGGCAGACTGTTAAAAAACCTGATATCTGTACAGGACATCTTTATATGAGCAGTATATTCCCAAAGACTTCATGTAATTAAAATCCCAATTAAATAATAAAATTTAGGCATGGTGATATGTGCTTTCAGTATATTAATGTATAGAGTTAATGGTTTGTTTTGTGTTTCTGGTATGTGCCCTTTTTTCTTTTTCCAGCTTTATTGAGATATAATTGACATATAACATTGTGTAAGTTAAAATTTTACAGCTTTATGATTTGATATATGTATGTTTTGCTTTTAAATGTATTTTTTAGCATAGTAAATACTTTTGGTAAAATGTATGTCTCTTAGGTTATCAAAAGTACTTCTTGCTGGAGCCCAGACTAGTGTGGCCTAGTGATTGGGCATTGTTCTGTAAATCAAAAGGTCACCAGTTGGATTCCTGGTCAGGGCATATGCCTGGGTTGTGCTGGGTTGTGGCCTCTTTTTCCCTGGTAGGGGGTGTGCAGGAGGCAACCGATCAGTGTTTCCCTCCCCTCTCTAAAAATAAATAAGATATTAAAAAGAAAAAGTGTGCTTCTGGAAACAACCCAAATGTCCTTCAACTGATGAATGGATGAACAATTGTGGTATATGCATACAATAATCAATCATTAAAAAGAAACATCTATATACTTGTACGCCATACAGTGGTTGAACCTGGACAACATTTTGTTCAGTGAAAGAAGTCGGAAACAAAAGGCCACATTTTATATGTATGATTCCATTTATATGAAGTACCCACAACAGGCCAATGCAAAGTGGGTTGCCAGGGGAGGAGGAGTGAGCGCTAATGGGTATGGGCTTCGTTTTTTTTTTGGTGACGAAAATGTTTTGGAATTAGATACTGATTATTGCACAGCTTTGTGAATATTCTTAAAACTACTACATTGTATACTTTAAAAGGTTGAACTTTTAGAGTATGTTCATTATATCTCAATAAAACTGTTTATAGTCAACTATATAGTCATATAGTCAACTATATAGTCATATAGTTCTTGTATGTCTCCAACCTCAGACAGTTTGGTTCTCAGCCAAGTTTGCGTGGAAAAAAATGTGTTGGTTGTTGAACAAAACTTTGGTTCTTGACCTGCTGACCCTTTCATGCCGATGATACCTGTATGATCAGTCACTGTATAATTCTGTTTTCAAACAATTCTCTACTCAGCCTCCTAGTACTTTTAGTTCTAGAACCCAAGTACCTTTAGGCTTTAGATAGATGTGTGTTTTCTTGACTCAGTGATATTTCATAGTGGCATTGATGTTGCAGCTGTGATACTGTTGCTTCCCCATTTTTTCCTTGTAATCCTTGACATTTGCAGAGTTAAAAGTCCCTGCTTTAATAATTTTTTATTCTTGGCATGAACTCTTAATTGTTAAAAGATATTTTCCTAAATTGACAGCATAGCTTATCATGGCAGTTTGTTTGGCCCTATCACTTGTTTAGTTTAACATCCATGACAGAGTTAGGGATATTTTAGCACCTTTTTAAAGCTCTAATAGCACCACGTAATGAATATTTGGATAATATTTATAGATTTGAAATTAAGATGGCAAATACTAAATTAATGAAACAATTAGCAGAAGTTACGGTACCTGTAAATAATACGGGGTTATCCCTTTCACTTAAAGGGATGAGTGGATTTTCCCATTTACTGAGTGGTGCCAACTTGTAATTCACTCTTACTGCCAGCTTGGACATTCTCAAGTCCATCAAAACCAGTATAAATATTTTGGGACTGTGTTATTTACGGTTTTTTTGCATGAAATAAGATAAATTTGTATAAAGCACAGTATGCCAGTACTACAAATATTAAGCATTGTTAAGGCTTGTGTTTTTTTTAAATGATATTTGACTATTTACTTAAACAGTTTAAAACACTGGGAAAAATTATTTTGATTATGTGACTTTGACTTTTGACATTTAGGTGGTAATTTGTATATGATGTGATAGAGCATAGTAAAAATAGAGTCTGAGTGAGGAGTTCTTTTCAGTTCCCACTAGGAAAGAATTAAATGTTTGGAATATTGAATTTCATATAAATCCTGGCAACTAGAGATTATGGAATATACTGTTCACAAGGCTAAACTTAAAACACTTTGAGGACCCATTGTGTATAAGGTCCTAGGCCTGGCTCTGAAATTACTTAAATGTTTGCAGGCTTCTGTTTCCTCACCTTAAATGAGTAAGATGGGTTAATGTTCTATGAATCTATGTAGGTCAAAAACATTTTTAACCTTAAAATTTTTTATTAATTTGACCCCTTTGGTAATGTCTGACTAATATACTCTGTAATATTGCAAATGATTTGGATTTGTTTGCTGTTTCAGGGCCATCTTGTCTAGTGCAAATGAGCCTAGGAGTTTTTAAACTCTTGCTTAGAGAAAGTGGAGAAATAGGGCAGTTTAAATTCCAAAATGATTTAGCTGTGATAAATAAGAGTGCAAAGTTAGGATAAATTAATTCTCTGATATCTGGGGACTTGAATTTCCAGTCACCTGTATTCAGTGCCTTTAAAACCAATTTTTATGTGGTTTATAATTAGTGTACTCTTTAAGGAAAGGTGGGTTAAAATTCTTTAATAGTTTTTAAACATTTTTCAGGTACATTTGACATATAACATTAGTTCCAGGTGTACAACATAGTGATTAGACTTTTATGTAATTTGCAAAGTGATCACCTCAATACATCTAGTACCCACTTGAAACCACACATTTATTATAATATTATTGACGATATAGCCTATGCTGTACTTTCTATCCGCATGACTGTTTTTATAGCTGGCCATTTGTATATCTAATTTCTTCCCTCAGAAAGGTGATTTTTATATTTGTGTATCATATGTAGCATAAAGGCAAATGCAAAAAAAGTATGTTTTGCATTTCACAACTTATTCTTCAGGGTAACAGTCTAGTCAAAGCCAAACTCTTTTTTTAGGATCTGTTGATTAAAGTCTCTATTTTAAATATTTATTGGTTTTTTTTTTTTCTAATGAAATGGCAATTTTATGTGGCAGTCATAAATGTAAACTTTAATTTTTGCAGAAGAAGTACATATAACCACTTAAGCAGCTGGTTGACAGATGCAAGGAATCTCACCAATCCAAATACTGTAAGTTAAACATCTATTATACAGAAAATTTAAGATCTAAGCTAACCCAAAAAGGAAAGTCATTTGCTAGTGGGATTTTTGTGTTTGGGTTCTAGGAATGAGGATCCTTATTCTTAAATTAATTGAAGAAAACTTAACTTTTTTTTTTCAGTACTAGTTACCCCAGGTGTCCCAGTTTGTACTTGTTTTATTTTTATTTTTTTAATGTTTATGATTTGGGGGGGGGAATGGAAGTTATGAATGGGATGGTGATCTCATGTGAAGTGGAGACTGTGAAATATGAAGCTATTATTCTAAAAGGGATCTGCATTAGTTTCATAAAATGTTATCATTGAAGAAAACGGCGCAAACTGTATCAACGATCACCCTACATTATTTCTTACAACTGCATGTGAATCTGCAATGATCTTTTTAAGATTTCAGATAGAAATAGAGCTCTGCATACTTTAAAAATAAGCTTTTTAGCCAGGCTAAGAAGACAATGAGATTTTTAAAGGCCAACCACCATGCTACACTGTAGTATATACAAAGATAAATGTGGGTCCTTGGCCCACAGAAGGTTCTAGTCTAGCAGGGAGATTACCTGTGGGAATGTATGTTAAGTAACTGTGCTGAAAAACAGCGTGAAATAGGGGTGCTGGTGGGGGCCCAGAATGAACACAGTGCCATCTGGAGAAACGAGCTTTGCAGAGGAGGCAGGGTGTTTGAGCTGGCACTTCAGGGGTAAGATAGCACATGGTGTTGAGGGTATTCTAGGGGGCGAGTGAGGAAGAGCACTGAGCTGTGATTAACTGAGTTTCTCAAGAACAAAGCCTGGGTCTCAGTTACCAGGCACTGCAGCACCGAGCAGAGGCCTGGTTCACTAAGTGTGTAATCAGTGGTAACATGGGCTTGTATCCTCAGGGATCAGCAGTTGACTTGCACTGAGGTTACCATGGTTTGCCTGTTAACGACAGGGACTGTGCCTAGAATTACATACCCATCACCTCACATTAAACCCACTATAGGTGTATGTACAAACCTATAGATGAATGTTCATAGCAGCTTTATTTGCAATAGCCAAAAACTGGAAACAACCTAAATGTTTAAATATAATCTGGTATATCTATACTATGGAATATTCCTCAGCCGTACGAGGAATGAACTGTTTTACTTGCAGCAAACTCACATAGGTCTCAAGGTCATTATGATGAGTGAAAAAAGTCAGTCCCAGAAGATTATGTTGTGTATGATTCCGTTTATAAAGCATTCTAAAATAGAGAAAATTGTGGCTGGAGAAGAGTTTCATGGTTACCAGGGTTTAGCAGTGAGGGTGGAGGGATGTGAGTGGTGTGAGTTGACTGTAACGAGGGCAACACAAAGCAGCGTAGTGGTGGAACTTTCCTATATTCTGATTGTGATGACACAACTCTAGAGCTTCGATCAGATTGCATAGAACTACATTTACATGGATGTGTGTAAAACTGTTGAAACCTGAGTCAGTGCTACAGACTAACCCTCTAGTCTATAGGTATAGTGAGAGTACAGTAAATATGTAAGACACTGCTGTTGGGGAGGCTTGGTGAAGAGTGTATAGCACCCTCTGCTCTTCTGTAATCTTCATCGATTTTAGTTATTTCAGATAAAATGTTTTCAAAAACAAAAAATCCTCTGAGGAGCGTAATAATCAGCCGTATCCTTCCTGCCGTATTTATGCCTCTTGAAATTTTACCCAGCCTTCAGAAGAAAGAAAATCTCTTCTTTTAAAGTCCAGCTCA
Source organism: Noctilio leporinus (assembly GCA_004026585.1). NCBI lineage: Eukaryota > Metazoa > Chordata > Mammalia > Chiroptera > Noctilionidae > Noctilio > Noctilio leporinus. Next base: position 396,278 of record PVIW01000035.1, read on the forward strand.
AACGTTAACATATGTATAGTATTGCCTTTGATTTCTGTATGGAAGTTACAGAAGTTCCCCCTTACCTGCTTGGGGTATGTTCCCCCCACTGGTTGCCTGAAGTAAGGATAGTACTGACCCTGATACGTACTCTTTTTTTCTTCCTTATACATATGTACCTATGATGTGTAATTTCTAAATTAGATACAATAAGAGATTAACAAGACTTAATAACAAGATAGAACAATTATACTGTAATAAAAGTTATGTGAATGTAGTTTCTCTCTAAATAATTTTATCATACTCTTCTTGTGATGATGTGTTGACCTTAGGTAACGAACCTTGGGAAGCAAAAACACGTGGATAAGGGGGACTACTGTGTATACTTTATTCTGTTGGTGGTATATTTTATATCTGTCTTATTGGTATGTTTTTCAGAATAATAGGAAGCACTGTTTAGAAATTCTTAAGGAATTGGGAGAAGAGGCAGTGTTTCTATTTAGCAGCAGATACTGTTTTGAGTTTGTCTTGTAAGTGCCCTGTACTATGCCATTGTGATGTTACCAATTCTGGTACTTAGAAAAGAATGGTTTTTTAAGTGCCATTATCTTGGTCTCTAAAAGACCAGTGGACTATGTGTGAAAACTTCTTTCCCTCCTCAGTGGTCAATTGTGCTCACTTCCGTTGCTCAAGGTTTACATTTTAGGTCAAAAGTTTATTGGACACCACTTTTTGGAAGGGGAGAGCCAGGGGCTGTACCTTTGCATGAAGAAAGGTTGATGGTAGAAATCCCTTTTAATTGAAACCAATCATTCCTCATATGGATATGTGGATTAGCACATATGTTGGGAAGATGGAGGATTTACCGGTTGGTGTCAAATAAACATAGAGATAGTCTCTGCTTTGTAGAAAAACATAGAGATAGATATCCACCCTCCTCCCGCAAACACCCCTATTTCCCAAAGACTGCGCACTTTTTTCTTAGAACTTTTCAGAGCTGCCTTTAACTTTGGCTTAACTCATGATCCTTGTGTTGAGTGGATATAGTTGTGTGACATTTTGCCGTGGATTTGAACGTCTCCATATGTATTTCTTACTGCCTCCCATGGATACACACCCTTGTGCTATCAGTTGTTTCAAACTTAGTCCTGCCTAGGGATAGTGTGGGTAGGACAGTGCCTGAAGGTCACAGGACATCCTGCTTGGGTTCTAACGTTCTACCACAAACTTGCTAACTGACCTGCGACAAGTCATTTTGCCTAATTTGAACCTTAATCTCCTTACTTGTAGCCTGAAGCAGTTGAATTAGTAATTTTTTAAGTTTTTGGTGGTCCCAGAAACTCAAAAACATGATGAAAGCCACGAACTTTCTCTTTAGGGACTGTCTTGTTCACAGCATTTTGTGCTTCACTTCAGTACATTCATAGGTCCCTCGGAGTTTGTCCATGGCCCTTAGTCCTCTTCTCGGGTAAATCATAGCATTGGCCTGGAGCATGTGTGCCTCCTGGGCTGTTTTGTTTTCTGACTGGCTTGCAGAACTAAGAATGTTTTATGCATTTTTTAGAAGGTTGTTAAAGTAAAAGAATAAAAGCATATACAAAAAGACTGTAATATGGGGCTCAGGAACTTGAAATATATCTTCTCTGCCCTTTGCAGAAAGTGTGTGAACCCCTGGCTAGAAGATTGCTATGATCCCTCTTGATACTAACGGCTTTATGATTCTGTAGTCTTGCTAGTACTTTTTTTTTTTTTTCCCAGACCAAATCTCTATTGAGATTTTTGGATTTCATAATTTTTATGGTTGATTTAAATGGTTGCTTTTGTTTTAAAATATCTTTCTTTTGGTCACACATTAGGTAATAATTCTCATAGGAAATAAAGCAGATTTGGAGGCACAAAGAGATGTTACGTATGAAGAAGCCAAACAGTTCGCTGAAGAAAATGGTGGGTTTCTTTTAAGACTTTACGGGAATGGGGGTCACACATGGGAAAATTTCTAAGGATTTTGATCCTGCAGATTATTTGACAGTTTTTTGTTTTGTTTTTTTTTCAAATGCAGATTGCTCAGATTTCAAGGATGAGGAATTAGCAATGTATGTTTGAGAATTCTGGGGTGGGGTAGTACAGTTATTTCCTCCATCTTGCACTTAATATGCTTTCATGAAATACCGAAAGCTATTGGGAAACTTGTATCTAGATGTTGCTTTAGAGAATGTCCTTCTGAGGTAATTTGAAATGTCCTAATGATAGTCTGAATTTTATTTTTAGGCTTACTGTTTCTTGAAGCTAGTGCAAAAACGTAAGTATGGCTAAAGTGAAATCATATTCAATTACATTCAACTTTCTCAAAGTAGAATCATATATATGAAAAATACGTTTTATATACACACACATGCGCAGTTTACCCTTGAACATGTGTGTGAACTGCGTGGGTCCAGTCATCTGAGGATTTTTTGAATTGATCTGTGTAGTTCCATTGACGCACATGCTAAAACCCATGCTGTTCAAGGATTAGCTCCATCATTGGGAATTTGCATGTTTGGAGCAGATTTTTAACTGGGAGGAGTGTGCCTTTAATCCCCATGTTGTTCAAGAGTCATCTGTACCTAAAATGTATAGCACCTAAATGCATAACGCTTATGGCTGGAGGAATGGTAAGCAACCCTTTGCTTCCTTTCTGACATTTCAGAATAATATTTTTTGTTACTTAACCTAAAAGATTATACTTTGATTATGCCCACTGGTAATCAGTGTTAATAAATGAAATTGTATAAACATTTCAAAAATGTTTGATTTTCACAAGTGAGGTTGAGTTTGGCATCTTGAACTCAAGCTTAGTCAACCGGTTTAATATTTCTGATCATGGTAAAAAGCAGAAATAATGTCTATAAGAGTAATTGCATAATTAAATTTCTAATTGCTATCCCATGTCCATTTTTGAACCCCAGGACTTTCTTCCTAGTTCTTCATTTATTAAATAAGCCAAAAACTCCTTGCATTGGTAAGAGGCTAGCTCCCTTTTGTTCATTGATGCTACTAGTCCTAAGAGAATTGTAGTGCGGACATAGCTAAGCATAAACTTGTCACCATCACAGGATAAAAACAATTCGTGCTTAGCTAATCAGACTTTACAAATCCTGGAATCGTGTTTGCATGTTTGGAAATTTCATTTGTTTGGAACACCCTCTATTATGTACAGAAATGGCCTGTTGTAACTGTCATACATTAATATATTAGCATTTTAATGATTTGAACACATAGTTGTCCAGATAGGGCTTGTAGAAACAAGTTCAGTGCTGTGTTCATGTGCTTTCCACAGAAAATATTTCCCATGTTTTCTCTTAGCTCAGCCTTCTGGTAATCTCTTTATTAGATGACAGTGGCTGAGTTGAAGACATCATGGCAGTTGACTAAAGGTTAGCAGAAGGTCAGTGTATAATGTCTTGTCTTTTATAGAAAGCTATGGTTCTTGAATAAAGTTGTCAATTGCCTCTTAGGGGAGAGAATGTAGAAGATGCTTTCCTTGAGGCTGCCAAGAAAATCTATCAGAACATTCAGGATGGAAGCCTGGATCTGAACGCTGCCGAGTCTGGTGTACAGCACAAACCTTCAGCACCGCAAGGAGGCCGGCTAACCAGTGAACCCCAACCCCAGAGAGAAGGCTGTGGCTGCTAGTGACCTCTTTGCTGTGGCTCTCATTTGACCTTTCACCTCTGTTGGACGCAGTACTTTTTACTGCCTCATTGTCTTCTGTACATCTTACTGGGTTTAATTAAAAAAGAAAAAAAACAACTCTGTTGTAAAAACAGTTTAACACAATACTAAACTGCAACACAACTAGATGTAATCAGGTTATCAAAGGCAAGTAGAGTAATCTCTCTCCTGCATGGTAAATCTAGACTTTTTTTCCCCCTTGATTGTCCTCGTGATAGGTATGTCACCAATACATGATTTACACTGAACACTGATGCTGGACTCATGATTTTGCCCCTCCCTCTTTTTTGGCAAGGCTTTGTCTCACTGTATGGTTTCATTTGATATCGTAAGCCTTTCTCCCCATCTTTAACTGTTCGAGTATGACTGTTATAACCAAGGAGTTTTATTGCTGTGAAATGGCTTCTGACGATAGAGAAGGAAGGGTTCTGTAACTGCTCTTGTTTCGTTTTTGATGGATCAATTCCTTGCTGTGTGGGTGGCATTTTTCTTCAGGAGGTTTGCTTCTGTCATAGCCTTGCACAGGGAAAATACCTATATATCTTTTTTCTTATGCTTAATAGCTTTATCTTTTTTTTACACCATTTTATCCTTTTCTCTTTAGCAGAAAGTAAATATGTATAAAATTTGAAGGAACTGAACTAACAATACATTCTGTGTATATTATTTTAATGAAGAAAATAAATTGATTACTGGCATTGGAACAGTATAAAATACCAGTTTGTACAGTATGACCTATATGTGACCATGTTACTCCCTTCCATTTCACACAAGGAAATAGACACAACTGCAGTTCACAAGTAATACTGGCTCCGCCCTTTGGTGCTGGCAGTGTTTGGGGACATTATGCTGGAAAGGGCTTCTAGCATGGGAGGATGAACACTAGCAGATTCTGTTCCATCGTTGCACTGTGGCTTACCTGCTGATTTTCTTAACTGTTCTTGTGCAATCAACAACATGCCAACCTGCTTTTCTCTTTTGTAAAAGGTTCTGCATTACAGGCTGCATTTCTTGCCTTACTGTATAGAAGAAGAAAAAAGGCTGGGTTTATTATTGCACATTTTAAGCTTTTATACCTTTATCTTCTTGGAATGGTGAGATTCTGAACTGGACAGCCAGAACTACAGGTCTGCTATTAAGGGATTTTAAATTGTGCATTTTTAACACTACAGTGAAGTAATTTAAGATATCCCTTGTGTTCTTAGTGTGGGGCACTATTTTTTGTCATGTTGGCATAAATTGTTTTGTAAAAGGGAAAGTATATCTAACAGTGTTTCAATGTTTGTGCTGATAACAAATTAAGTTATTACTTTGGGCAAGATGGTTTGGCCACTGAAAAAATACAGTATTGCAAGGGAAACAATCTTATTTCTTTAGACAATAAGCAGGTTTTACCAAGTTCTTCTACTTCTGTTGATTGATTTCTGATTTTAAGGTTCAGGCTGGGAATTCAGAAGTTATTGAAGTGTAGGATAGGTAAACCTCTGAATATTATATAAAATGCACTCAGTTCAACTGCTGTGTTTAAAATACACATTTTAAATCCCACTTTACAGACACTAAAGTTAAAAAAAATACACCTTTCTGGGTTATAAATGTGGTAGTACCAGAATATTGGATAGTCTATGTTAAATAAAAGCCAAAACTGGAATGTGCAGAAAATAGGACTTGGTTAATTTGTGGACTCATTTTTATTTTTGTCTTGAACTTTTTTATAAAGAAGATTCCTGGAGTAGATTGCTATATTCTGTTAAAGACTTACAGTGATCCATCTTGCTCACACTGTTGCATCACAAGGGACTCACCCAGGGACCATGACCTGCTGGTGTGTGTATATATTTACAAAGATAAAACAAACAAACCACCCATTGGGATATAAGGTAGCAATCACAAACTGAAGACTTCGGCTTGTTTAGGTGCAATACCCTGATTTCCAAAGTTAATTACAGTGGGTCTTAATGTTTTTGTGACAGGATTTATTCAGACTGCTGTACTCTTCATTTGATGTAACAAAATGCTATTAATCTAAATATTTGTAAATAAAGTACCTGTATCTAGATGAAAATTGTGTTATTTTCTGAACTGTAATAGGATCTTATTATTTTTTCCAGGTAAAAAATTACTTAGCATAAGTTTTTATTGTACAACTGTCTTTGTTGATAGAGGAGTCTAAGTACATAGCATATAGCATATAAATCCACATCACTCAGTAGTAACTGAGCTTTTATAGCCTTGTGTTTGGATTACACTTGAAATGTTTTCAGCAAACCTTTTTCGGTGTGAAATCAGCACATTTGTTGATTTTCTCCCCTGACTGTACTTGGGGCCAGGTTCTATTACCTGCATGTGTAGCACCCAGTAATAAACTTGGGTGCTTAAAAATAGAGGAGCAAATTGTCACTGCAGCATTCATGTGCGAGATACTGGGCAAGTGCACTTTGGAGAGAAGGTGAAATTCTTTTAATTTTTAATCCATGAGAGCTCACTATTTCTGGTCACCTGTTTCTCTGGGTTACTCATTGCCCTTGCACCTGTCAGGAGGGCCCTCCGACTAGTAATTGGTGCTTTGTTCTTTTTATGCATTAGCCATTCCACAGTGTAAGTATTTTTCATGGTGAAGCAGTAACCTTGACCTTTTTTTTCCTTTTTTTGATGATCACATACTAGAAAAATTTTCTTTGGCAAAGTCGTTTTGGAATCAGGTAGTTGGCTTTGTACACAAATTACCTCACCTCTTTAGTTCCAGAAGACTCCTAAGAGTTTTAAGAACCTTTCCACCTGAAAACATCTGTTGTTTTAAGATTTATTTATTGTGGTTGTGTGGTTCAGTTTACTGTCCTTAAATAGGACACTGAATGATTACCTTCCATTCCTGTTTATTTGGTTCATGTGGCAGTTTACACTCATATTCAGCACATGGACAGAACAAGAAAATGTGTTCCCGAGGATTTTGATAACTGAATGGGCCAAGGTTTTAAGCATTTTTGTAAGACTTGTGAAAATGAAACAATAAGTATCAAAGATACTAACAAATCAATTTTTGTTTCGGAATTAAATGCCTTCTAGAATTTATCACATATTAGTAAATTTTATGTCACTTTCATTGTCGTCTTTGTAATCATACCCCATATCTTGATGGCCCATTTATAGCCAAAACAGTTTTCTAGGAATGTGAACCTCAATAAATAGTAAAGCGTTACTTACTGCAACTGCTATTCTGTATTGTAGTAATGTGGCATACTATTATGTCCTATGGATCAGAAGCTGCCTAAGGGCCTAGGAAAAGAGTCCTTGAGAATATTTTAAAACCTATTAACATGTAATTTCATACTTCACCTGTCCCATGGGAGTAAAGTTCTATTGCCACACATTTGATTTTGATAGTAGTTGCTTTTCTTATTTTTACAGAAATAATGTATTTACTGAACATGGAGTTGAGCTGAGCCATTAATTATAATGCAAAATTTTATAAGTCTGAACATAATTTTAACTTAACCATTGGGTCAGATTCTCTCAAGTACAAAATTCTACTTTGCCACCAAAGAATAGTTTTAGTTGAGGAAAAGCACTTGAAATATAACAGTTTTATAATAGATATTTCCAAAGATGAAATACATTTTTTGATACGTACAACATACTTCAACCTCTAGCCAAAAGATGGAAAACAATTTGAAAGATTGTCATTTCTTAGAATTAAGGTAATATGATAGTTTTAGTGTAGATCTGTGAAATGTAAATTCAGACAAAAGCCTCATTTATTTTACCTTTTATTTTCATATGAAAATAGATTTTAAGCAAAATCCAAAAATAACTTTTGACACACAAATGAAGAAGGGCTTAAGTATCTTTTTCTTCGTAACTATAGAGTTTAACAGTCTATAGATTCAAATTTGCAGTCACATTCATCGTTGGTTTTATCACAACACATTTCAAAGAGAAAACGCTCAGCCACCGAGGACCCTGGTTTAAACTGTACAACTATTCCCGTATATACAAGTGATTTATAGAAACACTGGCCTTAATGGTACAAGTGAGACAACCACAGTGGAGTTTCAGCATCTAAATTCCCTGGATCTTGATAAACCAAGTGGCATTCCAACTATAAAGTTGGTGAGGTAGTGGAGAAGGTTTTTCCTCAAATATATTTATGCAAGAGTATTCCTCATCTGACTGGACCTTTTTCCTACAGTAAAAGTAAGAAAGGATGAATTGGCCCAACAGTAAAAACAGTTACATGAACAGAACTATGTGAATGCATGAGAAAAAGTTAAAAGGTTACTTTTCTTAAGACTGGCAACCTAGAATTCAAGATCTTCCAACTGGAAGTGCTGGTTAAAAGACTATTTGTAACAGGTACCCTGTGAGCAGGAAGCTGGGAATGGCATCAGTGTCGGTAACTGTCTCGGGATTTTGACGGTGGACCTTGTAGAACTTGTTGGAAGGAGCTCTGAAAAGAAGGGAGGTAAAATATTAGGCTCAGAAGCTGGCCCCCTAACTCCAAAGTAGTATGGCCTTTGTCTCACAGACCTGGATTACTACCCCAGACTCCGAAATAATGCTAACAATCTTACCCCTCCCCACTGTGCCTCTAACCCTCCTTGGTTATCCTCTTGAATTTAGAGCACCTGACCTCTTCTGGCTGCCACTGCAGCTGGTGAACCTGGCTCCACACCCCTATGCACACACCTCCCACTACCGGGGGCTGTCTCATCTCCAAAGCCACCTGACACTCCCTAAGGCCCGGGATGGCTGGGGCCTGGACCTGACTTGGGTCCTACCAAGGAAGGTTTTAAGGTAATCATATTTATATGTTGGTCTGCTGCTAAAGAGTTTGTGTCTATTAAAGAGGCAGTTGTCCTTGAATGTTGTAGCTCAACCATTCCACGTACTGCTCTGGTAAAGAAAGATTAGCTCCTAAGTCCTGGTTCTATCTTTTGCTATGAACTTGATACAATTTTTCATCTTATACAATTTCCTTATCTATATAAAGGGATACTCCTACCTCACAGGCTGTAGATTTAAATGAGGAAATATAAGGGTTTGGCATATGCACACAGTAAGCACTCGGAAATGACAGCCACTGCCTGACAGTGGCACTGCATTACAGTTTACCAATCCGTGAGTGTATTTCATGTTTCTCCTAGAAGATTAACCGTACCGAAGCTCCTCAGAAAACCCTGGTGAAATTCAGGATGTTAAAAAATTTTTATTTTTAATAGCCTCTGGGTTTAAGAGGTCTTTGCTGAAACTGTTGCTGAGGAGTGACAGTAGGCACAGAATGCAGGGGGATGGAGAGACCAAACTAAGATTCAAATTGGCCTCACAGGTCTAAGCTCTGTGACCCAGCAGAGAAGAGGAGAACCTGGAAGTGCAGGACATTAATAGCAGAATTAGGTACGCCCCTGACAGATACCCAGCCTCCATTTCCAGTCTGTTTCCTAAGACCACAGTTTCTACATCTACCAACCAGTTGATTCCAGTTTTGCTAGGGACCATAAAAAAAAAGGAAAAAATCTCCCATGGGGCAAGTTTCCCAGAGATCTGAAGGTGGCATTTTTTTCCCTTCTGGGACTCCTCTAGATTACGTACCCCAAAGCTTTCAGACTTTCCAAGTGAGATCAGACCCCTGTGTGCAACAAGCTTCCTTTTACCTGGCTTGGTCCAAGCTGGCAGTCCTCTGCGAGGGAAGAAGACTCCAGGTGAGACAGGCTGGGTGAGGAAGCGGAATCCACGGAGGTGCTGGTGACCAGCTCCCCTAGGGCATCGACTTGTCTCCGCAGGCTGTGTAAGGTGCCCTCCGTCTGCCGCTTCCCCTTGATCAGCACCTCTGCTTGCTTGGACATACAGCGTCGAAGTTGGGCCTGGAAGAAAGTGTGAGGGTAAAATTTGGGGTTTTATACAGAAGAAATGTACCAGAACTATTCCTCAGTAGCTCCCTCACATTTAATATTTGATAGGCAAATCTCACTGTCAAAGTAGGAACGGCTGCTGAAAATGCTCTTGTCCTTAAAAAAAAAAAGCTAGATGTGCTCGCTGCTCTCAGGGAAGGGGAACTTGTACCATTTTGGGTTGTCCCTTGCGCTGGCCCCTGTACTCCTGTTCTCTGTACCTCACTTAACAGTGCTGAGGGCCCCTACATCCCCAGCCTTCCCATTAAATCGCTCCTCATGTCTCTCTCTTCTGCCAGACTCAGGAGACTGGTTACACCTGGTGTCTTCAGTGACTCACCACGCACTCAACCCTCAACTCCGGACTACCCTCTGGCGTTCTCTGCCCCACCTCTGAAAGGCTTCTTTCAGGGCCTAAGCAGCAGCGTCTGACAGAACTTCCTGTGGTCGAGGGAATGCTCTCTAATGTCCAGTACTGTAGCCACATGTAGCTCTGGACAACCCAAGAACTGCGTTTTTAACCTGATTTAATTATAAGAAATTTACATTTAAATAGGCACACATGGCTGAAGGCTGCTAGAGGTCAAAGGCCTCCAGTCAATACACAAACAACTTCCTCTCAGCTCATGGTGTATGTGTATACATGTGTGTGTGTACGTATGTATGTGTGTATGTGTGTATATATATATATATACACACATACACACACACATAGAATATATAGCTGTTCTCCAAAGATGCATTCTGACTTCTCTTGTTCTTCACTCTCATTTTACAATTCGTAACCCCAAATCTTTAGGTTAACACTGACCACTAAATCCTAGACACCTATTTTCAGCTGTTTTCGGATGGACAGGCTTCCCTGGATGAGGCACAAGGCCCTCAGACTCACATGCTCTGAGCCAACAACCTTGTATCCGACTCACTTTTCCAGTATTCCCCACCTCTCCCCAACCACCAGCCTGTGAGCTCCCTGCTGCTCATCACTCTGCATTCCTGCCCCAAATGCAGAGGCTCAGTTTCAGTGGCGGCAGCAGCGTTACGTCGGTTAAGCGATGCTGGGCTTCACACCAGAATTCATGGTTTTGAACACTGACAGTGTGCTGCCGCTTCTCTGCGCTTCCACGTGGCCTGTCAGCTGCTGTGAGTGCCGCCATGCAGCAGGTATGACAGCAGCGTGCACAAGCAAGCCCCACCCCCAGGTAGGTCATGCTGTATAACGGGCAACCTTGAGTCGGTCCTCGCGGTGACGCAGCTTCTCGCGCAGCGCCTCTCCCCGCCAGTGTTCGTCCTTTTCCAGAGGGAAAGGGAAACATGGATCACCACACAGCACTGTCAGTAACCAACAGGCCTCTCCCTCCTCCTGTCCTCCCACCCTCAGGCCTGTTTCTCAGCTAATCTGGGGGAAGTGGGAACCAAATTATCCTTCTACGGCATCCAGAGAACAACAGGATAAATCCTTACCATTATGTGGCCCTGCGAAAAGTTAGGTTTTTCTTCAAAAGATGACGGTCTCTCACTCATGGTGAAAGGAAAGTTCTCTTTCAAGCTTTCCAACCCTCCTCCTAGGTTTTCGTTCCTTTCCAAAACAGCTTCCAGATCTGGGGGGAGCTCGGGGAGGAACTGATTAAGGTTCTTTAGGCTGGTTCTGATTTCATCTTTCACCTCAGATTTCAGCGTCCTCATTGCTTCACTGATTTCCATTTGCCTTCTCTCCAAGTCGTTTTGGTTTGCCATCTAAAGAGAGAGAGTCAGAGACCACTGGTAAAGCCTGGGACTTACCTGGAATTAAAACTGTTTAATGAGTCATGTAGTTAAAGGTCTTCAAATGCCTGAAGCTTGTGATTTTTCAACGACTCAAGTGTCTACAAGCTACTAAGTAAATCATTCCCCTATCGTCTTGTGTGGTGCTATGGCCACAGTGCTCCTGAGGGGCAGCCCCGGGCGGGAGTCAGTCTCTGGAGCGAGTCGGAGTAGGACTTCAATCTCACTGCCAGTCAACTTAACAGACGAGTTAGGGCAAGTTCCCTCACTTCTGAACCTGCAACCTTATTTCTAGTACATTAAGATAATATCTTGGGTGCTGGCTGGCTGGTAGCACAGTGGATAAGGCACCAGCCTGTGAACCCAAAGGTCACTGGTTCGATTCCCAGCCAGGGCACGTAACCAGGTTGCAAGTCAGGTCTCCAGCCAGGTCTATGGCTGGAGGCAGGTGAAAGGCAACCATACATTGATGTTTCTCTCCCTCTCTGCCTCTCTCCCTTCCCCTCTCTTTAAAAATAATAAATAAAATCTTAATAAATAAACATGTTTAAAAAAGATAATATCTTGCATTTAAAAATGTGAGAACTAGATGAAAATTTATGTGAAACACCTTACTGGTACCCAATAAATGGCAACCAGGAGAAAAGGGCCATTTACTGAAATAAATCATAAGTGATCTGGATTCTGTTAACATTGCAAGGGGCCTTAGAAATGAGCTGGTCAAATGCTTTTGTCTTGTAGGTGAAAAATCTGATGGTTTGAGCATTCTAGAGGTTTCCTCGGGTGTTACGGGCTGTGCTTAACATCTGAGACTGCTCTCTGGCTCTCTCCAGAAAAAACTCAGTGCAGCTAATATAGTCATACCCACTGCTGATTGCTGTTCCAAGTTTGCAGAGGCCTGGGGCCTTTAAATAAAAAATACGTATTTTTCCTGAACCAAAGGGGATGTCTATAGGGGGAGAGACAGATGAAACCGAATGGCCACCTGGGTGTCCAAAGGACAAACTGGCAGGATCAACTGAGTAGCCATAGCAGCCCAAAAAGAGTCCAGGTAGCCCAGAAGCCAGCACTGGCTAAGGGACCCCAGGGACATCTAGGAGGAGCATCTCCCATCTGAGCATGAATTACTCTCACACCCACTGTAGGACGGGTGGTGGAGGTTCCCCTGGAGTCATTTTTTGTTCCCTGGAGAATTGGCTCTTATAGACTTGTTTCTGACATAAAATCTAACAGTTCAACGTATATCTTCGGAACATTACAAAATTTTATGTTTAAGAACTTCATTTTTCTTTCAAAACTAACATAAAAAGCTTGTTGAATTTAAGGGAATATTAAAGGTATATTTTAAACCCTGGCTGGTGGCTCAGTAGATAGGCGCCGGCCTGTGAACCCAAAAGCTGCTGGTTCGATTCCCAGCCAGGGCAACATAACCAGGTTGCAAGCCAGGTCTCCAGCCAGGTCTGTGGCTGGAGGCAGGTAAAAGGCAACCATACATTGATGTCTCTCTCCTCTCTGCCTCTCTCCTTTCCCTTCTCTCTGAAAATGATAAATAAAAAATCTTCAAAAAATAAAAATAAAGTATATTTGAACAAATACTTCAAGACTAGGAAAACAAATTTGACTTAACAGACATTCCTACAGTCAACTTTTCACAATCTCCACAAAGAAAGACTCTTCTTAGAAAGCCATCAGAGGCATGACCTCTGCCTGGGGCCCTGGGGAGTGAGCCGGCCTCTTGAGTCCTTTCTGCCCAGGGCTGCCGGCCAGCTCCTGGACACACCTGTTTCTTGAGCTCCGTGTACTCTTGCTGCATCTGGTTGAGCTCCTTCATCAGGCGCCTGGCCCGTTCGTGGTTGTCCTGGGCCACCTGTTCAATTGTTGCCATTTCCTTCTGCATGCAGCTGTTCTCCTGCTTTTGCTCCTAGCACAAAAGGAGGACAGTGACTCTATGGTCTGGCATATGGAGACATCGTTGCTGGCTGATACACTCACTAGCTCTGTAGCTTCATTTCCCATCAGGGCCGCAGCTTCTCTAGCTGTAAAATGGGGGCAGTTCTACCTGCCTTCTTCAGCAGCTGTGGCAGAGCTGCGAGTACCTGCTTGCTCAGAGTCTATTAGCCCCAAGTCTGAACCTGCAACATGACTTTCGATAGTAAGTTCTTTCCCTTTCTGTGCCTCCATTAAGGATCTGCAATATGGGAACAATAATGCCCATCATTACAGGGTTATTGCGAGGATTGAAACCTAGATGCCCACATATATTCTTTACAATCATGTTGCTCTATCATTAGTTGTAAGGGAATCTTACCACCTTTTGGGGAACACACATGCTTTAAAGCTCCATTCACACGACAGGGCTTCATTAATTCCTCCAGAGAGTGGTAGATAAACCCATCCAGGTGACAGTCCCCACTGCTGCCCGTCTGCCTCCAACCACCATAAACCATTGTGATCTGAGTATTACCTCTCAAAATTTACTTCAAGAATAGAAGTATGCTAAATTGAGCTTTCTGGTTTTAGGATAATAATTAAAGCTCCTGTTGATCGAAAAGGTGGGGCTGAGAAAGCTGCGAGCATGACTGCAGCTGTGTGACTGTCCTCAGCGGAGGGTGGGCACGGCCTGCTAGCCAAGAGTCCTCTCGGCGTTGTGCTGACACCGTTCACAGGACCCACTTTCCAGCCACACTGACAGGGCTCCTCTAGGCCTGCAGCCCAGACTCAGGCAAAATCTACCACCAGCTTCGAGAACCCACTATGCATAAATACACCAAAAGCAACCTCTGGGTTGACAGGTTCCATGCACCTGAAGCGTGTTTCAGTTCAAACATTTAGATGCGTCATTTGCTCATAAACCCCCAGGGCAGCAGGTACTCACGAGAAGATTTTTCTCCAGTTGGCTGCGCTGGACCTTAAGTGCTTCCTTCAGGCTGAGAACCTGCTTCTCGGATTTCTTTCTTTCTGTCAAGAACTGGTTCCGCAAGAGGCTGAAGTCTGCCCTCATAGAATCTGTCTCTTTCTGGAGAGCCAGCAGCTCATTTGACTTTTCCATTAACTGCTGCTCCCGTTCTGAAAGCTGTTGTTCTGAAATGAGCATTTTTAGCACGTTAGCCAGAGGCACGGGGCTGGCTGTGGGCAGAGCCCTCCTTCTCACGTGGGCAGGCTGCCCAGCGAAACACCACCCACTACTCTCTCACTGAGTCCTCGTTGACTCCCACCAAAGCCCAGAAAAATGCCCTGATAAGGATGAATCTTGACATAACTGGTTTTGGAGGGCCTGATTCCAAAGTGATTGCGACCGTGTTCTTTTTGAGTCTTTGACTCAGAAACAGCACCGATCCTGCGGTGCAGGGAACATGCAACAGGCTGAAGTGTTTTTTATAAACCTTGATTGTAATAAAGGGAGGCTTTATTTACTTCCTTCTTCATTCACAGGAGGTGGTGCAGTACAAAGAACACAGGATCTGGGTTGGTATGAGCCCTGTTTTACAGGGAAGCCTCCTGGTTTTCAGTGGGAACCATACATACAAATACCTAGACAGATGTCACTTCAAAAAAAAATAATAATGACTATCATTGATTTAGATTTAAAAAGTTTTTTAAGATTTTATTCATTATTTTAGAGAAGGGCAGGGAGGGAGAAAGGGAAAGAAACATCAATGTATGGTTGCCTTTCACCTGCCTCCAGCTACAGACCCAGATGTCACTTTTTACACCTCTGGCATTATCATTCATTCTTTCTTTTTTTTTTTTTTTAAGTTTCATTTTCATGATGAAATGATTGGGTCTGGTTCTATCAAGACTTCTCAGGGAAAAAGGAATAACCCTTTCAGATCCCCAAGTCCACTGAATTTACTCGGATCGTGGGGAAAGGGGACAAGATTTTCTGATCATTATTAAACCCTGCAGAAAAAAGTAATTTATTGATGTGAGAACAATCATTTACCCTGGGTTCCCATGTCAACTTCAACTTCATTTATATACGGCTAACGAGAGAACAAATAGACCCAAAGGCAAGTACTTGTATTTTGGTTATTTGTCAAATTTGACAGAAATTTGTTGCATCAAAGTTGGATAAAGTGGAACAGTTAACATTGTTTTTTCATGGTTGAGATGAGATGGGTCACTGTTCCTAAAGCTGGTAAACAATGTACTTCATAGAGCACCTTGCAGCCCTCCTTTGACTTCTGTCCACTTTCTCTGGACAGATTCTCCCAAGACGATACGGTGAAGCAGAACAGCTTAACAGTCCGTCTCAAAAGCCAACAGATCAAAAGTCACCGTCATAAAGACAAATGGTTTCTTTCTCTCTCACAGGGCAGGGCTAGGAGGATCCAGTGTGTACCCACTTTCCTTTCTAGGCCACGTCTAGGGCCTGGGTCTCCTGCACATGATAACAGAACTGCCCCCGCCCTCGACGAACATGAGGTTCCAGAATACGTACGGGTTTGGGAAAGCGTCTTCTTCAGGGCCTCGCTCCACTCTTCCTCTTCCTGCAGGGCCCTGGCACGCTCTTCTGCCACCACCACCTTTGTGAGCACCTGGTCCAGTTTGCTCTTCTGGTCTGTTAATTCCTTTTCCAGCTGGTGCTGCTGCTCTTTCAGGGTCACTTTACTGGCTTCTAATTTTCTTTCTTCACTTTCTCGCTCTTCCTGGAGTCTTCGAAACATCTTAATAAAGAACAACTTAGTCAGTCATCTGCTAACAGTGTCCCAGATGAGGAAACCTTCATGATCACTAGATAAGATTCTGGTTTAACGGAGAAGGAAACAGCAGCCACGGTGACAGTGAGTTCCCTTTACAGGGTGATCGAGCAGGCACTGGAAAAAGATTTAGCCAGCACGTGAGAGGGGGATTCAAGCAGCGAATGGCAGGCGGCCATCAAGATTCTTTAGAGCAGAGGTCCCAACCCCCAGGTCACTAGGACAACCGGTTTTGGCCTGCAGCCTGTTAGGCACTGGGCCGCACAGCAGGAAGTGAGTGGCAGGTGAGCGAGCAAAGCTTCCTTTGTATTTACAGCCGCTCCCCATCACTCACAATGCGATTCTCAGGAGAGAGGCCCCTACTGCAAACTGTCCATGGGAGGGATTTAGGTTGCATGCTCCGTAGGAGAATCTAATGCCTGATGATCTGGAGGGGGAGCTGAGGAGGTGACACTAGTGAGGGGAGCGGCTGCAAATACAGATGATCATTAGCAGAGGTGTGACTGCAGAGACCACAGTAAATCAGTTGCTTGCAGCCTCGCAGGGGAACCCTGTCAGTGAGTGGCAAGTGGCGAGTGACAACTGAGTGGCACCTGGCGGCAGGCTATAAAGCCACTCGCCCCACCCTCGATCCGGTCCGTGGAAAAACTGCCTTCCACAAACCCGGTCCCTGGTGCCAGGAAAGGCTGGAGACGGCTGCTTTATAGGACCAATGTTCTAAGGCCTTCCTACTAACACCAAGAGAGTTGTTAACAACATCCCCTGGTTACAGGATAGGTAGGGGAAGCTAGTCCCATGGAGGTCCTCAGCAGGCTTCTGCCTGGAGAGGAAAGCTCACATCTGGGACAACGTTTCTTGTCAAGTAAAATCTAAGCGTGTAGTACCACTTCTTGCTGGGCCAGTTTGGCTTTGTTGTCTTCAATCTCAGTCTGGAGCACTTGAAGCTGCTGTTGCTTCATCTCCCCTTCTTTCTGGCAGTCCTCGCACTTCTCTGTCCACTCACTGATGTCCTTTTGGAGTCTGGTTTGCTCACTGAGCAGGGCTTCCTTCTGCTTCGTGGCCTGGAGCAGGTCCTTTAGGCAAAAGAACACACTGAAACAAACGTCTGATAGCCGTCTTTGCTAGAAGCGGCTAGTGCCACGCTAGCATCTGCCCGGTCTGACAAAGGGAGACAAAACAGAAGTTCCATATCCTTCATTATCTCAACAAACTTACACAAAGGTACCCAGGACTCAATCACTGACTTTCTTCTTTTTTGTACCTAAACAGTAAGATGACTAAAGGTGGCAGAATCTCAGTAAGAGATTCAGTTCTTTGGAGCTTTAGCTGTATTGTCACTGAGGGGAATAAAAAATACCACCTCAAAGGCTTGCTGTGAAGATTAAGAAAAACTGTCAAACAAGGTTAATTCTTATTCAAAATGAACTTAACTCGTGGTTTTGTTAGCACTTGAAATATACAGGTCAATGAACTCAGAAAACAGTACATCTTTCTTCAAATTAAGCATTTTCTCACAACACAAAAATCATTCATGAGGATCCATGTAAGATTTTTAGAGACAGAATACTGTGATTTTACATTTTCTACATCTTGGAAACACAGAATCCTAGAGGTAGAAGGAAGAGAATTTAGAGGTCTAATTCGAACCCCTAATTTACAGAGTGGAAATAAGGCCCAGAACTTGCTTGAGGTTCTTTGAAACTTAAAATATAGCACCTCTCTGCCCTGATCAGGTGGCTCAGTTGGTTGAAGTATCATCTAATACACCAAAAGAAAAAAAAAAAGTTGCAGGGTTGAGTCCCACTCAGGGCACATACCTAGGTTGAGAGTTCAGTCCCCTGTTGGGGAACATATGGGAAGCAACCGATTGATGTTTCTCTTTCACATCAATGTTTCTTTTCTTTCTTTCTTTCTTTGTCTCTCTGTCTCTGTCTCCCTTCCCCTTCCTCTCTCTCTAAAATCAATCACATATTCTTGGGTGAGGATTTAAAATCCATATATATTATATGTATACATATAAATATATGAACAATGCTATTCTCAGAGGACAGCACTGAATTCCTTTCAAGTAGCGCATGAGAAGTGTAAGGGTCAAGAGTCCACTCTGTTCAACAGCTGACAAGACAGGGGCCCAGACCTGGCAGTTGCAGCGCAATGAGTGATCAAACCTAAGCCCAGTCTCTCATCTGTGCCACAGATAAGAGATGGTCCATCTGGTCCCTTGAAGCCTCCTCCACACGGGTGGCTGAGGGGTTGGGCTCTGGCCTAGCTACCACCTGATTTATTAACTTTGAGTAGTATGTCATTTGAATCAAGAGTTCAAGGGCTAAAATAAATTAGAAAATCACTGCTCCGCATAAAAATTTTTGTGTGTATGATGTTTGTGCTATAAAATGGCCCTATGGGACCATTGCTGGAATGCAAAGGAACCAGCCTATTTGATTGACATGTCAACCAACTGTCCAACAGGTAAGGCTATATGTTAGGCTTACCTGTTTTGTTAGGTTCAAATGGTCTTGAACATCAGCTAGTTCTTCCTGTAGTGAGTTTAGCGCCTCTTGTTTTTCTACAGAAATAATATTGATGTGATATAAGAAATACGTATGTATGAATTTTCCAGATTCCCATTAGCTCCCCCACAAAGTAGGGGAAGTGAGCTTAAATGTATTTCTGAAAATGTATGACTATGCCACACTGTCTTTTTAAATGCCACACCCAGATCTAGGCTTGGAGCCAAAGATTTTTAAAGACTTCCATTTCCAAAACCTAACAAAAAACTTTTATAGATAATAGTAATGGTGATGAAGTGCATGATTTATAATCAGGTACCTTCAAAATTGCTCATAGAAACATAACTTTGATATAACCTTTCAGGAAGACAACCTGGGAATACATTTCTATCTATATGGCTTTGCCACTTACTACTTGTGTGAACTTCAGCAAGTCACTTACCTTAAGCAAGTGACAAGGAAACTAAAGTTCCCTAATTTGTAAATGGGTAAAATAAAAACATTATAGTGATTAAATTAGAAAATATATATAAAGTACTTGCAACATGTTTAAGACATAGTAAATAATCAACAAGGTTATTACCTAGTAACTTCTCTTAAATAATCATAAATAATTGTAAAGATTTGATAATAAAGATATTTTTCCACCTTTAGTTTTCTTTTTATTTTTTTTATTTATTATTTTTTTTTTTTAAAGATTTTATTTCATTATTTTTAGAAAGAGGGGAAGGGAGAGAGGCAGAGAGAGAGAGAGAGAGACATCAATGTGTGGTTGCCTTTCACCTGCCTCCAGCCACAGACCTGACTGGAGACCTGGTTTGCAACCTGGTTATGTGCCCTGGCTGGGGAATCGAACCTGCTACCTTTGGGTTTGCAGGCCGGCGCCTTATCCACTGTGCTACCAGCCAGGGCTAGTTTTCTTTTTAAAACTATATAAACAAGGACCCAGCTGGTGGCTTAGTGGATAGGTGCTGGCCTGCGAACCCAAATGTCACTGGTTCAATTCCCAATGAGGGCAAATAACCAGGTTGCAAGCCAGGTCTCCAGCCAGGTCTGTAGCTGGAGGCAGGTGAAAGGCAACTATGCACTGATGTCTCTTTCTCTCTCTGCCTCGCTCTCTTCCCCTCTCTCTATAAATAATAAAATCTTTTTAAAAATTAAAAATAAAAAACTATATAAACACACATACACATATCTTAGGAAAAATCTGGAAGAATATTCACCAAACTGTTAATAGCAATTATCTCTGAGGGTGCGGTCAACAGCAATTTTTATTTCATCTTTCTGCTGTTTAAAAATTACTCTTGCCTGGCTGGTAGCACAGTGGTTAAGGTGCCGGCCTGCGAACCCAAAGGTCGCAAGTTCGATTCCCCAGCCAGGGCACATAACCAGGTTGCAAGCCAGGTCTCCAGTCAGATCTGTGGCTGGAGGCGGGTGAAAAGCAACCATACATTGATGTCTCTCTCCCTCTGCCTCTCTCCCTTCCTCTCTTCCTAAAAATAATGACATAAAATCTTTAAAAAAAAATTACTCTTGGCCCTGGCTGGTGGCACAGTGGACAAGGTGCCAACCTGCGAACCCAAAGGTTGCTGGTTCGATTCCCAGCCAGGGCACATAAGCAGGTTGCAAGCCAAGTCTCCAGCCAGGTCCGTAGCTGGAGGCAGGTGAAAAGCAACCATACATTGACGTCTCTGTCCCTCTCTGCCTCTCTCCCTTCCTCTCTCTCTGGAAATAATAAAATCTTAAAAAATATAAAAATAAATAAAAATTATTCTTTAAGGAATAAAAACTGGCTTTAAACAGGTTTGAGATTTCACATACTATGTATTTCACCCATTCACAGTATACAATTCTGGCTTTTGCTGTATTCACAGTTGTACACACATTACCACAGTCTAAATTTAGAACATTTTTGTCATTTCTGAAAGAAATCCCAAGCCCATTAGCATGAGCTATCTCTATAATAAAAAGATCAAACGATGAAGAGAAGATGCCAATGAAGCGCAGAGGCTCTTGCCGTGCTGTCCCATACCTCTTAGCTGCAGCTGCACTGCTGCTCTGTCTTCGTGCAGGGAGAGCTTCTCTCGCTTTAACTGGTCTAGTTCCTGATGCAGTTTCCTGACACCCAATTCCAGCTTTTCCAAGCTTGATTGTTCCATTTTGCTCTCTTCTTCTGTAGCTGCCAAAACCCTACCATCCAAGCAGAGAGCAGACTGTCAACTATAAAACGTTCAAGCATGTGTAAGAGACAACTGAGGAGAACTGCTATGCTTTCACAATGTAGTTATGGAAGCTGATTATAAATCTTTAAAAATTTAAGGCTCTTCTACTCATTTTCAAAAGAAACCTTATTTTCAGCTTTCCAAATAGGAGATTTTTCAAAAAGTAACTCACAAAATTGAAGTTTTATAAAAATCAGGAACAAAAACATGACTAGCACCAAGAATTCCAAAAAGCTGAGCGATCAAAATGGATCTCTAAGTTCTGGTAAGTGTAAAAACAAGAAACACACAATCATTGGTAAAATAGGATTTGTCCATAAGCAGACATACATGGTCATGCATTCTTTTTCGTAACTGGAATCACACAGCATGGACTTGTTTTTGTCTGGCTTCTTTCCCTGAGAATAATTATTCTGAGATTCAGCCATGTTGTATCAACTCCATCTCTTTTTATTGCTGAGTAAGTAGTCCATGGTATAGATATACTATAATTTGTCTCTCTGTTCACCAGCTGATGGAGATTTAGTTGCAAATAAAAGCAATGAACTTTGTATGGATATAGGCTTTCATGTCTCATGAGTAAATACCTAGGAGTGGAAATGCTAGATCTTCTGGTAGGTATATGTTTGAATTTCCTTTGTTTTGTTTTGTTTAAATTTTTAAGAAAATGCCAAAAGTATTTTAACAAACCAGTCTTACCAATATTTTACACTCCCACCCATTGCATGTGAAAGTTCCCTGCTAACATTTGGTATGGTCAGTCTTTAGTTTTAGCCATTCTAATAGGTGTGTAATGATACCACAATGTGGTTTTAATTTGCATTTTCCTAATAGTTCATGATATTGCATATCTTTTTTAGGTGTTTATTTGCCATTCATATAACTTCTGAAGTGAAGTATCTATTCAAATTTTTTGCCCGCTGGAAAAATTAGATTGTTTTCTTATTTGAGTTTTGAGTGTTCTCTCTCTCCCTCCCCCCACCCCCTCTCTCTACACACACACACACACACACACACACACACACACACACACATTCTGGGTATAAGTCCTTCAAGATTTTTAATTTTTATTATGTTCAGAGAGAGGGGGAGGGAGAGAGGCAGAGAGGGAGAGAGACATCAATGTATGGTTGCCTTTCACCTGCCTCCAGCCACAGACCCGGCTGGAGACCTGGCTTGCAACCTGGTTATGTGCCCTGGCTGGTGAATCAAACCAGCGACCTTTGGGTTCGCATCGGTGCCTTATCCACTGTGCCACCAGCCAGGGCTGGGTACAAGTCCTTTATAAGATACGTGGTTGCAAAGATTTTCCTCTGTCTCTTACATGTCTTTTCATTATCTTAACAGTGTCTTTTGAAATTTCAAATTTTGATGAAGTCCAATTTGATCAATTTATTCTTTTTTTATGGATCATGTTTCTGAGGTCATAAAAAAAAAAAAAAAAACAACTTGCCTAATCCAAAGTCACAAAGACTTTAATCCTAGGAGTTTAATACTTAGGTTTTACATTTATGGTCCATTTTGAATTAGTTTTTGTATCTAATGTGAGGTATGAACTAAGGTTCTTGTTCTTTCTTTTTTGGTTTTGGATATGCAATTGTTTCGTTTTTGAAAAGACCATCTTTTCTCTATTGAAGAAGATGTCTTTGACCTTTGTCAAAATCAGCTGTCCACATATTGTGAGCTTACTTCTGGGACTTTCTTTTCTGTTCCACTGATGTATCTGTCTATCTTTACATCAGTACTGCAGAGTTTTGGTTACCACAGCTGTATGCTAAGTCTTAAAACCAGGCAGTGATAGCCCTCAACTTCTTTCTCAAAGCTGTTTTGGTGTCATAGCTAAAAAATTTTAGATTTTATTCTAGGTCCTTTGCATTTCCATATGAATTTTAGAACCTGACTGTCAATTTCTATTTAAAAAGCCTGTTGGGACATTGACTGTGATTGTTTTGAATCTATAGACCAATTCGAGGAGAACTGAATCCTAACAATATTGTCCTCCTACCCACAAACAAGGTATACGGTATTTCTCCATTTATTTGTATCTTCCAGTATGTATTATTTTACTTAAAACACACACACACACACACACACACACACACACACACACACACACAACAGGTTATTTAAGAAAATGTTTTTGGGGAGAAATTTACCCAAAAACGCTATTGGTGAATTTTATGGTGACACTGAATTTATGGACTGTTTTTTCCCTACTTTTCAGAAATGTTTATCGTATGTTTACGTTCCAGCTTTCAAGACATGATCTGGAAAGCTATTTGTTCCTGCTCTCACCGTTTGGTCTGTGCCACCTTCTTTTCCCAGCTGTTACATTCCCCTTGGAGATCTTGCTTTTCTTTGCACAAAGACTCCACGCATGACTGCAACGCTCGGGTCTCGGCAGTTATTTGCTCCATTTCCCGTCTGTCCCTCTCGAGGAGCTGCTTCTGCCACTCTATTTCCCCTTTCTGTCGCAGGGCCGCCTGCTGCAAGCTCTCCAACGCCAGTTTCTCCTAAATCAGATACAAGACCACTCAAGCATGCTGAAAGACAGAGACTGCAGGGTGGTTGGGTAAAATGGCTTTGTTTATTACCTCCAGCACTTGAACCTGAGTCTTCTCTAACTCAGACATTTTCTGGTCATGCTGTAGCTTCAAGCCTTGTAGCTCATTGTTTTCAAGTTGTAACATGTCCAGAATATTCTTCAGTTCTAACAGAAACAAAGCATGGTCCATAATATTGAATGAACTTGGAAACATTTATAAAATGAAACAGAACATAATGCTATTGACTGAAACAAGAAATAATAACAAAAATTATTTATTGTGCTGAATTACTGGAGCTAATGAATTGTATTCTTAATGAAAAAATCCTTTAAAAGTACTGCTAAGCATTAATTATAACAAAAACATTTTAACAACCATTTAACAGAGATCCAGTTCTAAAAGCATTTATCTTACCTAAAGGAATTTTAATCAAAATAAGTTGGAAAAACTTTAAAATACATTAAGTTGAGATTTATAAATTTTTTATCCTTTGAAACACAGGTTTTTAAAGTAGTAACTTTTTTCTGATTATAAAAATATTTATTAACTATAGAAAATTTGAAAAAAAGTGTAAAAGAACAAAAATTATCCCACCATCTACTGCAATCGTATTTTGATGTGCTTTCAGAATACATGGTACATATACACACATACATTTTAAAATGAATTTGTATTCAGTAAAAATACTGAATTTATATTCAGTAAAAACTATATTCAGTTTTTACCTATTTTTTCACTCTCCTTATAAGCATTTTTTGCATGTCAATTTTTAAAATATGGCTTTTAAATTGCTTATCTGTTTCCAAATTTTGTCATTCATTTTGCTTCAAGTAGCCGACTCAGGCATTTTCATTTGTGAAACCAGCAAATAAAAGCTTCTATTAAAAAAAAAAAAATTTCTGAGATGTGCATAGATGTTTGCCTTTTCTAGATAACCAGAAACGGGCTAAGTGTTTCAACAGGTGTTATTTTACAAGTCCTGAAACACTGGGAGAGTGCCCCAGCGTATACTTTGACCCAATAGCCTGTAGATAGGTGCTCTTCTTTCATCACGCCTGGGTCAGCAATGAATATGATTATTTTGCTTTTAAATAAACTCATCAATTTAAATGGCAGAAAATATCATATTCCTTTTATAATCTGCTTTTCTTTGTTTCTTAGTGGTAGAATTAAAACTTTAAAATAAAGTAAGTTTATTTGACAATTTTGGTTTTTTCTGCGATCTGGAACATAGACATTTCCAACCTGAGACTTTTACGACTGTTTTCCTTTAAACTTACCCGTTTTATGTTTAGACATTTGCCCTAAAACTACATGAAGATTTTCTTCTTCTTTTTCAATTTCCTGCTTTATAAGAGCAAGTTGAGTTTTCTTTTCATTGATCTGGACATTCAGTTCTCCTTTTTGAAAACTCAGTTCTTCCAGAAGAGATTTTACTTCCTGTGCCAAAATAAATAAGTCACCCCTTCACAAAATTATGAATGGCAATTACTTTAATATCAGGTCTGTTATTAACTGTCTTATTTTACATAAATTCTAATTTGGAAACAAGCTTATTTTTGCCTTTCATGGCAAGAACAGTACTGTATTTTTACACAAACGTAAGAAAGAAAATAGCATACTACCTTCAATTAAAATGGAGCTGTAATATTTGCTCTATGCAAGGCAATGCATTGTAGAGAAAAAAAGCTAATTCATATGCATCTCCTGCCCTCAAGGGGCTTGATGCCTTGTGAGGAAGTAAAGCTGGAAAGAAGCATGGTCAGAAAAAACTAAGATGCCCTAGGAGACGTGCAGAGTGCTACTAAACTCAGGAGAGAGAAACTCCTTCCAGGGTAAAGGAGAAGTCTAGGGAGTTGAAGTGGACCATGAAAAACAGGTAGGATCTGGACATTCTCAGAGAGGGAATCCCTGAAGAAGAAACAGTATGAGAAAGGCACAGAGGCAGAAAACCTTGGGCACACCCAGAAAACATGACTGGGGGAGCTGCACGTGACAGCCACAGCGTGGCTATACGACACACCACCAAACTGATGTACAGAGGAGTCAAGATTCAGGGATTCATGTTTGCATTTGGGGTGGAACCAATGAAAATATCTCAAAATAAACTTATAGTTCTATCCTAGAACTCTCAAGAAAATCCACAGCAAACATACCCTAATGTGACTGCACTTCTCAGTTACTTCGGTTTCACCCACTCTCAGAGCTTCCTGGAGGTCAGCTTTGGCCTGGACCATGCTTTCTTGGAGGAGATGCAGCTCCTCCTTCTTATGCCCTGACTGCCGGTCCAAGGCTGCCAGCTCCTGCTGCTGAGCTGACACCTGTGATAAAGAAAGGGAAGTGCACATAGCTTGACAAAGGCCACACAGACTTCCGTGCTGAGACAGAGACTACTAAGTCCAGCTAAAGGCTGTGGTAAGAAGCTGGAAGCTAGCCTAATTCTAATTATCCTAGCTGTGACAGTCAGAAAGGCCAGGCTGGGGATACAGGCCTGAAATGCCTAATAAAGACCTTGAGCTCACATATGTAAAATCACTCAAATCATAGCAAAACCAAAAATAGGATAATAATGATCCTTCATATTACGGTTTTCAAAGAACTTTCCTATCTATATCTTATTCCACTTGATAATTACTTTGGCAATGTTTAACTAAACAGGGATTTTTCAAATATTCATTTTGTAAATTTAAAAATTATGGCCCTGGCTGGTGGCACAGTGGGTAAGATGCCCATCTGTGAACCCAAAGGTCACTGGTTCGATCCCCAGCCAGGGCACATAACCAGGTTGCAAGCCAGGTCTCCAGCCAGGTCTGTAGCTGGAGGCAGGTGAAAGACAACCATACATTGATGCTTCTCTCCCTCTGCCTCTCTCCCTTCCCCTCTCTCTAAAAATAATAATAAAATCTTAAAACAAAATTACTTCTAATTTTAAGAGTAACACAAAAAATGCAGACATGCAAAAGAGAAAACAGAAAATCTTCATTATCAGATGACCATTTTTTCCCCCAAAGATTTTATTCATTATCTTTAGAGAGAGGGGAAGGCAAGGAGCAAGAAAGGGAGAGAAACATCAATGTACGGTTGCCTTTCACCTGCCTCCAGCTGGGGACCTAGCTGGAGACCTGGTCTGCAACCTTGGTACATGCCCTGGCTGGGAATCGAACTGTGACCCTCTTGCGTTCGCAGGTTGGTGCTCAATCCACCGAACCATACCAGCCAAGGCTCCAGATGAACACTTCAGTACTTTGTTACAGAATTAAAATACAGACATAAGTAAGTGGTCATAAACACATTTAACCTAAATGACCTGAGTATATCCTGTTCTGAGACTCACTTTTTTTACTTAGTGGTATACTTTATTAGGTTGGGATGAAAATTTGGGTTGGATTCTACTTTTAACCACTTAGGATATAGACTCATTTATATTTTAAACCTTATTTTGTATTTTCCAGTCTTTTCAACAATCACGCATGTATTATTTTTTATACTCATCACACAAATGTGGGTTTCAAAGCAACATGAACTGGTTTTCACGGCGTTTGTGGCCATGCCTGGATTTTCAGCTTCTCCAGCTCTGCTCTCTTGGCCTGCAGGAGCGCCTCCGACTCCTTGAGGACCTGCAGGTGGTGATTCTCGTTGCGTTCTGCAGTCTCAATGTCCCTCTGCAGCTTCTGTAGCCTGTAAAGAACATAGTAATAGAGCAGACCCCAATGGAAACTGAACCCCAACCCACCTTCTGGCACAAGCCCCCCAAAGCCCTACAGAGGCCGCAGTACGTACCCTTCAGTCAATTTTTCCTTCTTCTTGTTTAGACACTGGAAGTCTGAGTCTTTTGCTGCAACAACTCTGTTTATTTCTTTCAAGATTTCTTCTTGTTCAATTTTGTGCTGTTCCAAATCCTTTGTGTCAGCCTGGATCAATCTAAAACAAGGCTTTATTCTCCTAAGGGCCCTTAGACTTAACATGCACTATTTATCAGAAGAAATTATTCTCCTCTTAGAACTAAACTTTTCATTCTTCTCACTGAATATATCAAGAGCAGAGGGATGCCACCTACCTGAGCTGCTGGTTGGCTTTGACAAGGTTAACAGCAGTTTCCTGAGCTCTCTTTTCTAATTCCTCAGCATCTTTCTCAGTTTGCAATAAATTTCTCTTGGCATCGGTGAACTTTTCAACAGCATTTTTTGTCTGGAAAAGAAATTGTCATTAAAAGCAATTCCACTACAGTCCTCTCCCACAGCAACTGGTAGGGTATGTAAATCGGTATAAGTCTTGGAAAACAAGGCAATACAGAAATACTTTTTTAAATGTTCATTTGTTTGATGCTCCAATTCTCAAAAAAGAATTCAGAAGTAAAGAACTACCACAGAGAAAGGCTGATCGTATGTTGAAATATGAGGACAAATAATAGGTTCAACAAGTGATAATGTATCAACACAATGGAATACTGTGCAGCTTTTACAATAGGATGACAATGTAGAAACATGGAAGAATGTTAATAATATTGTGTTGACTGAAAAAGGTCAATTTAAAATGGTATAAGCAGTACAGGAGCAACTATCTAAAACCATATCTGTGTCACAAAGACAGAAAAGCTATGTAAAAATAAAAGTAATCATTTGAGGGTGGTGAGACTGGACAATCTTATTTAAGAAATAATCTAATATTACTCCATGTTATATATTTTTCATTTAAAAATATCTACCCATTAAGTGGCAATGAAGTGACTTTACTAATATTCCCTCCACATAGAGACTCTGGCTGTACTCTCTCTATTATCATGTTAAGTGAAACTTCATTAATCTGAAGATGATTTAATTACGGCTGAGAAGCACAAATATTCAATACTTTTGAAGTGTTTCAAAACATTCCTATACAAGATTTGGCAAAAGCAGTATATATATTTTTAATCAATTTGGCTTCTCCTTTCTTCTAAAATTAATGGCTTAAAACAATGTTGTCAAAGGTCCAACACCAGAGTTTGGCCTGCACAGTACTTGCGTGAGCAGTGTGACGTGAGCAGTGTGACGTGAGCAGTGTGACGCCCGCCAGCTCCGAACCGCAAGTTCTGCAGTTAAAATACGATGACAATGTAGAAACATGGAAAAATGTTAGAGGCGCCTGTATGTTAAAGGGGCCATTCAATGTCCTGTGTGCATGCAGAGGGGTTGGCAAGCTCCCGAAAAGTGATAGAAAGGTCACTGTGTTTCTTCCCATTTCACATGGCTGGTTTCTGGCAGTTCCATCAGCCAAGCGCCAGACAAAACTCACTATGCGTTCCAGAATGCCACCTTTCCAAGTCGCTTTTTTGGCCTCCTTCTATATTAGGTTTTAGCATGTCTGGCACATTCCTTACAATATGTAGCACTTTCTCTCTTCCTCTTTGTCCTTAGCAAGCTGCCTCCCTGAGTCTTTTTGGGAGAATGGTGGGAGAAGAGCTTATCGTGTTAGCCTCGGTCCACCTTACTGTCTCTACCTCCACCTACAGTCAGTGTCATCCATTTTCTTTTACATCCAAGGGTAAGTTTTTCTCTAGTCCCACTCACACCTATTTCCTCTCATAGTAATCTAACATGGGACAGGAGGAACTGATCATCTGAGAGGGATGACGATAGTTTTCCATTCTTCCATCCAAGTACTAACCAGGCCCGACGACCCTCCTTAGCTTCCAAGTTCAGACGAGATCAGGCACGTTCAGGGTGGTATGGCTGCAGACTCCATTCTTATTAAAACCACCACTCAAAGAATTTCTTTAATAGATCCTTCATTTTAGTTCTTGGGTAACAGATTTCTATTCTTTACATCAATCCATGTTTAAATAACAATATAAAAATTGTAGTTCCTGAGCTTGCTCCATGTGGATATGGGACTTAATCCTGAAATTCTAACTGAGAAAGGCTCTCCTGGTGGGGCATAACGTGAACTCGGCGACCCTGGACCAGTTACCAGCCTTTTTGAGATAACGTCTGTGAACTGGGCTAACAACCATCTTGCAGGGTTACCAAGGAAGGTAAAATGAAGTGGTTTTTATAAAATAGCCAATGAGTGGTAAAAAGCAGCTCCTTTTCCCCCCTGACTTTCTTCTCAAGCATATTACCTCAGACCAAATACTTGATTTTGTATCCTTATCAACAAGGGAACAGAGTAAGACTAGAAACCTTGTAAGGACCATTGTTGCTCTGTAAGAATGTAAGACTGATCTATTTAATAAATACAGATGTCAAAGTCCAAATAAAAAAAGACCCACACAAGATAAGGAGGTGGCTTGTGTTAGGAAGTAATGACTTCAGGAACTTTGAATATGCTACTTGTTTAATTAATACTAAACGGCCTAGGTATTCTAGCCTGACTTTATGGGTAAGGAGAGCAAGGCTCGGGGAACTAAGTGACTTGCCCACATTCTTAAAGCTCCTTGACTAGCAGCATCCAGCTTGAAACATGGCTGTCTGACCTGGACAGCAGTGCTCTTAGCACATTTTCCTCCTAAGCTTCAAGCTGATGACAAGGCTGCCTCACCCCGCACCACAGCGGAACGTACTTTCTCTTCTGTGCATGCAAGCTCGCTCTCAGCCTCTGCCAGCAGGCGGTCGGCTTCCCTGAGCTCTGCTCGCCGTTTCAGAAGGGTTTTCTCAATGCACTCAATTTCATCTTCCATATCTTCATGGCGCTTGAGTGATTTTTCCATTTCTAGTTCATTCATAAGACTCTCCACATTTCCGTCAATGAAGTCTCTAAAAATTCAAAAGCACACACATTAAGAGATTTTAAATATTATGATACAGACAAGTATAACCTAAACCAGTATTGATATTTCTACTCTTCTGTGATATAAAGTAAACCAAACCACTACCACAATAACCATCCATTACCTCAGAACTATCCCTCGAGGCCCAGTTCACCTGCTGCCACAAGGACTACCTAATTTTGTTCTGCTAGAGTCCAATTACGGTGATGTCATCTGACAGATCAAAAAGCACAATACAGGGTTCAGTAACTCAAGCCTATCATGTCAAAATGACTTGAAAATGAGACTATCTATGACAGAAAAACGTGTAAGTAAATTCACCAACATATTAACAGATTATCTTTGAATGAAGGCATATAATGATTTTTACTTTTTTCCTTTGAATATTTTTGTGTTATCAAATACCCTAAAATGGTCATTTATATTACACTTTTGTAAGACGTGGTCCTCCCACTGTCCTACCATCCTCCTCAAACCATCGTCCCTCCACCCCCACCCTGGCAGGTGTGGCTCAGTTGGCTGGAGCATGATCCTGTAACCGAAAGGTTTCAGGTTCAATCCCTGGTCTGAACATGTACCATCCTTGATGTGGGTGCATATAATTCCCAATCTGAATATGTACAATCCCCAGTCCAGGCGTGTATGGATGGCAACCAATTAATGGTTCCCTCCCTTCCTCTCTCTCTGAAAGCAATGAAAAAAATATCCTTGGGTGAGAATAAAAATGAATACAAAGCCACGCTCCCACATATACACATACAAAAATAATAGATATAACCATCCTCTAAACCCTCAAGTATCTAGTCCCAAGGCCCTTGTTTTTCCCTGCCACGTCTGTTAGAAGGTGAGACAGTTTCTCTGCAGGTCTCCCCACCACGCTAGTGCTTTGGCCAATCTAGCTTAAGTGACAAAATCTGGGGAAGTGGCGTAATTCATGGAGTACACAGAAGATGGACTTCTACATAAGCGACTCATTCAGCAGATGTTCCATTCATTCACAGACCCTCTACCAGGTGCTGGGGAACAGAGGAGGCCAGCTACTGCCCTCCTGGGCTCCTCAAAACATGGAGGAAACGGTACTATATAGACCCAAGGCTGCCAACCCCAAGTTGTGAGAACCTGAAATGAGAAAGAATTTGTGTAAGAGGAGATCCCTGTGGAGTAAGGAAGCCACTCAGGCAAAGGGCAGTACATACAATGGGGAGGCAGAAGAAAACATGGCACTGGGGAAACCACAGCCAAGTAAGGAGAGCTGGAACAAACTCTGTGTGGAAGCGCAGGATAAAAAAGGCAGGTGGGGTCAGATTTTGAGGGGTGGGGTATATTCTGATGGGACTAAGAGTCCCATAGGAGCGCAGCAAAATGAGATTTGTAGCCAAGCTGGCTAAGTTTCGCCTAGACGCAGAAGGCCAGTGTGGTAGCTACTGCAACGACCTAAGTTGAGACTGACTAAAGGCTAGGGCAGTGGAGACGAAACAAGGGGACCAGTCTGAGAGCTCTCTGAGTAGAACCAGGAGGACTGGAGAGGAGCTGGATGCCTGGGGAGTGTGGGAAGGGGAGATACCGATAACGTCTGGCCTGTTTTCAGTCAGGGTAACTGGGGAAGGGACTGGCTGTGCCCTTTTCCATGAAAGACTACAGGAGGAGCGGATTTGGATTACTGGCTAAGAATTTAGGCTTATACTCTCCAATGTGGATATCAATTAATTTAAATTAAATTCTGTTCCTCAGTTTCATTAGTCACATTTCAAGTGCTCAATAGCTACGTATGGCTTGTGGCTACTGCTTTGAGTTCAGATCTAGCACATTTTCACGATCATAGAAAGTTCTACTGGACAACACTGTTTTAGATTATCTTAGTGAACAAATAATATAGTCATCTGAATTATAAAAATAAAATAGCTAATAATTACTTTCGTTGTTGGTGCTTCTGGATGGCTCTATGTAATTCTTCTACTTCATGCTCTAAGTCTTTCTTTTCTTGCAAAAGATCATCAATATTTTGATGCAGTTCTTCCATTTCTTTCTCGGACTGCTGCTTAGATACTCCCATCCACTGCTCCCATTTCTTTGATTTTAAATGCTGCATTATGTCTTCTAATCTGGAAACTTCACTCTCCTGAACAAAGAAAAAAATTACAATACTGAAACATTACATGATGTTTTCCCTCTTGCCTGCCAAAAGCTGAAGTTAACTCTGGTTAAAGTGGTTATGTTTGACCTGAAGACGGTGGTAGTTTTTAAGGCTTCAGCATAAAAGGAAAAATTAAGTCAACTTTTCCACACACCACAGATGAAATGGGTGGATTAATAAAGCTTTTAACTTTTCCATGAGTCCAAGTATGGTTGATAAACATTCATCAAGTACCTCTTGTGGACAATCTCTGCCTCCAGAGTGCAGCATCTATAGGAGATACACAGAGGTCTCTCCTCCTCTGCGCACATGGAAGGGAAGCTTTATGAGAACGCTGAGTAGAGGAGGAGGTGTTTGGCCTGAGTGTTGAAGAAGAATTGAAATGGAAAAGACGGAAGCTGAAGAAATAACATGTGCAAATATAAGGAGGTATAAAATTGTGCCTGGGAAACTATAGTAATAGCTGGGGCTAGTGGAGGGTAAAAGAACCAATTTAAGAGATTATCAAATGTTGAACCAACAGAAATGCTCTGAGTTAAATGTGCACTGAAAAGCTGCAAGACAATATGAACAATTATCATTTTTAACCACATAAATACATACAGTCCCTCTGAAACTGGTCTGACCTAGGACTGGTGGCTGGCACCCAGGTGTCCTAGTTCTTTACCTTCTTATCAATCAGCTAAGAAGAAAAGGGAAAAAATAAAAGAGTTCCAGGTGTTTTGAGTTAGAAGGAAGCGCTTGTAAAATACATTTTTTTCTTTAGAACCAAAAAGTTATAAAGTAAGCTAGTGATCTGGAAAAAATCAATTCTTGGAATCTCAGCTAAGAATGTGAAATACAGTAAAATTTACACGCAGTTAAGTCAACCATAGTGCCTGCAAATAAATGTTGTGCAGTCATACTATTGAAAAACATCTGTAAAACCATGGGAAAATGCTTGTAGCATTAACTGGGAAAAACAGATATAAAATTGTGTGTACGATAAGAATAAAACTATGAAAAGACAAATCATAAACAATAAATCTCACCACTTGGAGATAATTCCATCAAAACTTTGCTGTGCACCTCTCATACATGTGTACATACACACACATGCATGTGTATGCATGTACACACATTTATGTGTGTGCATGTGGTACAGGCACCAGTATACAGGTATACTTATACATATGTACACATTAATATAGTATGGGTCAGCAGAAAAATATATAATAAGCTTTTTAAAAATGGTTATTTTCAGGACTAAAATAATTTTGTTATCTAATGAGTTAAACCAGGTTTGTAGGCTGTTCTGGTACCGTAACTACTGTCCAGGACAGTATTTTAGTAAGAGAATGGCTGCTCAGTTCTGAACTTTAGCATTACAAACACTTTGGGGATGTGATCCAGTCATAAATAGGCCAACTCATTAAGTACGAAACCTTATTAAGTACCCCATGGAAGCCGTGTGGATAGGGCCTTGTGCTTTCCACTTACTAAGTTACGGTGTTCCGGGACGTTGCAATGCAGCACGCCTACCGGGGTGAGAGGGATGGAGAAGTTGGGGGGTGGAGGTCCACAAACGATGGGGACCCCCACAGAGGGCGGGCCATAAACAATGGTGCCAGGGGTGAGAGGTTGTTTGCTGTCGGGCAAAGGAGGAGGTGGTGCATACAGCGCCATGCCCTGGGGCACGGGAGAACCGTCGGGAAACACGGTGTACATTATGTATCCGGGGGGAGGCGCAAATGGGTGGTCTTCTTGGTCACCCAGCTCACTCTCCTCTGCACTATCTCCTCCACTGTCTGCATCTGGAAAGAAATAAAGAGAAGAGTGTTTTACCCATCATGGCTTACTAGAGAAGCAAATTTAGCAGAAAACAGCAGCATTTAGGCCAGACACCAGAAATGTAAGAATGAGATTCTATATAATATGTCAAAAGCAGCTTTGAAAAGCAGATCAAAACATGGATTCAAATTATTTTCAATGGTTGATATGTCAGTTTTCCTTATGTCTATCTGCCGGTTTTTATCTTCCACCTTCATTCATTCACTCATTTGTTTCTTCAGCAATCACCTGGGTGCCTGCTTCCTACAACGTACGAGCCCAACAGCGATGAGCTGTGCGAGCCCACAGCTCTCAGCATTACCACCACACCGCACTCCCTAAGGTGTTGGCTGACTTCTCTCCTACAAGCAGGAACTGTTCCTCACTGATGACAGGAACACAGCAGGCCCTCAATAAACAGGTCCTGAATGAACAGATTCTCAGAAGATGATGCTTCCACTTTAAAGGTTCATGGTTTCAGAGCAGGCAAATAATTTGCCTAGGATCACACAGCTTCTTAGTAAAAGAGATGGGATTTAACTCAGGGCTGACTCTCACCCCCGAAGCTCTAACACTCATTTCAGTCAAGCCAATTGACGCCATGATTCAGCACATATGCTACCGTACTCCAGCAGCAAAGAAAAGGCTCTGCCTGCCATAAAAGGAGTGGTGTTTGAGGAGATGAGCAGAAATGGGCTTGGGAGAGGAAGGAAGAAAAAGGATATTCCAAACAGAGGGCCTAACACATGGAGGTCTGAGAAACACGGCTGACGTGGGGGCGAGTGATGGGAGCTGAGACAAAAGAACAAGAGGTCGCTGGCCAAGACCAAACCACAAAGGACCTTGCAGGGCAAGCTAAGGGGTTTGGACTGTGTCTTTTGGACTTCAGGGGACCAACCAAGGTAAATAGGCAGGAGAAATGCAACTATCTTATGTGACATAGCTTACCTCTCTTTGAGAATGATTTACGTAGCCCACTCCTGATGGGAGAACAGACCCAGTATCCTGAGGCGGGTGGATTTCTCGCTGGAGTTGAGGCTGCATACTTTAGGCCAACACCAGAGTCCTTGGTGGCCTGGGAGCTGTGGCTGGACACCTACAACAAACGACAGCAGAGCACACCATTACAAACGAAAAGGCTGATTTGGAGAAATGTCAAAGTCTAGAGAAAAACCAAAAAATGTATCAAAGTCTAAAGCAAAGTTGAGAAAAAAATTTGTTTCCATAGATCATAATTCTCATTTTTCACAGAGTTAGATATGATTACAGGGTCATGTAAAACACATGGGCTTCAGCCTCTCTATTCCGGTACTAATCTTTCCTGGATTTCTCTTCTTTTGCCTTGTACCTGATGGCCCAGCAACTGAGGCAAAGGACACCAGCGAACTTTCAAGGAAAGGGGGCTAGGAGTCTCCTGCTGGCCTAGGAGCATGGTATGGCTTCAAAGTGCTCCTCT
Source organism: Noctilio leporinus (assembly GCA_004026585.1). Lineage (NCBI taxonomy): Eukaryota > Metazoa > Chordata > Mammalia > Chiroptera > Noctilionidae > Noctilio > Noctilio leporinus. The sequence continues at coordinate 431,745 of PVIW01000035.1, forward strand.
CCCCTCCTTCCCAGCCATGGGTCTAAATAGTTCACCCACACTGCTTCCGCCTCCAGTCCTGGTTGGGCCAAGGATGCCGATTTCCTTTAGGTTTCGGGGAGAACCTTGGGTGCTGCTCTCCAGGGTTCTGAGTTAAGTCTACGCAACCTGGGATCCTAGCACATGAGACTGCTTTTCCCTAGCTGCTGCTTACCCACTGAATCTGGCAAGACGTCCCCCAGCCCCTGCGCTCTGGAGGAGTGCTCCCTCCAGTCCACCCCCACTCCCCACACTCAGACCTCAAGCCCTGACCATTCTGCATCCTGAACCTCCCTCACGGCCATGGCTTCTGCTCCCACACCGCTGCTCTCCCGCTGGATTCTATCCTTCACCGGAATATGTTCAAATCGCCTCCATACTCAGCCCAATTATTCTCCTAAACTAGTTCTGATCATACTATTACAACCTGTTTCCCAAGGCCTATATAATTAAGTGCAAGGATTTTTGAGGCCTTTTAAAAAATAAATAAGTAAATAAAGCATGACCTAAATCTACTTCTCTAGCTTCACCTTTCTCTGTTCCCATCCAACCCTCCAGCTCCACAGGTTACCTGCCATAGCTAAACCAACTCTCTTGTTCCATAAAAGGTGTGTCCTCCCCACTAAAAGCCCATTCCTTGAGGGTTGTTAACTGTTGACTTCACAATCAGGCTTATAAAGTCTTCCTTCCTTAACTGCCCATAAAATGAATCCCTAACATCTTTCTGCAACTGGAACACAGAGATCAGGTCTGCTGTCATATGCATGTCACTGTTTTAGAATTAATTTTGTAATTATATGCCTTGTCCACCAGTCCATCAGCTCTTTGAGAGCTTATTCATCATGGTATCCAACCACTACCCAGCACCAGATTTTAGTAAGCACTGAATGGATGGATGTTGGTGATAATAAAATGAAATCCAGGGGCCTATCCTATTCTTCTGAGTGTCAGCACTCAGACAGAAGTGTCCATTTTTCAACAGGATTTCTGGGATCAAGTCATCTTATCTCCTTATAGCATCCTCATTCAGGGACCCCGAAATACACCACGTAAGCATGGAAGGGCAATAGCCTCTTCCTTGGGAAGGCCCTATTTTCATCTCAAATATTAACAACACTGGAAAACCTCAGAGCACAGCTTAGCCTAGATATGTGTTCTCAACACCTGTTCACAAGTTTGGAGAAGAAAACATTATCACACTTTCTTCAAGAAAATTCAGTATATTTTCCCAGCAACACAGACTTCCTACTTTTGATGATGATGGTGGAGGCATAAAGTACCAATAGCCTCGTCTTTTGAAAGGATCTGCCATGCTGCTGATATAATCATTCTGATAAGAAACTTCACGTCGAAGTTCAGCAATTTCTTCCAAAACATTTTCAAAGCTTCCTTTGTTATCTGTAAAGGAAAGCTATAAAGTTGGCTATGAAAGCATCTACATTCTATCTCTTGAAATACAAAAGTGATCCCATGAGAGTCAATGACTTTCAGTTCCTCAAAGGAGGCTTTCAACCTGCCATTTTGCAATGAGATTTTGCTAACACTTAAAGAAGTGTTCACTTATAAAGTAAGCCAGGGGAAGAAAATAAACGGATTTGTAAACATCATTTCTTTTGAAAATACAAAAACCAATCTTTTGTCTCTTTGTAATCAAATCTCTTAATGCTGTACTTACATAAAATGTTTTATTGTTTCTTTGCTTTTATTAAGCTAATTAACACAGCTGTATAAATCAAACAAGGAACTGATCTATAATAGTTAAATTAATTTGCTGAAGGTCAAAAACAAACAAAATGTTTTGATTTTGGAACAACTATAATACCACCACAGAAGTCAAAGCCCAATACCTTACCAGTGCCAGTGAGGTCTAATAGATTCCGCAGCCTTGTGATCTCTGTCCTTTGTTTCTCCATGATCTCGTTCAGCTTCTCAATTTCCAGCACTTGCGAGTCAGCTCCTCTAGTGCCGACATCTGCTTTGCCCATCTCAACACGTAACTATTGAGAAACCACAGAGTTCCCAACGAATGTGCTTTTCCAGATGCACTTCTCCTTGCCACTTGATTGTAATTCTGTAATTTTTACTTACACTTTACTAAGGAGGAAGCCACATTGCCCCTTATAACAATTGAACTGCCCTGTCCCTGGCACATAGAAGAAAATAAAGCACTGACTGACCAGTGATTGCCCTTCAAAACCCTTTGAGATGTCACCTCCAGTCAGCCATCAGTCTTTCAGGAAGTGATAAGGACTCCCTCAGGAGAAGGGCTCAGGGTGCCAGCACTGACCTGCTCCTCCTTATCCCGGAGAAGATTCTGCAGGAGTTCGATCTCTGCTTCTGCTTGGGTCAGATCCCTGGCCGCTTGGGCTGCCTTCCTGCTGAACCTCTCCGCTTCCTGCAACTCCTAGTGGGACAGAGGTATGAGCAAGGCACCACGGCTATCACAGGTTGTCCTCTTCATTGTTTTTCTTTCTCCCAGATTGATTCCTCTGCTTTCGTCACATTGCCTGCCTGACTATCCCATGTATATGGGATGCCAGGTCCTACCCTGTCCTGTCCTGTCCCCCATCCACTAGCAGCCTTCTCCACCCCTCTGGGGCCAAGTGAGCAGGTGCTGCTCCGAAAACAGCCAGGGCTAATTCTTCCTTCAGTGTTCTAGTCTTCCATGACTGGTGTCTCTCTGGACTCTCATCATTAGATTCTCTCCTGTCTTAATCTAATTAGCATTTGCAGCCTATAAAGACTGTAACAGATACCATCTCCATCAGGAGTCACAATAGCCTACGAGGTAACAAATTAATCACCTGACTACACAAGATGAAAAGCGCGAGACTCAGAAGGCTTACACAGCAAGCCTTTAAGACCTTAGTTTGGGTGTGCATTGATAGCTACCCCCCTAAGCAGACCCCTACACCTTAAGGCAGGGGTGGTAAGTTTCCCTTGATAGTTCCTTTCAGGACCCAATAGTGTAGGACCCATGCCAGGGCTGTGATGACAGAAATACAGTCTTCAGGTCTGAAGGGAAACAGACACCTTTATAGTGGTTAATACAATAGCTGCAGTCTATATAAGAAGATCAATAATATAAGTTGTTATGTTTTTGATAGCAGCAGCACCGATGGAAACCTGTTCTGTACATATGGACTTACCTCTGCTCGCTCCTGGTTAATTTTCATAACAGTTCCATGAAGAGACTTAAGCTGGTCTTTAGCAATGATGAGCTCGGCTGTGGCTAGCTTATCAGAGGCAGCCACAGCTCTCCTCAGTTTCTTTAATTCTTTATCTAAACCAAGAAACTGCTCCTGAGATTTCGCATCTTCAAGTTTCTTCTAAAAGAAACATTAATCAAACATATAAAATCACTTGGTAGCAATGAATAACTTTGTAGGCGCCCATGAGGGCAGGAACTCTGTTCATGCTACATGCCCCATGCCTACAACAATACCAGGTACACAGTACGTGCTCCATAAATATCTGCTACGTGATTGAGTAAATAAAATCACCTCAAAACTGGATGATAGCCTTAGAATGAAACCGGCTTTCTCAGTCAAGAATCTTAATGATCATAAATTCATTCACTCATTGGAGAAACATTTTTTGGCACCATCACCAAGGGACGGACGGGATGCTTCGATTCACTGTGTCAGGCAGCAGGCACATATGGTGGCAAAAAAACCAAAAAACAAAAACAGCCTTGGCTGCTGCCCTCAAGGAGCTTAGAAGGGATGGATATTAAACAAACAAACAGATAAATGTGTACCTAAAATTGTGATTAGTAGCCCTGACTGGTGGCAAGTGGATAAGGGGCCGGCCTGCGAACCCAAAGGTCGCTGGTTCCATCCCCAGTCAGGGCACATAACCAGGTTGCAAGCCAGGTCTCCAGCCAGGTCTGTAGCTGGAGGCAGGTGAAAGGCAACCATACATTAATGTCTTTCTCCCTCTCTGTCTTTCTCCCTTCCCCTCTCTCTAGGAATAATAAATAAAATCTTTTTTAAAAAAGTGTGATTAGTGCTATCAAGGGGCAGAACAAGGGACTACTTGAGAACAGCAGGGGAGATCAGTGGGAAGGTAGAATAGGGAAAGAACATGGTCCAGGAGAGGGAATGGCCAGTGTGAAGGCAAGGAGGGGAGATAGAACTTGGCATTTTTGATGAACTGAAAGGAGTATAGTGAGGAAAGAGAAGAGCTGAACAAGGGCAATCATGCAGGATCTCATAAGCCTAGACTAAAAACAACAGAAGCTCCTAGAGATGGGGGAGACACAGATGGAACTGACAAGAGCTGAGTCACATTTCTGAAAGAACATTATTGGCTGCTCTGAGGAGAAAGGCCATGAGTGGAAGTGGGAGACCTGTCAGGCCGGCACAGCAGCTGTCCGGAAGAGATGATGGCTGGATGAGGGTGGTGGCGTTGGAGAAGAACAAAGGACATATATTCCAGATACACTTTGGAGGCAGGCTCAGTAAAACGTGGGGACTGATGGGTTCTCAGTGAAATATGAAGCAAGTCATTCACTGGGGCTGGACGAAGGGCGAGGGCAGGTGCAGGAGTGAGAAGATGTGAAACAGCAGATGACGGGAGATTGAGCTTACCAGAGAAAAGGGCAATGTTTCCTATTTGAGGCTGGTGACCAAGAGTTTATAATGATATTTTTCTTCCAAGAATACTGAACATGTCTGCAAACCCAAAGAAAGCAAATAGCTGCAGTTTTTTCAGAGGAAACATGATAAAAGGGCAAGGGATTTGAGGAATTTGCAAAAATGGCTACAGTGGTAAATTACGGAATTTAATTTGGATAAAGAGGGAAATCAAGACAGGAAGGCTTAACAAAGAGAAAAGGTGGGGCTTATGAACTGACATTCTCAATAAAGTTGAAAGGCTGTCAGTACAGGGGCGCTGGTGAGACAAGGGGTGAGGATCAGTGTGATGCTCCAGTTTATGATTTCAAGGATGGTGGCACAATTTGAACAAGATCCAGGATCTGACAATGGGAGTAGATGGCTGGGAGGGATTGAGAAGTTCAAAGACAGGCCAGGGTGTTAAAAAGATGAATACTAGTCAGCCATAAAAGAAGAAGAAAATTTTACCTTTTGCAATAGCAATGATGGACCTAGAGAATATCATGCTAAGTGAAATACACCAGTCAGAGAAAGATAAATACCATCTGATTTCACTCTTAGGTGGAATCTAATGAACAAACTGAACTAACAAGCAAAACAGACAGACTCATAGAGAGCAGGCTGACACTTATGACGGGGGTGGTAGGGTTAAGGGGTGGAGGAACCGAGCAAAAAGGAAAAAGGGCTCTAGCCATGGACAACAGTGTGGTGATTGCAGTGGGGATGGGAATACAAGGGGGATAAATGATAATGGAAATAACACAATAAAAAAAAGAAAAAGGAAGATCAAGAGTTGAGAAGTAATTTTCCACAGATGTGTCCCACTGGACAAGGAGTTCTGAAGGAGGCAAGCTCATTCCACCCATAGTATCTAAGTACCACCTAACCAGCTCTGAAGTCTCTCCTTACATTCCCAATTCCCTCATTTGCATCCATCCTGGCACCATTGTCCCAGGCCCTTGAGTCGATGACACGCACCCAGGTTTCTCTTAGACCAAGTTCACCTCTGGGGCAATGATGACTGTGGTATCAGAGGTGACTGTGGATCACATCCCTCCTCAGCTGGCCCGATCACTGGGGGGAGGACCAGGCAGAAGGGACTCACACATCTCACTTTCCTAGTCTCCCCTACCTTTTTCTCTAACTCTTGGAGTTGGGCCAGAATTCCCTCCTTCTCTTCATCAGCTTCCTGAAGCTGGAGATCTGTAAGGCCTTGGATTTCCTCCATACTTTTTAGGTTTTCTTGCAAATAGTGAATTTCATTCTCCAACTGCTGGATCCTTGCTTCATGTTGCCTCTTATCCAAATTAATCTGTGAGGAAATGGGAGTTTCAAAGATGATTTTTAAGCAAAATAAAATCTTTTTAGAGAGTTATATTTCATTTTACTAAAATATGTAATGAGATTTTATACTAGAATTACTGGGGGTGGTTTTCTCTTGAATATTTTCTAGGACCCATTTGAATATTTGTCTCATTAAAATAATTACATCAAGAAAAATCTGATTCTGGAATCATGCTGTATTTTAGCATTACAGCATTATTTACTTGCATGTTAAGAAATATACCTTCCCCTCCCCACCAAAAAAAGAATCATACCTTTCCCCCTCCCCCCCTCTCCAAAAGAATATCTCCCTTGCTTCCAGGACAAGGAAAACATAGTGTCACAAAGAAGTCTGATTTTGAATCAGTACCTATATTAAGGCTTGAATTTTAGTCACACCCAACCTGCCATATTATGAGTGAAAATAACATTTATACTGTATTTATACAAGAAAGGGAGCATTGTCATTTGTGGGAAAATGTGGATATTTGCCAAACACTTCCCTCCAGCTGCCTCTTGCCCTTTCCTTACTCTTGTTTCAAGGGCTCTCTCACAGGCCTGCCTGAACTCTTCTTGTCCATTTGCCAGTTTCTCTTGTTGCAGAGCCATTTCTTCTTGGAGTTTTCTCTCTCTCACTTGTGCTTCCTCTCTTTCCCACTGGGAGCACGCGAGGATTTCACCAAATTGTTTCTGCAAGTCAGCAAGACTTTTCCCTAAGACATCTGAAGGACTATGGATTCTGGTAAGGAGGGAAAAAAGATGGTATGAGTGTGACATTACACTGTGATGCTAGGTGCTGGGGACAAGCTTGCTGCTAACATCATGCAGGAGTAAAAAGAGTTGTATGGAGTGGGACCAGTGTCTACCCGTAGCAACTCACTGAGCATCTCCTAAGTGCAAACCGCATTTTAGCAAATGACTCTCTTGGTCCTTCTGAAAACACAGGCTAACAACGTTTCCCAAAGAATATATATGTCCATTTCATATATTTATCTTTTGATATGTTTTCTATTTTAAATGCACAATGTGTCTCTACTTTCTAACTATATGCAATAAACTTTCTAGAGTTACTCTTAAAAACCTTTGTTTTTTAAATTGAAGAATATCGAAAAGTATAAAAGATTTAAAATGTAAAAGAAAAAATCAGTGACGATTTGAATTAAGCAATCTTGTGTCTCAGTAATGGAAATACGATGAAGGGAAACCTTCCAAAAGAAGTCTGCTCCCTGGCAGCGCTGGAAAGGTGAAGTGCATCACTGGGCCTCGCCACCAGGCCCGCTGTGTACCTGGAGGCCTCGCTTTTCCATTACCTCATTTCCCCAGCCCCTGATTTCAGGTTTCTCCGGAGCTCATCCACGCGAGCTGCCACTTCTTCTGGACGAACCAAACCATCCACCACATGGTTAAGGTGACTCTGGAAATCTTTAAGCTGCTGTTTTAACAGGTTATTGTCATCCTATGATGGGGAGTAAAATGAGGAGCTAAAATTAGCAAAACAAAATCTGAAATAGACCCACATATAAATATACAGCTTGTGTTACCTGCCATATGATAGTTTTATTCAACACCCTTTACTAATTTTTTAAACCCTTTCCACTCGAGCTGACAATATCTGAATATGCTGATCAACCTAAATTCACAAAAGATGCAACCGGGCATTATGATGTCTCCTGATGTGATGCAAAAAGAAGTTCCTATGAACACTACCTATGAATGTCTTCTTGCTAAAAACTAACCTGAATCTAAATAAGTCTCCAGCCTGGCAGGTGGCAAAGCGGATAAGGTGCCAGCCTGTGAATCCAAAGGTCACTGGTTTGATCTCCAGCCAGGGCACATAATCAGGTTGCACCCCAGGTCTCCAGCCAGGTCTGAAGCTGGAGGCAGGTAAAAGGCAACCATACATTGATGCCTCTCTGCCTCTCTACCTTCCCCTCTCTCTAAAAATAATAAATAAAATCTTTAAAAAAAAATAAGCCTCTGTATGTGACAAAATCAGTATCATGAGAATGCAAACAGCAGAATTTAGAACATGGAAAACTACAGAACAAAGATCTAGTTTTTTAGTTTAATTTTTTTATTAAAAGATTTTATTTATTATTTTTCAAAGAGGGGACGGGAGAGAGGAACAGAGGCAGAGAAATATCAATGTATAGTTGTCTTTCACCTGCCTCCAGCTACAGACCTGGCTTGCAACCTGGTTGTGTTGCCCTGGCTGCGAAATTGAACCAGCAACCTTTGGGTCCAAAGGCTGACCCCTTATCCACTGTGCCACCAGCCAGGGCTTAGTTTTTGTTTTTGTTTTTTTTAAACATGTAACATTTTTAAAAAGAGGACATCTATAGACAACAAGAGACTTAAGAATCAAGTCAACCAAATGCAATGTGCACACTTAATTTGGATCCCAATTCCAACAAAACACTTAAAAATTTTTTATAACTTAAATATTGATATGGTATTTGATGCTATTAGGGCATTATAACTTTAGGTATAACAGTGATATCCATGTTTATGCTTTTTTTAAATAAAAACTTTATTTAAGGTTTTAAAAAATTCTTTTAAAAAGTTGGGGAGGAGGATAGGAAGCAGGGAAGGAAAAAAGGGAAAGAAATATGAATGTATGGTTGCCTTGCACCTGCCTCCAGCTGGGGACCTGGCTGAAAACCTGGCTTGCAACCTGGATATGTGCCCTGGCTGGGAATCGAACCTGCGACATGTGGGTTCGCAGGCTGGTGCTCAATCCACTGAGTCACACCAGTCAGAGAAATGTTTATGCTTTTTTAAAGCCCTCATTTTTTTGAGATACGCATAGTAGTATATATAAATAAAATAAGATGTTTTGGATTTATTTCAAATTAATTCAGTGTGTGAATAGGTATGAGGGGCAAAGTGTAGGGGACATTATAAATGAAATAAGATTGGCCATAATTGTGAAGATAGGTGGTGCATACATAAGGATTCATTTATTAATTGTATTCTACTTTTGTATATGCTTGGGAATGTCCATAATTCAAAATTAAAAATACAAAAACAAAAACACTTTTCTCGTAAAATTGAGATCCATTTGTCAATCAACTGAAAAATAAAACAACTTAATACTGAAGCTTCTCTAATTGCTTATAATTCTTCAAGGGAGATTTATTGTATGCCAGCATATTTTTACTAACAAACTAACAAATACATCTACACCTCAGAATTAAATTCAGACAATGCCCTTCCAAGTAAAAGGGAACTGCTAATAGTTCCTTGAATTGTAAAGAAAAATAAATACATATCCTTTTCACTAACCATATTCCCCTGAATACCTACCTGAATAATTAATTTACTTCAAACTGAGTGTAACAGTATGAACTAAAATGGAGAATTCAGAATTGAAATGAATGTGTTAAGCACCTGTCCTATCTAGAATTGTCCTTGTCCAATGTCCTAAGGTGGCCATTTTTGTACTGCTACCTAATTCTGGCCGCAGGTAATCTGACCCAATTCATAGGAGAGCTGGACCTATGACGGTGTGTCAGTTCAGGGCTGAGACCCCTATTGGACTAAACACAATGTCTACAGAGACAGACAAGGAGAAATAAGAGGGCTGTGAAGCCCCTGAAAGACTGATAGAGCAGCTCTGGTTCCTGGCAAGTTGTCTCCTTTCTTGAGATAGGTCAGAGGTTTCAGTTCACTGAAGCTAAATGATTCCTGACAAGACAAAGGAGTTTAACTTGTACTCTATAGTACTCTGGGCTAAATAACCAGAGGACCTAGTTCTAAGATAGCTCCAGAGCATGGGCCAGTATTCTGAAAAGATGACTTCAGTTTCTACTTCAGAGAAGGCCCCTAAAGAATATATTTTAGTCCTTTTCTTTAAGACATGCACACTAAAGTTATGAGTGCAATAAATGTGTATGAGTTTTTCCTTAAAGTAGTCCAGCAAAAAAAGCAAAAAAGGTATATATAAGGATGGACTGAAACAGAATGGCAGAATGCTGAGAATTGTTAAAGCTGAGTCAATTAAAGGTCTTAAGACTATTCTGTTTTTGTGATTATTTGAAATTTTTCCATAGTAAAAATAAAAATAATAATCCAACGAACACCCGACATAAACATAACTCACAAAAATGGAAAACATATACATCTATTATGTCATTTGCCTCAGAAGTTGAACTGATAGCAGTAAAACTTAAATTCTAGGTTTTTAGATTTCTTAAACTTTGAGGAAAAAATATTCAAGGCACTTCCAGTCAAGATGGAGGTGCAGGTAGACATGCTTTGCCTTCTTGTGCAACCATAGAAAGAATTACAACCAGATCTCAAAACTCATAACGTGCAGAACCATCAGAAAATCAAGCTGAATAGAAGTCTGATGACTAAGAACTTAAAGAAGCCACATTTATCCAGATGGGTAGGCGGGGTGGAGTCATGAAGATGGGGCAGAGAGGCTATGTGACTTGGACAAATGGCGGTGGCAATGGAATGGATGGTCCCACATTCACATGTGGTGGAAAGAAATTGGGAGGGATATCCCAGACGCAGGCCAGATCACACAGCCCAGGGTTCCAGCACCAAGAAGATAAACCCCCATTAGGTCGGGCTATAAAAACAAGTGAGGGCTGGAGACAGGAGAAACTGCCCAATTTTTCCTTAGAATGTACACAAACCCCAGGGCAGCAACTGGAAGGGTGCCAATTGTATACAGGAAATGGATAAAGTAACAAAAAATGGGGTAAGTGCTGGGCAAATCGCCAGAAGCCAGGGAGCAGCATTGTTCTCTCTCTGAGCCACAAAGTGGTGAAGCAGGTGCCACTGCCCTGGCAATTACCTACAACCCCACCCCACACATTTACCGGTGCCTTTGCTACACAGGGAGCAAAAGCAGCTCTATCTAATATACAGAAACTAACACAGGGAGGCTGACAAATTGAGGAAACAAAGAAATATGGCCCAAATGAAAGGACAGAACAAAACCCCAGAAAAAAAACAAAGTGAAACAGAGAGCCAACATATCAGATGCACAGTTCAAAATATTTGTGATAAGGATGCTCAGAGTATAGCAACAACATAAAGAAAGAAATGAAGGTTACACAAAGTAAAGTAAAGAAAAATATACAGGAAACCAACAGTGAAGGGAAGCAAGCCAGATTCAAATCAACATTTCGGAATAAAAGGAAACATAAACAATCAACCAGAACAGAAGAAAGAAATGAATGCAAAAAAAAAAAAAAAAAAAAGAGGAGAGGTTTAGGAACCTCTGGGATAACTTTAAATGTACCAACATCTGAATCACAAGGTGCCAGAAGGAGAAGAAGAGCAAGAAATGGAAAACTTATGTGGAAAAAAAAAAAAGGAGGAAAACTTCCCCAATTGGTGAAGGAAATAAACATGCAAGTCCAAGAAGCACCGAGAGTCCCAAACAAGTCGGACCCAAAGAGGACCACACCAAGACACATCATAATTAAAACCCAAAGGCTAAAGATAAAGAGAGAATCTTAAAAGCAGCAAGAAAAAAGGAGAGAGTTACCTACAAAGGAGTTCCCATAAGAACTTCAGCTGACTTCTCAAAAAAAACTGCAGGGGCTGGCAAGAAATATTCAAAGTGATAAAAAGCAAGGACCTACAACCAAGATTACTCTACCTAGCCAAGCTATCATTTAGAATGGAAGGGCGGATAAAATGCTTCCCAGACAAGGTAAAGTGAAAATAATTCAACATCACCAAATTGTTATTACATGAAATATTAAAGGGACTTATTTAAGAAAAAGAAGATCAAAACTATGAATGTTAAAATGACAAACTCACAATTATCAACAACTGAATCTAAAAAACAAAAACAAACTAAGCAAACATCCAGAATAGGAACAGAATCATAAGTATGGAGATTATTTAGAGGGTTATCAGCTGGGAGGGGGAAGGAGGAGAAATGAGGAAATGTGAGGGATTAAGAAGCATAATTATTAGGTGCAAAATAGACAGGGGGATGTTAAGAATAGTCTAGGAAAGGAAGAAGTCAAAGAACTGACATGCACAAGCCCTGGACATGAACTAAAGGGCGGGGACTGTGGGAAGGAAGAGGGGTACCTGGTAGAGTGGGGCAAAGGGAAAAAACTGGGACAACTGTAACAGCATAATCAATAAAATATACATTAAAATATTCAAGGCATTGGAGGAAGAGAAAGAATCAGGGTGAGCTGAGTCTTATTTGCCACAAATTTCCCTGCATGACTCTGGAAGCTTTCCCCAAACCACAGCAATGCTGCCCCTTTACCTCTGGTGAAGTGTAAAAATATACAGGAAACCAACAGTGAAGGGAAGCAAGCCAGATTCAAATCAACATTTTGGAATAAAATCCTGTCCCTTCATTTTTCTTGCAGTTTGTTTGTCACATCATTCTAACAATTGTTATGAGTATTTGGCCAAAGAAAACCCCCCACCATTGTAAAATGACTGCATTTTTCATAGTGTCCTTCCTGAGGGATTATAAAAACTGTTTATAGTTAAGCAGTTCTACTGCAACCCACTGTAGTTAAATTTCTGGATAGATAGTTCAGTGGAAAAAGAAAGAATCAATCTGGTAACTTTAACTCAGCCTGGTGACAAATGTGCTTCTAGGAGAAATGCAAGGTATTGCTTTCGCCCATGAGTTTTCACTGTATTCTCTGTTTATTGTTGACATTGCTTCCATCTCTTCATACCATCCTAATAACATTAAGGACATACATATTAATAATTTTAAAACAATGGGCTCATTAGGGAACAGAAGCTCTGGTACTATTCCCCTCAAAATTTCTTTTTCTAATAATTCAAGTTGCTTATTACATGGTAGAACAGGTGGTCAAGTTGCTGATGAAAGATGTCAACACCTTTGAGTGTCTCATGTAAGAATATACTCTGAACCAGCAAGTCCCTACCTGCAGCTGTTTAAGTTGAGTGCGGAGTTCACTATTCTCTTGGTCCTTTTCTTCTGAGAATTGAGCTTTTCCAAGGGCATTCTTGAGGGCTTGCTTTTCCTTCTCAAGTTCTGCTTGAAGGGCTAATTGTTCTAACTATTGCCATAAGAAGCAATAATATGAAACCATAAACACAAAATAGCAATAATTTATGACATCAAAAGGCAAAAAGAAATTTACATACACATGTTGTCCCTTGCTAGATATGGTTTTATAACAACTCAATATTATGTCTGTACTCCCAAATTTACAGGTTCAAAGTTAATTATTTTCACCTGACTTCTTCAATTAATACTTAAAGAAGAGTAAGAATACTTAATACTTCTTAAACTATTAATACTTAAACTATTAATACAAAATCAGCTCAGTCCAGATATACCAAATCAGAATCTTCAGGGATGGGTCCCAGTACTTCCTTTCAAAAGCTCTGTAACTAATCTAACAATTATTGCTCTCTTTTCCTTTGACCAATATTTCTCAAACTATGGCCCTCAAATACCTGTATCAAATTCACTTGGCGTGCCTGTTAAAAATGCAGAAGCTTAGACTCAATCTCAGACTTGATGGACCAGAAAATCTAGGGTGGGGCCCAGGAATCTGCAATTACCAAGCTTCACATGTGATTTCATATAACTAAAGTGTACCAGGCTGAGACCTGAAGATATCAAGGGTATCTATTATGCTTCATACTGTCAACATGTGATTTGAAGACTAATCCTGGCAGTCCTAATGCCAGGAAGGGGTTGACTCCTTTAATACCAAGTGAATTTGTGAAAAGGCTGGGCTATTTTATTATATGTAAGTTTTATATGTATAAAATACACCTTAAACATATATTAAGCATACATATTATATGTTATCAATACTATATCTCACCAAGAATATGTTGATTTTTTAGAGATCAGAAAGGAGCGAGAGAGAAAGAGAGAGAGGGAAGGAGAGAGAGAGAAACATTGATGCGAGAGGGAAACACTGGTCTCCTGTACACTCTCGGACCAGGGATTGGACCCGTAACATTGGTATGTGTCCTGACCAGGGATTGAACCATCAACCTTTTGGTGTACAGGACAATGTTCCAACCAACTGAGCCACCCAGCTAAGGCCAGGCTGTTGTATTGTTGTCAAGACTTATGAGAGGAAAAAAAAAAGAATAATGAAATACAAAGGACAGTGAATTTCAAGCTAAGGGCTGGTTTAAAACAAAAACGAAAAAGAAAAGGAATTGATTTGAAAGTACCTACCATCTACAAATTAGAAATTTTATTTACTATTATTTTAAAATATGTATTTACTGTTATTTTCATTGTTTTTCCCCAATTTCCTATTTTCTGAACTCTAATCATATCAACTGTAGTCTTTATCCCCCAAAGTTGTTATCAACTGTAGTTTTGTAAAACTTGGTTGTCTCAAAAAATATAATTCTGATAATCAGCAAGTAGTCATTTGATATTTGATAAGTAAACGAATATAAAGTAATTACTATAATAAACCAGAACTATTTTTATTTCCATTCTTTCTTTTTGTGTGTGTATTGTGTATTTCCATTTCTAATCATCTGAATCCTATTTTACACAAATTCCTGGGATTCAAATGATCTTATTTTATTTCATTTTCATCCAGTAAGAACATATAGACTGTCCTTATGTTCCAGCCACTGAGGAATCAGAAACAGACACAATGCTCTGCTCTGAGTCTAGCAGGAAAGATGGACAATATAACAAATGATCACTATACACAAGATAAAGTACTCTAATTGAGCACTAGGTTATTGGAAAACCAAAGCAGAGTCCTAAACCCAGATTTTTAGCAGGTAGATGGGGAAGGTCAGGGTGGACCTCCTGGAGGAAGATGCAGCCCATTTGGCTAATAGATAAACAAAACTGCATTTTTTGCCTTCTTCTTTTATTGACCTTTTAGAGAGAGAAAGCAGTGAGGGAGACGGACCCATTCCTTTACCCATTCATACAGTCACTGGGTGACCTTTGTCTGTGTCTTGACTGGGGTCAAACCTGCAACCTTGGGTATTGGGACAAGACTCTTAACCAACTGTATTTTTAACCTGATAAAGAATATACTACAACTGGCCTCTGCCTGCCTCTCCATCTTCACCTCTCACCTTCCTTCCCTACTCCTCTCCTTGCTCCTGGGATACTGGAGGCACACGCCCATGTTCAGCACTTTAAATACACTATGCTCTCTCTCCTCACCTCTATGCCTACAATGCTCATCCTTTTTACCCCTTACACCATTTTCTCCCCACTCCCTATGCCTGGCCAATTCCTACTCATCCTTCAAGCCGTGGCTGGAACATCATTTCTGTTCCCTGAACACCCTTCCTCCAGCCACAGAACCCTAACCCTTTCTTTCTCCCACACCTGTTTCACCTGCTGGACTGTCAGTTTCACAAGGACAGTGACCATGTGTATGCTGCCTTCTGCAACATTCACACCTGGCCCCCAATGGCTAATCAGTAAGTACTTACTGAATGAACAGCTATTTCTCTAATTTAAAAATATAACTTAAACAAGTGGATATTACATCCAACCGAAATACGAGGTAACAAAATAAAACTTAACATCAACTAAAGATCTCTTAACGCTGTTTTGAGAAAGATGAGAATTAATTGAATGCCAACTGCTGGATGCTTTCATGCCCATTATCTCCTTTCTTCTCATCACTTTACAAATGAGGAGGCATTAGTCAGGAACTCAGAGCCATGAGGTGATTTATATATACTTGCTCAGACAGGGGTAGTATTTGAACTCGGAATGTCTGACACCAAAGATGTGCTCTTCCCATCACTTTACATACATTATATTAAAAAGCGTTTAATCTTACTTTACATTAAAGATACGTTAAGGCCACAGGTTACTTGATTTCTAGCTGGCTTTATGTTCTTACCTGGCTTAGCCTTGTTAGTTTTTCCAAGTCTTCCTTGAGCTGGTTGGCTTCAGCATCCCGGATTTTGAGCTGAGCCTCTAGCTCCACCTCATAGGCACTGAGATCCCCCTGGGTCTGCTGCAGGGATGCATTCACCTCATGCTGCTCCTGGAGGGCGCTTTCTAGCTCTGCAAGCTCCTGAAAGGATTCCGGGTATGTTTAACTACAAAGCCCTCACTGTGCTGCTGAAGCATCTGCAAATCATTATAAGTAACCCGAGCACAATAAACCAAATGCTGGCCAGCCTGGCACAGAAAGCGTTCATTAGCAATAACATGAAGCCACAGGCTACGCATTTCCAGGCTGTAAAGCAAAGCCCTGACTAAACGTAATCAGAAAAATCCGTAAGCTCCCAACATGTTTTCCAACGCATGATACCTGAAATGTGCCTGAACAGGCAAGAAGAAAAAAAGAAAGGAAAATAAAATTTAAAACCTATTTTTCTATCAGATATTGGAACAAATATTTTCACATTCATTGTTTCACTGCGTCTTCATTATTACTGTGTAGGGCAAGACATTACTCCCATTTCACAGATGAGGAGAATGGACACCTAAGTTAATGGCATGTGGTTTTGTAGTTAAAAATGGAGAGATCTCTGACTTCAAAGCCTACACTCTTTTTCTATTAAACCACAGTAGGGTCACTTATCAAAAGAACAAAATGGGATAAGCATTCTCTAATATTAAGGATGGCAGAATAACTTAAATGAGTGCTAACAAGAATATAAGTACATGCTGATTAGTATACCTCAATTCTGAGTCGTTGTAACCCATCTGTTTTTAATACTAAACATTACAAAGAAGTGACAACAAGAAAAATCGTTGTAATTAACTTTAGGACACAAATAATAAAATACGAACACTTAATATCATACTTATAATAACTACAATGTCATATTCTTTAGAGTTATTCGGTAAGTTATTCGGTTATTGGGAATAGAAATTCAGCTAAAATAATCTTCCTTTCTTAGTAAAGTAAACATAATGTTACCAAGCGTATCACAACTAAAGGAAAGAAACCTGACTAAATAGCCATTAATATTTTTAGCCACTAATCCTTATCATTGCACTATTGCTAACTTGCTTAGCTTACACAACTTGGACATCATCTACTTCTGAGGCTAGAAACAGGCAAGAAAAAACAGATCATTCATACCTTCCTCATATTTTCTGCATCTATGGCAACTATTTCCAGTTGGTCCCTCTCCTGCTCAACCTCAGTCAGTCTCTGCAGCAATGTCTCTTTCTCTCCTTGTAGCTTTCTGCACTCATGCTGAGCCTGAGTTGCCTGGCCTTTGATGGTCTCCAGGTATTCTTGCAGCCCACTGATGACACCTTCTAAATCCTTCTTCAGGGCTTCATTTGCTGCTATCTGGCCTAAGATGAAAAAAAGGGAAAGTAATGTATATAAGAAAATGTTTCCAAGATATAAGAATAGTACTGCATTTTGTCTCCCTAGTTATTTGTTACCAGCTAAGAAAGAAAGTCTAAACTTTCATTTATTTCCTATAATTTTCTTTTTCTTTTTCAAGATATAATGATAATTTTTTCCCTGCTATCTAACTAGAGTGATAAGCAGGTATACAATAGAAACAGTATAGTTGGTAGGCATTGCTTATAAAATACTTAATTTCTGCTGTAAAACGTTTAAAGTAGTAATGTACAAATAAAATTTTAAAATTCTTACTCCTGGATATGCAAAACAAAACCACTCAACACACAAGACTAATCCAAGACTGGGAACATAAACATGAAACCTAAAGACAGAAAGAAAAAAGTCAGCCATATATTAGGTACCTACTAGTGCCAGGCACTTTATGAACACTATCTCATTTAATCTTCCCAACAACTAATGACTGAGATAAAAATAATTTGTACCAGGTCACACAGCTCATAATGGCAAAACAGGGACTGGGTTCCTACACTGAGTGAAGGCTCTCACCATTACAGCCCCACCTTTCATCCTCCCCTTCCGCTATTATGACAATGTCACCATTCATTGTAAAAGCAGATCCTAAAATTCCCTCTACACTCTCCTTATAACTAGACACCGAATCCCTGATGGCAATAGGCTCTTTGCTTCTGAAAAGATCTTTATGACTTAGAAGGGGATAATGATATGCCAGAATTTACATGATCATGTAACTGACTTCTTGCCTATTGACTGCGATGACCTGACTCACTATGGCATCAACACAACAAAATTAAACTTAAATTTTTAATTTTAAGCCCTGGTTGATAGCTTAGTGGATAGGTGCCAGCCTAAGAACCCAAAGGTCACTGGCTCGATTCCCAGTCAGGAAACATAACCAGGTTGTAAGCCAGGTCTCTAGCCAGGTCGCTGGAGGCAGGTGAAAGGCATCTATACCTTGATGTTTCTCTCCCTTTCTTCCTCCCTCCCTGCCCTTCTCTCTGGAAATAATGAATAAAATCTTAAAAACAAAAATTTTATTTTATTACACATTTTTGAGTATTGTGCCAATATTTCCCCATCAAATGCTAGTACTAAGAGCTGAAACACATTCAGCTATTATCTGGATTAATGCCTGTCTGTCATTTACTCTTAAATAAATTTAAATTCTCACCTTCAGTAAGCTGTTGCTCAAGGTCCTTGATCTCTTCAGTTTCTTTGGCAATTCTAGAAAGTATCTCGTCCAATCGGCTTTCAAGTTGGTTGTACTGCTTGTTCATAATGTCAAGCTGTTGTTCTTTACCCCTTTTCTGAGCCTTCATATGGCACTGAATTGAAAAAAAAAAAAAAAAAAAAAAACTTTAAAAAATAATAATCCTTAACTTAAAGGAAGACTGGAAAATAAAATTAATATTTTGCAGTATGTCAGGACCTGTCTTATTTTCACATGAGTAGTTTTCATTTAAACCTCATGATGACTTGATGTGGGAACCATCTCCATTTCACACATGAGCAAGTTGAGGCTAAAAGAGGTTAAATGATCTTTCTGCGGACACAGCTAGTAGGTAATGTAGACAAGTTCAGAGTTCTTTGATTTGCATTAAAATACGTCTCTTAAAGAAGGTTTTTGAGGATTCCCAGATGGTGGTGGAGGCAGACATGGCTTGCCTCTTTGTACAACCATAGCAAAATTATAACTCAATTATAGAACAACCATCACTCAGAACTGTCAGAAATTGAGTTGAATCAAAGTCTGACAACTACAGAATTAAAGAAACCACGCTGGCAGGAGGGGCATAGACACAGAATGGGCTGGTCCCTCACCTACATGTGGATAAAAACTCAGGAGAGAGATTGTGGGAGCAAAGGATCCCAGACCCACACCCGGGCCCCAGCTGGTGCCAGGAAGATAAGTCTCCACAACTTCTGGCTGCAAAAACCAGTGGGGATTGAGCTGGTGGACAAAACTGCTGGAGCCCCAAGCAGTACTCCTGAAGAAGCCTCACACAGACTCACCTGCTCAGACTCGCTCCCTCTAGGCTCTGGCACTGGCTCGAGGGGCGCCAGTCGGCAGACGTGCTAGCATCAAGGTGAGCAGAGGCCACTGTTCCTTTTCTGGACCCTCCCCCACACAGCTGGCAGGCTGCTGCCATATCTGAGGTTCCATCAATATGGATGACACTGTTTGACCTGCACTGTAGATCTCCAGAGACTCCACAACCCACCCCCAACTTATGGGCCCACCTAAGTTGCTTTCTCATATGAACAGTTAGTCTTGGCTCATGCTTCACAAATTCCTAAATTCTCTTAAACAAGTGACAGCTGGCTTCAGCGATCCCCAAGTCCAGCCTAGATTCACAGCTTGGCTTTGCCTGGGAATTTCCGATCCCGGCACAAGTAGCAGCATCTCAGGTTGCTTTATACCTTAAACACAGTAGCCCTGGAAAACACAGGTGGGGGCTGACCTTGGCCTGCACCCACTTGAAAACCGCAGGGTGAGTGCACCCATGGACAGCTACAGACTACACTAAGGCACCACCTCCCTGCCCCGGCACAACTGATCCTCCATGGAGGGTGTAGGGTGCTGGTAAGTGGTCAAAGCCAATCCTCGCAGCTGACTGACCTGGATAAATCCCTCTCATTGATCTGTCAACAGCAACCAAGGCTCAATTACAAGCCCACATGAAGGGCACACCTTGAGTATCCAGCTTGGGTAATAGGGGAGGCTGTGCAACTAGACCCTGTAGAACTCCTACTACCTTAGGCCACACTACTGAGACATAAGAGTCAAAGCAGCTCTACCTAATACATAGAAACACAGGTAGCTTAAAAAACGAAGAGGCAAAGAAACATGGCCCAAATGAAAGAACATATAAAAACTCTAGAAAAAGAGCTAAACAAAATTGAGATAAACAGTCTATCAGATACCGAGTTCAAAACACTGGTTATAAGGATGCTCAAGGAACTTAGTGAGGACCTCAGCAGCATAAAAAAAGATCCAGTCAGAAACAAAAGGCTACGCTAATTGAAATAAAGAACAATTTGCAGGGAAATAACAGTACAGTGGATGAAACTGAGAATCAAAGCAATGGTTTGGAACATATGGAAGCCCACCAATCAGACCAACAAGAAGAAAAAAGAATCCAAAAAAGTAAGGATAATATAAGCAGCCTCTAGAACAACTTCAAGAGGTCCAATATTCAAATCATAGGGGTACCAGAAGGAAAAGACAAAAAGCAAGAAATTGGAAGTCTATTGGAAAAATTAATGAAAGAAAGCTTCCCTAATCTGGTGAAGGAAATAGACATGCGGGTCCAGGAAGCACAAAGAGTTCCTAACAAGATGGATGCAAAGAGGCCCACTCGCTCTAAGACACATTATAATAAAATGCCAAAGGTTAAAGATAAAGAGAGACTCTCAAGCAGCATGAGAAAAGAAATTAGTTACCTATAGGGGCATTCCCATAAGTCTGTCAGCTGATTTCTCAAAAGAAACTCTGCAGGCTGGAAGAGATTGTCAAGATATATTCAAAGTCATGAAAAGCAAGACCTATAGCTGAGATTGTTCTACCCAGCAAAGATATCATTTATAATCAAAAGGCAAATAAATAGCTTCTCAGACAAGAAAAAACTGAAAAGAGTTCATGATCACCAAACCATTATATTATGAAATGTTAAAGGGACTTAGTTAAGAAAAGGACAAAATCAAAACTATGAACAATAAAATGACAATAAATACTTACCTATCAACTGAATCTAAAAACCAAACTAAGCAAGCAAGAGTAATGGATGCTGACAGTACTTGGATGATTGCCAGAGGGAAAGGAGTGTGTGGGAATGGACGTAGAGGTGAGGGAATTAAGAAATACAAATAGCCATGAGGCTGTAAAGTGCAGTACAGGAAATAGAATAGCCAAGGAACTGACCCACCTGACCCATGGATGTGAACAATGGGGGTGGGGTATTGCCTGAGGGAGTGGAGGGTGCTGGGTAAAATCAGGGCAAATGTAGTAGCATAATTAATGAAATACAATTTCAAAAAATTTTAAATTGTTTTTCAAAAGTTAATTGATTTCGTATCCATATAGAAAAAAACTATAGTCCAAATGTTAACAAGGATTATATCTAGGGGGAAGGATTACAGGTTTGTTTTTTTATATTAAAAATTTTATCAGAAACAAGTGATTCCTTTTCAATAAAAGATATTATATGTACTTTAAAAAAGGTTTCTTATGGGATAGTAGAGACATGAAATACAAATTTACTTGAAATTCAAATTCAATTTCAATTCCTAACACAAACATTTTGTATTTAATTTTGATAAACAGGGAGCTCAGAGGGACCTCAAATACTATTTAGCCAAGTGATTCTCAAGATGGAGGGCTGGCACCATGAAGGCACACTCCTCTACTGTTAACTATGTCCCTGGTGGAAAACAGAGCTTTCACACACCCACACACCCATACATCCCAACAGGCATGCTTTCAGAAGCTACTGGTAAAGACTGGACTGTGCTTCTCAGGTGCGCTGGAGGGAAAAAACCTGACAACCAGGGAGTAGTCTAACTCTTGCTTTTACACATAAGAAAGCTGAGTCTCAGATTCATCAAATGACTTGCCCAGATCATCTGGGGACTGTTCCTATGGAGACAAGGTAATTCCCCAGAGAATCTTGGCCCTCTCACTCACACCCTCACCAACTCTCCTTGGTACACCCTGCACCTGATCAGAGGAACAAAACAATAAATCAAGTTATCAGGAGAAACAAATACATTATAGTCCAACCACAAACTCCAAGACTCAACTGATTATACAATAGCATTTTTTTCAATTTTAGAGATCTGCTGACTCCAAAGGCAGGAAAGAACAAATGAAAGGCAGCTTTATCAAATTTAAGGTTTCAAATTTACTACTGGTAAAACTTGATGGGATTTTCAAAACATTTCTAATTCCCAAAATATCCCTCCGAAATCTTTCTGAAAAGGTAACTGCAGGCAACAGCTTAAATTCTAAGTAAATGTAGGGGATTTATGGTTCAAGAAAGCATTTTAAAAAGAAGAAAGAGAAAATGAAAACTGCATTCCTATCTCTACCAATAAATCTTTAAAATTCACCATCAAAAATTTCATTGAAATTTCTTTACATGCAGGACAAAAAAAAGGTTCAATATGCCCGTGATTTGCATTAAACACATGGGAGCAAAAGATTCTGCAATTTTCAGTACCTTGGCAGTCACAAAAGAACTATTGTAAAAACAGGAACTCGCATCTGACTGCTCCTCCTTTTAAGTTCTTTGGGGAGAGAGAGAGAAAATGGTCCTACCTTAACTCTTCTGTTAAAACTGAGCCGTTGAGAACAAGGAAATTGCGGGCGGAACGCTTTCTAGTATCCTCACATTTTAGTGCACTTCCCTGACAGCCACATTTTCCTAAGCGGCTCCTCGCCTCTGCAACTTCCCGGCTCCTCAAACCACATTCCAGGCAGAGTGAGTGACAGCCCAGCCGGCCCAATCACGAGCAACCTCCGTGGGCCGCCAACACAGGAAGCTCCCCAGGGCCAATCACGCGCGCCCTTTGCAGAAGATCCCTGCGGGCTAAATCTCGGCCGGGCAGTTACAGTTTGCTCCTACAGGGCACTACCCTGTAGGGAAGAGCAATAAAAATCCTTTATTATTTGCTTCTGTGATATATGTGTGCCTAGCTATGACCATTTGTAACTAAAATGGGATTTTAAAATAGCTTTTCTTTTTGAAACCCAGTTAAATATATTTGTTGAAAACCTGGCTTAGGCTCTGCTCTGAGCTAATTTTTAAAATAATTACTCTTTAGACCTTTAATTCCTTTATGGGGAGAGGGTCACTACAGCAGCATAAGCATGGTATGTCTCCATCTGAAAGGGTGAGTCTGGGAAATCATTTAACCTTTCTAAATCACATTCTCATCTTTTGCAAATTGGAAAAAAAAAAAAGCTCTTAATCTCATAGGAAGATCAAGTTCCTCACCCTTCTATGCAAACACCCAGTGCTGTGCAAGACATTGTTGGCACTTAATATACTTGCTTTCCATCATATCTCAGAATCATATACTATTTTCTAACCTCTCAAGCTTTCACTTCTAAACTTTATTAGCAATTCAGAAAGATACTGCATCTAATGACATAATAAAAGTTAACTGAATAAAAGTCTATCTACACTCTGTTAAACAATATTCTGGGGTCCCACTCTTGATTCTTTCCCTGTTGCTAAAATGTTTATTTTGAAGCCTAAAATGGGGTGCCTAACACTAGCCAATATGGTGACTTTGCGCAAATTAGAAAAAGATGCTCCCTCCACTGAACAGATTAAAAAGACATTTCTTTGGTGCTCAGACTAAGGCTGTAACATTAAGAACTAACTTCTTTTTTTCTTCTTTAAATCCTCACCAGAGGATGTAACCATTGATTCCAGAGAGAAAAGAAGGGAGATAGAGAGCAGAGAGGAACACTGGTCAGAACCCACAACCTAGCCATGTGCTCCAAACAGGAATTGAACCCGCAACCTTTTGGGTCATGGAATGAGGCTCCAACCAAGCCACACTGGCCGGGCACCTTTAGTCATTTTCACAATACCAAAAAGGAATCTTAAATCTGGTGTGTATATTTCATCCCTACTAACACAGACTGATTCTGGCTACCTTCAAAACTTAGATACCATTCCTACTTCTCATTTAACTCTTTCCAATATGTAATTCTTTGCATAAATACAGTGAGCATTAGACTTTATGTCTGCCAGGGATATCACAGTTGCAAGCTGAAAGTGAATATATAATCCAGGTTCTAACTAGACTCATAGATGAGAGACCTGGAAAGGGCAGCAAAAGAGCTTTAGGTAGTTAGTGCCTATAAGCTGGTTCCTTCCTACCTTCCTTGATGGCTGCGTGCACGAACAATAGGGATGGTACCTAGGGATACAGCTCCTGTACCCAGGAGCCACACATGGCGTGGTAGCCTTCTGAACAAATAAATGCAATAAAGATATTATTGACCACATTACCTATATTATTTAAAATTTCTAATTTTTCATGTACCAAAAATTATTTAATATATTACTTTTGGCTCTAATTTTAATACTGAGTCTTAGCTATTGTTAGAAAATACCTTAAGTCTATGATGATAAGGTCACCCTTTGTCAAGATTAGCTGGTTTGCAAAAAAAAAAACAACAACTGATATTTTACTAAAATGTTTAAAGGAATAATTAAAAACTTGTCAAATACTTAAAGCAATTATAATGCATTGTCCTTACCATGTTAGCTTCTACGATTTCTCGATTCAGAGATCTTAAGTTCTTTAAAAATCACATTATGAAAAGTATATCATTAAGATATGCAGAAAATATTTTCACTGGTATACAAATCTTGGCTAAAATATAAGCCACTAGTAAGATGTCTCAGGGTACAGACAGAAAGAGACAAGAACCTAATTTCACCATTTAGTCACCTAATCACCTTGGGTCAAATTTTAGGAAGACATACTCTAGAGAAATATTTCCTTTTTAAGGACAAAACAGGACAATATGAAAAAACAAATAGCTTTAGCTTGCATAAAGGATCAAAGAAGGGGTAGAAAAAGGACTCTAAACCCACTTCTGGTCTCCTGTCTTACCACCTAACTCTTAAGAAAATAAGGGTAAAAGGTTTAGAGAGCACTCTGAAGCAACTTTCTCTCAATTTGAAATATAATGAAATTCACCACTTAAGTACACTATGCATCCCTCATTCTACTGAAAGATACTTTCTTCAAGCCCTAACTTGTGTTTTATATATGTGTATGTATGTATAAATATATATTACATATTCTATATCTATGTATATATAAAACTTGTGCAACAAACGGATAAAGAATTTCAAAAAGGATTCTGACGCTAAGAATGATGAAACATAATATCTAGATAAAATGATCCACAGAACAAGCCAAAATCTCTTCATTTACTTACATGCTTTGGGTCTTTGGAATCCAAGTTATCCAGGTCCATTTGCAGCTCCTTGATCATCTCCTGCTTTTCAGCAATTTCTTGCCTTTGCTTTTCCTTCTGCATTTCTAGATCCTGAGCTTCTTGGCGTAATTTACTTAGAAGTTGTATCCTATCACTCAACTGCTTGAAAAGAAGGTCTTTCTCTGCTTCTGAAACCTAATCCCCCACACCAGAGCACACAATTAACAGAGCACAGCAACACTGACTTACCAATTTGAAGAAAACAACTTTTAAAATTTAAAGGTATGCTCTATGTATATTTTAATAATAAAATGTAGGAGTTATCTAGGCATTTCATTCATATTTTATACTTTTATGTTTAAATGTAGAAAACCTTATTTTATGAAAGTTTAAGAAAACTAATAGGTAAAAATAAAGTTGTCTCTAGTATAAGCAACTTATAAATTATTAATAATCATACTAATGATAGCTGGCTTTATAGAGTACTTAGTTTATGTTGTACTTATCCTTGTTATTAGCATGCAAGCAATTAATAGTGTAATGAAAAATTTCACTTATATTTAGTCATTTAAAATAACTACTTTTTCCAAGCGCATTTTGTTTAAAAAGTCCATTATTTACATCTATCAATCTACCTATATAAAACTTTGGCCAGTATTATTATGAAACATTCTTATTTAATTATTTAAATCATTCTTGACAGTCCTCAACTTCATCTCCCACCTTCAATCCATCTTTAAGAACTATCAATCAGTTCTACTGCTAAATTTTATGTAGAATCAGTGTGATTTTTCTCCACACTCACCATCACCTTCCTATTCCAAGGTATAATAATAATCTTTTGTCTGAACTAAATAGCCTCCTAACAGATGCACAAATCTCCATTTTTTCCACCTCCCCCATTTCACTCTCGCAGGAGCCACAGCACTCTTACAAAATATGAGTGGGATTAGCTAGCTATTCTACTACCTAAAGTCCTTCAAAGGTTTCCCATGACATTAAAAACAAAGTTCAAACCCCTAACATGGCCTATGAAGCCTGACATGATCTTTAACCTCTTCTTCCACAATACTCCTCCTCCTTCTGCAAAGGAATACTTAGTTTGGAGGTCTTTGCACACATTGTTGCCTTTGCCTGGAATACCTTTCTCCCAACTCTGCCTCATGAGCTCCCTCTTGTCCTTTGGGTCTCAGTTTAAATGTCATCTCCTCAGAGAGGCCTTTGTGGATCCCTACAATTTAAGTTATATCCTTTTTACTGCCTCTCCTAATTTTGTTTTTTCCTACAATACTTATATTGTTTAACTATATTTTTCACTTTTTTGCTTATTGCCTATATCCTGTCCATGAGGAAGGGACACATATGTTTTATTCATTTATTCAGGGACCACTAAGCTTCAAAAAAACTTGAATCAATTGCTAGTTACTATATAATCTGAAAGTAATAATATCTTTAAAAAGAATCTATAATTTGGACTTTACATTCTTGTTCTATCTACTATGGTATTAATGCAGTTATCCTTATAATTTTGAAATACTGATATTTAAAAGTTGCAAATAACTAAAATCTTATGCACATTTAAAAAGTAAAATGTCAAAAACTTCCTGTTTTAAATTTTCTCCCTACGCTATTACATCATGGGTTTGAACTGCTTCCTTCTTGACACACTTTGTAATTTCGGAGAGTGTATCACTTCCATCTTTCTGTATATCACATTTTATATCATTTACATTTCTGCTGCATGTTTGATAATGTTTATGTTGTAGTAGAGATGTCAGCTGGTTCTTAATCTAGATTCCAGGATCTTAAAAGTAGTGAGTGCTTAATTAAATTATATCTATAGAAAAGCAACTTCCCTGGGTAATGTAGGTGCATTTCATAGTAAGAGTAGACCAAAGAAGGGAAGCAGTTTAGACAAGAACCTCGTATGGAAGAACCGTGGACAAGGACAACAAGTGGGATTGACTTCTTGGGGGAATGGGTGGGTGGGGAAGGGGACAGAGGGGAGTAAAAATGGGATGGATGTAATACAACAACAATAAAAAAAAAAAAAAAAAAAAAAAGAGTAGACCAAATACATCTTTTTACATAACTTGTAATTATTTCTACACACTTAATAAAATGCTAATAGAAAGTCATCATGATTGGAAGGAAAATGTAATTGGAAATGTTAAAACTGCATTTGACCCTGAAATTCATTATTCTATAATTAATTAAGTAGCACTGATTTAAAATTGTTTTACATGGTTACAAAAGGAGAAAACATTTCATTTTTTATATTTCCACTTAGCATTAGTGCTTTACTTTTACATACTTTTTTAAGCTGTATAGCTTCTTCCAGCTGTTTAAATTCTTCGGTAGCTCTTAAGATTTGTTGTTCTGCCTCTTCTATTTCCTCATGCAGTTCTGAGAGTCGAGTTTGTGCTGCAAATTTAAAACCATGCACACAGACATACATAAGAAAAATCTTGAATTTTTACATTTCTACCAGAGTTTTTTCTTCACAATAACCTCCTTCCTCCAGTTATTGATTACAGATTATAGGTCAGAAATAAAATAATTTCTTATGATAGTTTTCCTCTCTTAATATCTAAAATAGTTTCATGATCTTCTATAGAACTATAGAAGCCAGGTCCCTAGCTGGAGACAGGTAAAAGACAACCATACATTGATGTTTCTCTCCCTTTCTTCCTCTCTAAAAATAATGAATAAAATCTTAAAAAACAAACAAAACCAAACACCCATTTTCTACCATAATAAAAATAACTAAAACAAAAACAAACAAAAAAACCCACTGCCCAATTAAGTACTACTTGTGTTTTAGACTCTTCATGTAAACAATTATTTAATAAATGCCTTCAGCATGTAAAGTAAAAGAATTATAAAACATAATTTGCCTACATATTCAACATTTTAATATTTTTAAAGAATATTTTTAAATTTCAAATAAATTTTTAAAACCTGCACTTATTTTTCTTTCTTTGTCTTCCAGTTGTATGTCCAGTGGCATATGGGCTCTCAAGGTCTTCTGCCCATTTCTAGGTTGTTCCCCTTTATCGAGCTCCATCTTCTTGATCTCTATTGGCTGGGCTTTATCGATAATGTAACTCTCTCTGGTAAACATATTTCTCTTGTATCTGGATTTGCCAATATATGGGCTTTCCTCTGGGGTTTTATCAACTTCAACATACTAAAAGCAAAATAAATTAACAGACGTATGGTTTAAAAAGTATCTTATTAGCAGTCAAGTGATATTCATTTTATTAGTGAAAAACATATCACAGAACTGCCTAAATATTAATCCTACATGACTAGAAATAGAAAAATGCATATCATTCTTATATTATTATACACCAGAAAAATAACTAGAACATAAAATGATTTTAAAAGATTTCTCTTCCTATACCTAAAGAGTATAGGAATTTGGATTTAATGATTAAAGAATTATCTACGGTTATGTGATTTTTTAGCACTGCTTAATCATTCAAGTCAGAATTTAGGTATTTTATATTGGTTTCCTGGATGATATATAAATAAAATATCAGTTTAATACATTTTAATAATTGTATTTTAAACTAAATAGTATGATATTGGTTACAATCAATAGCAATCACTAAGTCTTAGATGTTACGTGTTTTTTTTTTCAGTAACATGTATGGCATTTGTATAAATAATAGCTGACTGATACTACACCCAGTGCTTACTGAACAAACATACAGAGATGACTATTCCATGGTTGCTGAAGCTGGCAGTGCACTTTTTCTGGAAGTTTAGATTCAAGGGAATGATCAACCATACTCTTAAGTGAGGTATCTAAGGGTTAGAAAGCTGCTTTGGGTTATGGATATGTTCATAGATAAGAATCCTTCTGGGCTTTTTTTACCTCTTTTGGATACTGCTCTAACTTAAAGAGCCAAATACTTCTCTGATTCAACCAAAATACATTTACTCTTCTGATGCCCTCATAACAAGAAAGTGGAGTGGTTATTGATAAAATCCCTTGAAAATCTCTACCACCTGTCCTCCCTTGCTCCACTATAAGCAGGCTTTAACTGTGGATTATTAAAAAAATAAAATAACTCACTTCTGATGGATAATAATTTAGTGGCTCAAATTTAGCATCAATTTTATAAAAGGCCAGTTCCTGTTCCAGTTCATACTGCTTCTGACATGCTCGCGTTAGTTCCATGGTCTTCTGTTTTAGCTATTGGCCCAATTTGATATGAAACAAACATATAGCGTTAGTAAGACAGTATAAAGGTACAATAGTATGAGACAAATTCTAATCATAACTAATAATTAGATTGTTTCAAACCCCACAACAAAAAGCACAACATTCAGAGTATCTTACCATAATTCTAAAGTATTATAAGGAAGGAAATACAAAATTATCATAAGAGATCACATAAAAGACCTTTGAAGTTATATGCTACTTTAGGATACAATGAATATTTTTTAAAAACACTTAAATTTGCTTTATCCAAACATGAAAATAACTCTATCAATTAGTTTTCAGTAACTGGTCTACTAAGTACTTGCTTCCTGATTTCCCAATAATTAACAATAATATATTTAACTTACTCTACAATTTTAATGGTAACTTCAAATCATGGTAGGAAATGATATTTAACATTAATTATAAAGGAATCAGGAAGAAGAATGAGAAAGATGAAAATAAAAGTTTGGTTTTTAACTGCTATATTGTTTTTGCTATGGTATTTTGGCTAATGGTATCTCAGTTTTAGGTGTTCAGAATAGTATTCTTTGTAATAGAGAACAAAGGAATGTGAATAAAATCAATCAATCAGATCCAAAGATGTAACATTAAATTTTTAATAAAGTAATTCTGCTGAAATTACAACATTTTAGTTATTCTTAGAAATTTTTGGAGCTATAATAAAAGAAATCATCTAATTCTCTGAATTTATACATTAAAAAACTGAGACCCAGATTGGTGAATTAACTTGTCAAAGTTACAGAGTAGATTAGTGGCAGAGGCTAAATTATTTCGTTAACTATCAGTACCAGTCCCCTTTCTATTCCACCTCCTTTGAGTTCATTTCAAAGGTCCACTAAGTGATTTCCCTCCCCTAACCTTTTTTTGCCAGTTTCTGATAGCAGATACCACAAACACACACACACACACACACAAACATGCAGAAAAACTCTACTAACATAAAAGTGCAAGCTGAAGAGAATAAAAATAAACAAACATAAACATTTTACAAGGCCCAGAAAATCAAAGTCGTGCATGATTTAGCTTACAGTCACCTCCTGATTATCCATCAAAGGGAAGCAATGCTAACCTGGACAAGAAGAGGTCATCTGGACTGAGTACTCACTGTGTGCCAGACACCATACTAAGCATTTTACCTGTGCTATCTCACTGAATCTTCCCAATTACCTCATGAGATGACGAAAGCTGCACAGAGGCTAAATAACTTGCCCACTGGCACAGCTGGTTGTGAAAGAGGCAGAGTTCAATTCCAAGTCTCCTGATTTCAAATCTAACACTCTATTACGCTATACTGCCTTCGATATGATATCCTGCTGCAGGGTATCCCCACACTGATGCTCCTTTGGTGAACGCTCCTAAGTGGCCAGGTCTCAAGGAAGCAACTCACAACCAACAGCATCAACTACTCTTGGGCTTCTCTCCCAAAGCTCATTGGCAGTGGGGCCAAAGGCAGATTTGCCCGGAACCATAGAAAATACATGAACTGGTATCTGCAGGCAAATAATAATAAATACTCTGTGCATCTGAAAACAGCACATTTGTATCTTTTATAACAATAAGTTTAGCATACAGTAAGCACTCAATAAATATCCACTGAGAGTACACATAAGTGAGAGCAAAATCAAGGGTCAAAAGACCTGAGAAGCTGGCAAGTAATAGTATTAGCTGTGGATGATCAAGAGCTGACTGCAGTTAACATTTTTACCAATAGTAAAAATGGTACAAATTCTTTCCCCCAGCATTCAAATTCACTCTCCTATACACATATCCATTAAAAACATTATACATACATACACAGGCACATTTCTTGGGAAGGCAAGCCAGTGTTAAAACTTAAAATGTACATAAGCATATTAATACAAGCTATCACGCAAACCATGAAAAACATAGTGTGCAACTGAGTCCTGAAAGAGCTACCTTTAAGGAAGAATAAAGAATCGGCAGAAAAAGGTCTGCAAGAAACCAAGACAAGGGCTAAAAGGAGAAAGAAGCAAACAGACACCATCACTTGGAGAACTCTAGAGAGCAAGACTGTATAAGTTGCTCTTCAGTGACAAATTACCTAAAAAAGTAATTGCTATCAGTGCTTGTATTATTCTAATATGAATACATTTTATCATCATTCTATGAGTTACAGATTTACCACCTCCCATTACCTGATCAGGATGAGGTAAGTCATCCTCATTTGAAAAAGAAAGAAACTAAAGAACACAAGTTAAATAACTTTCAAAAAGACAAAGAGCAATATTAATATCGTAGATAATCAAAGTTAATACCTGTTGGTGGCAGGAAAGGGAGAACTAGTATAGTTTAATGGCCACCAGCCATTCTACTTTTGATGTACTGCCTTTCTTTTATAGGTTGACATGAGGACTTATTTATGAAACTAGAAAACATTCTATAACTGTAGATGATATTATTGCTAGATATTCTGTATAAGAGAATGGAAAATTTGTTCAAATGCAGGCTCTCCGAATAAAACCCAGAAATCTGAAAAAAAATACCCTTTGGCACAATAAAAGAACTAGCAAAATAAATAAATTTAAAGAATACAGCCCTGGCTGGTGGCACAGTAGTTAAGGTGCCAACCTACAAACCCAAAGGTCGCTGGTTTGATTCCCCAGTCAGGGCGCATAATCAGGTTGCAAGCCAGGTCTCCAGCCATGTGCATAGCTGGAGGCAGGTGAAAGGCAACCATACATTGAAGTCTCTTTCCCTCTCTGCCTCCCTCCCTTCCCCCCTCTCTAAACATAATAAAATCTTAAAAAAAAAAAAAAAGCTAATAAATATATAAGCAATATGCTGAACTCTCCAAAAACTAAAGAAATGTGTAATTAAAGCAAGGAGATTCCATTTTTTCCCTATTTACAAATTCAAAATAATGTAGAGATTTATACTAAGGAATTATTAGTGTGAATGCATTATATATATAAAGACTTTCTCTGTAATATTGTTTTTAACAACAACAAAATGGAAGCAATCTAAATATTCATCAATAATAGGATCCATATAATGGAACATAATATAGACTCTGAAAAGAATAAGATTTATGGATAGTATGTAGATATGTGTATGTACACACATATGTGTGTATTCTTTTTAAACTTGGAAGGTGGTTCATGGCATAGTGTTTTGTAAAAATTAAGGTGCAGTTCCTGGCTGGTGGTACAGTGCATAAGGTGCAGGCGGGCAAACCCAAAGGTCGCTAGTTCGATTCCCAGCCAGGGCACATAACTAGGTTGCAAGCCAGGTCTCCAGCCAGGTCCTTAGCTGAAGGCAGGTGAAAGGCAACCATACCTTGATCTCTCTCCCTCTCTGCCTCTATCCCTTCCCCTCTCTATAAAACTAATAAATAAAATCTTAAAAAAAAAATAAGGTGTAGAATTAAAAAATACGTAAGAGTAAGATTTTTTTAAATCAAAAAATATTCAAAGGTATATATATTATATTTAATTACATACATACTATGTAATTATTGTATATAAGCATAGAAAAACAAAAGATCCAGGCAATGGAGCAGGAGAAGAGTGAGATCTTTCTTTTCTTTTCTTTTTAAGATTTTTAAAAATTCATCATTTTTTGAGAGAGGCGAAGGGTGAGAGGCAGAGAGGGAGAGAGACATCAATGTATGGTTGCCTTTCACCTGCCTCCAGGCACGGAACTGGCTGGAGACCTGGCTTGCAACCTCATTAATGTGCCCTGGCTGGGGAATAAAACCAGCAACCTGAGATCTTTATTTTCTACTGTATACATTTGTGTTATCTGACTTTGGTAGACTAATTAATTTTGTATACACATGTGTTTTTAAATGGTTAAATATGAAAATAACATCACATGAAGAATGCAGTCTATCTTCTAACCAAAAATAGTTATAAAAAAATAAAACAACAAAAACCTTTGACAATTTACAAAACATTTATCCACAGCACAAACATCAACAGCATTATAAACAAATAAAAAACTAGACAACTATAATAATCCATAATTTGGGGATAGTGCAAAGTCATAAAATACAACATTTTGGAAAGGTTTGCAATGGATAAACTAACATGCAATAGGTAGTCAGCATATAGAAATGTTAGTTCTTTTATCTCAATAAAAGATGGATTCTACGTTACAAAAAAACATTGATAACTAAGGAAAAATGTTTAAATGCTCACAAATATCAAGTGATATCATGGTAAGCACTGGGTGGTTTATTTTTATTTTTGTTTTGTTTTTCGTTTGTGTATTGTATTTCAAATACAAATGTTAAGTGAGAGCTTAACGAGTTCACTGCTAACGTAAAACTGATTGTCACATAAATCTCCAATAATTAAATTGCTTATCAGTCCACTCCACTTAGTTATGAAATGGGGAGCAACAGAAATATGCATAATATAAAACCACTGACAATCACCAAATTGTTAACATCATATATAATATATCTTCAGAATACTGCTGACATATTTGAAAACTACCTTCAAATAAGAGGCATATGAAGGAACCCACATATGCTCTGAATATTTGACTAACAGATCTGGGGAAGCTGCCCTTTCATATGTTCCCTGGTATAAATTGCTGTTTTTCGCAGACAAAGAAGAGCTCAAGAAGGAGGTAGTTAAATATTTGAATTTTATGTAACTATTACCCTCTCTACACAGAGGAAGGAACACTTTTTTCTTGCTAAGAAATCTAAGTGCTTAAGCAGAATTTTTGTCAACAAAAAAGTAATTAAGCTAGAATGCCAATCTTATAAGGCAAATGCAAAAACCTA
Source organism: Noctilio leporinus (assembly GCA_004026585.1). Classification (NCBI taxonomy): domain Eukaryota; kingdom Metazoa; phylum Chordata; class Mammalia; order Chiroptera; family Noctilionidae; genus Noctilio; species Noctilio leporinus. The sequence continues at coordinate 465,952 of PVIW01000035.1, forward strand.
TCTAAGATTCTATGATTATATAAGAGGTATAATTATCTAAGTTATGCATAGATCAGAAAACAAACTGTCAAAAGAAAAACAATAGAAAGTACCAATAACTATTTTTTCCTTCAAGGACAAGTAGTCGACTGATAATTTTACAGGGTCCGATTCTCTGAGTAGAAAGGCCTTTTAAGACAACCTAGTCCATCTCCCTGTCTAAGGTTTTACCTTTTCCCCTCACCCTGAGCATATGCCTGCTTCGGCAGCAGCAAACACTCCAGGGTTATCACATTTCATCTCAGGACAGCTATTAGACATTTCTTCTTTATTACTAAATGAAAAATTGTTGGCCTGCATTTTCTACTTGTTACTTCTTCATTTTACCTGTGGGACTTCAGTCACTATGTCTAAGTCCCTCTGCCCTGAAATAGTCTCTCAGCCACCTGAAGGCAGTAATCACAGCTGCTGGTTTCTTCTCCCAATGGGACCCTCCTGGTTGCTTTGGCCGTTCCTCACAGGACATGGTCCCACAGTCTCTAAAGCCTCTGTGTCAGGTACCTTCTGATCACACACTATCTTGTCTATTTAAATCTCTTTCAAAATATTTTTTATTTCAACCATAATGCCAAATGGTATAAAATCTAAGTATTACAGATATGCATAAATAGCAATTTGGAAGTCTGCAATTCCACTCCGTTGAAATTACTACTGTCAAAAGTTTGGTACATCCACCATTTCCCCCTACACATATTGATACTATCATACATAGACTCATCCTTTATATACTTTTATAGCTTTTTTTTTACATAACAATATGTGTTAGACATCTTTCCATATCAGGATATACAGCTCTACCTCCTCTTAATATTTAACAATATTTTGCTAATATAAATAATATTCTAGCCCCGGCTGGTTGTGACTCAGTAGATTGAGCACCAGCCTGTAAACCAAAGGGTAGCCAGTTCTATTCCCAGTCAGACCACATGCCTGGGTTATGGGCTAGGTCCCCAGTTTGGGGCATGCTGGACGCAATTACACATTAATGTTTCTCTCCCTGTCTTTCTCTCTCCATAAAAAAATAAATAAATACAATCTTTAAAAAATATATTCTAGGTATTGTCCTTGTATATTTACAGTGATGTATATATGCATATTTTATATATGTATGTATGTATGTACATACACAGTATCTTTAAACATTCTTGCTCCCATTTCTATAGAACATCTTATTGGAAATATAGATTATAACATTATAACAATTATGCAACAATAAGTAAATAAATATAATAACAGACATTGTATTGAATATTTCCAATAGAGATAACATAGGGTATGTCCATTTAAATTTGGATAATTTCGCCAAATTGCCTTTTAAAAATTTTTGCCAATGTATAGCTTCACTGACAATGTTTTTTTTAAAAAAATACACACATCTATGGGTAGCCTGGCAGCTCCTCACAGTGTGGGGCCTCACCTCCCTCCTTTGTTCTATGTACTGTACTTCACACAGTGCAGCCCGAAAATAGCATTTGTTTGTTGGGCAGCCATATGGCACAGTGCCCTGTCAACTATAGTTTATAAAACCTTCAGCACTTATTTCTGTTACACCACACCTTCCTCATTCTATGGTCAGGAAGTTGAATTTTTAGACCCAAGGACAAAGAATGCTCTACTTAAGAGACTATACAGTCAGAACAGTGTAAAATAAGAACTTACCAATTCATTTTTCATATTTAGGTTACTTTCTAGCTCCTCACAGCTCTGTTTTTGTAACATGGCCTCCTCTTTTAATGATTTGTTCAATTTATCTTGATTTTTCATTTCTTCCAGAAACTTTGTTTGTTTGCTCTTAAGCTCTTCAATTTCCATTATCTTTTTTTCCAGATCTCTTTCCAGTCTTTCTACTTCTTCTGCCAATACAAATTTAATAGTTAAAAAAAAAATTTAAGTTTATTAAACATTATATTTCCTAGTTGAAGAAAGGTAAGAATATTTCTTAATAGCAAAATATTTCTTAGAATAGTATACCCATAATTCTATTTTTAAAATTATTCTCTGTGAATTACTTTTTTGGGCAGAAAAGACTTGAACTAGAAAGTGATTTATATTAAGAGCTATGAAGTCATCATTTGGATAACAATTTTAAAAGATAACATTTTTCTTCCAAATATTTAATTCAACTAGTACGTTTATAAATGAGGCTTCTTTCAGGTCTCTTATAAAAACATGCAATATTTATTTGACATTTGTAATCAAACATTAAAGGATGCTGCAAGCTTGTTTGAAAAATACTATGCTATTTCAAAATCCTTCAGGGCCTTCCCATCATGCTTAGGATAGGACCAAAAAGCCTACATGAAGGATTGACAAGCCTCTCCACAATATGATTTCAAACTTCCTCTCCAGCCTCATTTTAAAACACACCAGACTGCAGCCTTTCTGACATGATTCCAGTTCTTCAAATTTGTGATGCCTATTCTCTCCTACTGGTTTTTATTTACACTTTGTGCTTGGAACTGTCTCCCTCTCTCTATTACTGGCCTATTTTGCATCCTTCAGGTCTTGGTTTTAAATATATTTTGAAAAGTCTGCCTTGACTCTACCCTCTCCCCAGGTTAGATGCTTCTCAGGGACGCCCTCACACCCCCTTTACCTCTGCTGTGGCCCTTGTCACAGAGGAAATTGTAAAATGTGATCGGCTGGCTGCCTTCCCCACTTAAGCTGTATGAAAGCAGAAACTGCATTTATCCAGCTCACCACAGAATTCCAAGAGCTCAGCACATCAAAGGCTCCTAATTATTACTCAAAGTCATAAATGCATCATAACTAATTGAAACATTTTCCCCAAAAGTACATTTATATAATGGCTTTCCTTTGTATTTATATTTTTAAAGATTCTAAAATATAAACTTCAGGATAGTAAGTGTTGAGTAAGGGGTATCTGAAACTTACTAAAATTTCTCAAATATTGGATCAAACATGAGACCATCATTTTTGTAAGTCAAAGTAGACTAACATCAATTGCAAATGGTTGAACATATAGGCTCACTTCATAACATTCTAAAATGGATATCTCACACCTTCCTCATTCTCTTTACCCTCACCCTATACTCATTTCTTTTTCAGTTGATGACTTCATATTTTATAAGAAAACAGACCCCACAAGAGGAAACTTCCTCATTTTTCTGACACCAGAGCAACAAAACTACGCACATTGGCACACATCTTCTCTCCCTTCTGGTGGAGCAAGTAACCTGTCCCTGTTATTAAGAGACAGTCTTTCTTCATTTTCTCTGATCTAATCTTGTTTTCTCAAGGACCAAAAGAATTGAGCTAGGATGTGTCTATCCAATCTGATCTCGAACATTCTCTTTGCTTCTTTGAGAACTGGTATTGGCTTCTGCCCATTTCCTGGTTGGAAAGCTATCAGTGATCAATGTATGGCTGCCTTTCACCTGCCTTCAGCTGGGGACTTGGCTTGCAACCCAGGTGTGTGTCCTGACTGGGAATCAAATCAGTGACACTTGGGTTCAAAGGCCGGTGCTCAATTCACTGAGCCATACCAGGGTCGGTGAACTTTAAAAAAAAATACAACAAAAAATTCACTAGGTACTAATGGGGAGAAACTGTGGGAGGCAATTTCAAATCTTCATCCAAATGTCTCCCTCCCATTCACTCTCCCATCTACAATCTAGTGTTTGTCCTAACCACGCCTTAACTGCCAGTCAAGATAATCTTCATATGTTGCCAGTCTCACGCACTTCTCTGTGCTCGTCTTACTTCTTCATGTCTCAGCAACATTCAACATAGCTGACCACTTCCTCTCTTGAAACCTTCTTCTCTGGGCTTTTGCAATGCACTATTTTCTGGTTTTCTGCTACCTTGCTGGCTTCTCTGAATTTCCTTCACTGGCTCTCATTCTTGCTCATCCCAACTCCTTCTGAATGAGTGAATTGATTCTGGTGGAATGAAATTTATATGTCTAGTATAGATGAACTCCAGACTCACATTTCCAACTCTTCTTGGTTTCCTCACAGATACTAAGCTCAGCATTCTAAGTTCTCCCATTTTTATATATATTATCACCATCCAAGCACTTACTCAAGCCAGAAGTCTGGGAATTTCCAATCCATTAAAAAGTGCTGCTGAGCCCTAGCTGGTGGCACAGTGGTTAAGCTGCTGGCCTGCGAACCCAAAGGTCACTGGTTCGATTCCCAGCCAGGGCAACATAACCAGGCTGCAAGCCAAGTCTCCAGCCAGATTTGTAGCTGGAAGCAGGTGAAAAGCAACCATACACTGATGTTTCTCTCTCTCTCTCTCTCTCTCTCTCTCTCTCTGCCTTCTCCTCTCTCTGAAAATAATAAATAAAATCTTTAAAAAAGAAAAAAATGGGGGGGGGGGGGCTGCTGAATGTCCAAAACTGATTCATTGATATACCAAACCCACCACCTAAATATAGGCCATCAACATTTCTAGCCTAGATTTTTGCAACAGCCTCCTCACATGTCCCTTTAGCTCCATTTTGCTTTGCTCCAAATCATTCTCCACCTTTTAAAAAAATTTTGTTTATTATTTTTAGAGAGAAGGGAAGGGAGAGAGAGGGAGAGAAGGAGAGAGACATCTGTGGTTGCCTTTCACCTGCCTCCAGCTACGGACCTGGCTGGAGACCTGGCTCGCAACCTGGTTATGTGCCATGACTGGGGAATCGAACCAGCAACTTTTGGGTTTGCAGGCTGGTGCCTTAGTCACCGAGCCACCAGCCAGGGATTCTATCTTGTATCCAAAATAATCCTAATATATAAACTGGCTCATGACCCACTCCCGGTTAAAAACGGTCAATGGCTTTCTTCTGCACCTGGAATAAAATCCAAACCCCAAGGGCCTGTGCTATCTCACCACCCTCACCCCCAACTTTCCAATTTTTTCCCTGAGCTATCCCTCCAGTCATACTGATCTTCTTTCAGTTCCCTAACTCACCAGGGTCTTATCCAACCTCAGAGTACAAGCTGCTCCCTCTCCATTAGTGCCTTTGTTCACATGGCTAATTGATTCTTACCTTGGTCTTCAGCTTAAATGTCACTTCCTCATAGAGCCATTATTTTACACTACACTTTCCCAAAAAGGGGGTTCTCCTCTGCTACTTTATCAGGGATTACTCACCCTTTTGTCTGTCTTCTCTACGATAACGCAAGCTGTACAAAGGCCAGTGCCGTATGTCTTCCTCACCACTTATCCTTAGTACAGAGACAGAGCCTGGCTCCCAGTACCTCCTCAAAATATTTATGGTGCAACTTTCCAGGCATATTTTAACAGCATTATAATGTTCATAACATATTTTTATGGGTAACTTCTGAATTATTCTTTTCCCACCCAAATTTAGTTAAAACAAACAAATGTCACTTTACCCAAACTGAATCTCTCAAAAGCTTCCTGCCTGTCCACAGTAGTTACTGGTTGACCTTCCAAACTTTCCAGTGAACGGAGGTGAAAAACGGTAAACTGAAAGTAATGAGGAAGGTTTACAACTGGATTTTCAATTAAGGTCAGAGAAGTCAAATCTTGAAGTGGTTTCAACTTGCTTACATCTTGAAGCTGAAATGACATATAACATTACTGGTATAATTTAAAAATCATGAACATACCTAAAAAAAAGTAATAAAGAGAGGAAATTGCTATTAACATAGCAAGGAACCTATTCATGAAATCCATTATCAAAAAGTATGTAAGGGGAGGAATAAGAAGAAAGTATTTGAGTATCTATAATGTATCAGGGTAATATTAGACATTTCCATATGCCATTTTATTTGTGATTCATCATAACAACCTATGATATAAGAATCATCTAATTTTACATATGAAGAAACTGAGATTCAAAGAAGCTAGGTGACTTGCCCAAAGCTCAGAAGTTAGAAGTGAATGAAACAGGATTTGAATTTAAATCTGTGTACCTCTAAACCTAAACCTCTTTTCATTATAATGACTGAACAAATTGAAGAAATTTTAGTAAATCTTCAGATAACAACTAAAGTTAAGAATTAAAAGAAATAAGGATATGTGGACATTCAATTTTGAAGTGAGATTTCTGTTTATCCAAAAAGGGATTTTAAAAGGTTGAGAAACTACTGTTAATAGTACAAATAAATCTTACCCAAGTAAATGTGTATCACTGGTACTGATGCCAATGTCAAATATGAATGGAATGAAAAGTGATACCAAATTACGGATAATCAAGTATTTATTGAATGATTTTCCTGTTAAACACCAGCTGATGCTGAGTACTACCTGTGGATCACTATTTGAGGATTGTTTGTGGCAAATTTTAGAATCATGGCTACCCCATCATCCCATAAGCCCCAAGAGTTCCAAGGTGATGCTGTGTGGGTCTCGGGCTCTGAGATGCTTGGGCTGTCACAGTGAAATGAAACAGTCACCTTATCAGATCTTCATAAAGTGAAATAAGAAAGCACAGACATTGTTCACTGCACAGCATTAAACAGGTGTTGTTTATTACTGCTGCTTCCACTGGTGAAGGCTTCAGGAATGCAACCCGAGAGTTATTGTTTTAAAATGTTTAAAGTAGCTTCACATCTGTCATTTCATCTGAGCCCATAGCACTCCTGTAAAGGACGCAGGGTAGACAGTGTTTTCTCCAACTTCAGCAGTGAGGTTTAGACAGATGAAGAGTTTCTTCAGGGTCAAAGAAGGCAAGACATACTAGAAAGCACATCTTTTATATTCTATCTTAAGACTGATGTTCTTTAAATTATGGCATGATTGTTCCAGTTTTAACAGATTTAAATATATTAATGTTTTTATTGAGTAATGTTTATTGAACATCTTACTGTATAAATATCAAAGAAAATCATAAATTATACTCCACAGAAAAATATATACATCATCAGATTATGTGAGCCATGATAAAGTTGCTCTACTATAAACAGCTAGTGATTAATCTCCTGAAACACCTAATATTATAACAGATTAATTCATAAATTGGAAAAAAAGGAAATCTGTTCCAGACATTCAATGGCCTGAATTCTGGTACAAAGTATATGACTTTTAAGTAAGACATTTAACCTCTCTGAGACTATATTTAAAAATGGGAGTAAAACTGTGGTACCTAACTCACAGTATTTTTAATTATTATTTAATTTATTGTATTTTATTGTTTATGTATTACAGTTGTCCCTTTTTCTCCCTTTGCCCACTACCACCCAGCACCCCTCTCACAGTATTTTTCAAAATAATCCATTCTGTCTTTTTAACAAGTGTTCTGAAGCTCAAATGAAATAATTGATGTGAAAATGCTAAGAAGTCAACTCTCAGTTACCATGGAACCATGTAAAACGAGGTCTGACTATATTTAATTACCATAGAGAATCCCAGGTTGAGTCTACATTTCCTGTTTCATCAAAGGACCACTGACCTTAAAAGAATAGACCCCATTTTTTAACCTTAGATTTCAATCCTTTTTCTTCAACAAGTCCAAAAATTTGAAAAGTGGTCTTGCTATTCTGAATAACTTACCGATAATATCTTGTTGCCTTTCAGATTGAGGACTCGCAAAGATTTTAACTTCTTCCCTAACCATGCTGGAATATGTTCAATTTCATTTCCTGCAAGGTTTAGCTTTTGCAGATTATACAAATTTTCTATGCCTTCAATTTTGCTGGAAATCAAAGGGTAAAATCAAACTTAGTAAGTACCATGATAGAGTCCCTCTAATGTATTTTTAGATTGAACAACCTTGGTTTTCTATGAGGTTACTGCTCACAATTATAATTTATCACTCTTTTCATAAATGAGAACTAAAAAAAAGAAAGAGGCTAAATACAAATTCACCACAACAGCTTTGGTAAACTCTTCATTACCGTGGCCAGGAATCCTACCCATCTTACTATCACAGAACACAGAAAAGAAGAATCTGTCTGTGGATTCTTACTAACCACTGTAGAGTAGTAGTGTTGGACAGCCAGGGGAGAGCTGGAAAACCCAGCAGCACAAAGTGCTATGTATTACAACCCTGCATAAGGGAAGATGTCCATAATTATTACCTGAAATCATTACTGGAAGATTAGCTATGCAAGCAGGATAAGGCTGCCATTTTGAGCTGGTGGATCCCAGAAAAATACTATATTTGTAAACACAAATAATTTAATGGGAATACTTAATAAAACATCACTCTTACTGATGAATTTTCACTGATGAATTTTCATGGTATGTGCCCTGGCTGGGGAATCGAGCCAGCAACCTTTGGGTTCACAGGCCAGCACCTTATCCACTGTGCCACCAGCCAGGGGCAGGGGGTCAATTATTTTTATACAAACTTTATATTAAGGATTTGTTTTATTAATCAGTTATTTTCCCACTTATTTTTGCCATATTAGAGTTTCTGCCACTGTTAGGTGGTTTTTGGCCATTACATGTACCAAATCTAACGTGGGGAGAAAGTGTATAAAGATTTTCAAAATTTGATAGTTACATAATTTTTACATAACAAGGCTTCTATGTGCAGTTTTAGCTAGTCAATTTTACATTTATATCTCACAGTAATACATATTATGAAATGTAAATAACATTGGGAGTATCAATGAATAAGGAGCATCAGAATAAACACACAGGATGAAAATGAGCTGCAATATCTTTAGGATCAAAACTATAACGTTAAAACATACTGCTTTCAGGTTAACTTTCTTAATGTAATAGACAATGAATCAAAGACTCTATCTGGGAAAATTTCCTGCCAAAATGGAAGTAAGATAAAATTCGGAACTCAAAACAACTTATCTCCTTCTTTAATAATGCTAGATAGATATAATTCTGTACTTCAGTAATGCCAAATCCTGAAGGCAATCATCATCTGTGAAGGGCCAGACTATCAATGTCTACAGGATCAAAGTGAACGCTATTTGAAAGGTTTCTTTCAGTAACACGGCAGCATTATTCTACTTCTTTAACAAAGACTATGACAGTGCAATGCTACCTCAAGAAGTATGTACTTACCAGATCTTGTTATATGATAAATTGAGTTCACGTAATTTTGACAGCTTGTCCAGCTTCTCAATCTTCTCTATTAGATTATGGCTGAGATTCAGTACTTCAAGTTTAACACATTTTTCCAAATTTTCGATATACTAATTGAAAACAAATGAATCAATACTTTATACAATAGGTGCCCTGACAACAGCCTAATGGTAAATAAGTGATCAGGCATAGAAAATAATAAGCCCTCACTGTTCTCCTACAGCCCCTTGGTGAGGCTCTTCTCAACCAGGAGTACCAGCTCTACTCAGGCCATCAAACTCTCCAAGTAGACAACACTTGCTACCTACTAAGACGTACAAGACTATCCATCAAGAATTCTCCCACCTCACCTTCTTCGTGCTTTGCCCTCCCTCCTTTCCTTCTTTCTTCAAAGTTCAACATGGTACTTAGTCTCATCTCTTGCATAACCTTACGTATCTACTCCTCTCCCAATATGCTTGTATCTTCAACCTCCTTCTCTCTCCTGGGTCTTCCCTTCAAGTTTAAAAGCAACTATTAAACAGATACTCATTCCCTACTATTATATACCAGGTGTGGCATCAGGCAGCGGAGATATACCAGTGAACTAGACAAATGCCCTGCTGCAGAAGTCTTTGTTCAACATGTTTAATCTCTTCCATATAAATCACCTCACACTGAATTTTTCTTTCCTATCAAACCATCATTTTATCTTTCTTGTTCCAAGAAGTATGTACATTTGCTCAGTCTGCCTTCCATTCACTCTTATTCAATTGGTAAGGCAATATAACTTCTGCCCTTACTGTGTATTCAAACAGTTCTCTCCAAGATCACTATTTATTTACCCCTTCCACAAATATTTATGAATATTTATTTGCTAGTTGTTGTTCAGGTACTGGAAATATGGTGGTAAATAAGGAAAACAGGTTTTTATTTTCATTCACGGAGAAAGTCAATAAATGAATGAAAAAATAAAATTTTCAGAGTGAAGCATACTAAAAAGAAAATAAAGGTAACATGATGTGACAGAATACAAGGCACTAAGAGGACAGATTTTGTCTGTTGTGTTTATTGCTATAACACCAATACCTGGCACATAATGGACACTATAAGCAAATATTTACTGACTGAAAGAATGAGAGAGAGTGACTGAAAAGACGGTGGCTCATTGTGATTGGGTTGTGAGAGGAGGCCTCACAGAGGAAGTAGTACACTGAGTAGGGGCCTTAAAACAAGAAGCCAGCTGTGTGCATACCAAGGGTAGAGAATACCAAGCAACGAAAAAACAAAACAAAACCGCAAAGGCCCTGAAAGAATGAAAACTTGGGAGGACTGAGAAATAGAAGGATTTAAAAAAATTTTTTTTAATATTTTTAGAAAGAGGGAAAGGGAGGGAAGGAGGATAGAAACATCCATGAGAGAGAGAAACATCCATTGGCTGCCTCTCACAATGGAGGCTCAGCCTGCAACCTAGGCATGTGCCCTGGCTGGGGACTGAATTGGTGACCTTTTGTTCACAAGCCAGTGCCCAGTCCACTGAAACATACCAGCCAGGGCAGAAGGGGACTTTTAATTGCCAAATCCAAGTGACTTCTTCTAAGTTTTTATTCTATTTGACTATCCTATGACGTTTCGTATCATCCTTTCCTGCCTTAAATTCTCCCTCCTTTGGCCTCAATGCATCACTCTCTCGGACTTTCTCCTGTCCCAATAGGTTCTTCAAGCTTTTTCGTTGGGAGTGCCTCTCTCATGCTCTGGTTTTCCTTCGCTGTTTCTCCTTTTAATCCTAGGCAGTCTTCACATTAAACTCTAAATTCCCAGAGGTCAGAAACTAAGCTTATTTACCTTTCAATCTACTCCCACAGTCCAACATAATGACTGACATAGTAACTGTACAGTAAAGATTTACTAATTTGATATTCCATTTTTGCAACTTTTAAACCCCAGCATTTCTTCTTTTTCCTTTTTAACTACATAAAACATAAATATATTCTCATAAAAATTTTAGACAAAACAATAAAACTCTCTTCATCAAGTTCCTAGGCCTTGTAAAATAAATCCCACTGTTCAAAGGTAACCATTGTTAAGAGTCTGCGATATATTCACTTACATCCATGTATACACAAATAGAAGAAAATAATTTTAAAAATATTTTTTCAGACCTTACTACACAAAATGTTTTAGTTTTTTTTTCATCAAGCACACTGTGGACATAGTCTCACATTAATATAGAGCTCTAACTTAGTTCCAAAGACTCTTGATTCCATTTCATAGTCTATTATTGCACCATAATTTATTTAACCAATCCCATATTGACAGATATTTGGCTACTTCCAATTTTTCTATTTTAAATAATGCTTGATAAACATAATTATATAGACACTTTTTGGATACATAGGGAATAGATGTTGAGGAATAGAACTGCTGGGTTGGTGAGTGCAAACTCAGTTTAAACTCAATTGCTGTTTTATTTCACATTTCTTTGATATTAGTGAAGTTGAACACATTTTCATGTTAGCATTAGCAGCTTATACTTTTGTGAATGGTCTGTTCATATCCTTTGAACATTTTCCACTAAGTTGTCTCTCTTACTGAATTGTAGGAGCTCTTTATAGTATGTGGATATTGTTATGTAAATTGAAAACACAATCTACCAGTTTGTTGTTTTTCTTTTCATTTTTAAAACAATATCTTTCATTAAATACCACTTTTCAATCATTATGGAAGCTAAATCTGTCAATATTTTTCTTTGTGGTAGTAGGGTTGGTTTTTGCTTAGCAGGGCCTTCCCAACTTAAGATTTAAAAATATATCCTCTTATGTTCTTCCCCAGTACTTTCATAGCATTTTTGTTAGTTGACTTTTGTTTTGTTTAATTAAGATCTTCAACCTCCTGGAATTCATTTTTGTGACTAATGTAGTAGACATCTAAGTTTATATTTTTTCTAATTAAAAATTAAGTTGACTGTTACAATATGTTTGTGTTTATGAATTAAAGCAGTAAACACTCTAGAGAAGAGATCAGCAAACTTCTGCAAAAAGTCGATAGTAAATACTTTTGACTTTGTGGGTCACACAGTCTCTATGATAACTACTTAAAATACCTTTGCTATTGTAGTGCGAAAATAGCCTGAGACAACATGTAAACAAATGAGTGTAGCTATAAAATTTTATTTACAAAAATAGCAGCAGGCCTGATTTGGCCTGTAGACTGTGGTAGGCCCATCCCTTCTTGATAGAGTCAATATTAAAAATAACAAACAGGGACTCATGAATTTGAAGATGTCATATGATTCTGGTTTTCACTTGAAACAATAAAGGTCTGCCACAAATTAGGTGGTATTAGGATGGGATGTTACTATAAGTCTAATACCTATTTTTTCCGTTTTAAAGCACAAAAACATCAAAAACAATGCCTATATATCCAGAAATGTTGGTAACTTACCCTAAATTTCTTGCCACCATCTCTAGAAAGTGAAAGGTTCAGAGATTTTGCCAAGGCCAAATTCTCCTGTTTAGTAAGTTTTTTAATAAGGGCCTCTGTAATATATCGGACTCCTGAATGTGGATCAGCTTCTGAAATCACAGAAGCAGATCATTACCAACAGGAAGACATGACTACTCTGAAAACGAACTGTCTTGTTGTTATAAAATTTTTAAAAATGTAATCATGCAAATGTAAAGACAGCAAATGAGTTCTAACTGCAATGCTTTAATAATAATATTTTACTTTATATAGCATTTCATAATAATGACAATGACAGTTATACTCTATAAATACAGAGTGGGGCAAAAGTAGGCTTACAGTTACGTGTATGGCAAATAATAATTAATAAATAATAATACAAGAATAAACTTTGTGTTTCACATACAACTATAAAACTACTTTTGCCCCATTCTACATTAGCTGTATCCCAAACTTTGTGCTAAATGCTTTACATTTAAAAAATTTATACAACAAATCATGAGATAGAAATTACTATGTCCATTTAAGGCATTATAATAATTTGCTCAAAATCTTGCAGCTAGTAATATGCAAATTCAGAACTTGAATCCAGACAGATGAATCCAAAACTTATACTTTTAATCATGCATAGTACTTAAGTTTTTAGCGATTAAAAAAGAAACAAAACCCACTGGCACTATTTAGTTTTTGCTTTTTAAAGTCCAATCTAAAGTTCAAAAATGCTTAAATTCTTAAAATCCTCTTTTCTTATATTTTCTTAATTGTGAGAAATTCAAATTTGTTGCTCTTTTAAATAGAGAAGGCTACAACGTATTTTATAGAGATAAAGAACTAACTTGATGGATAGCACACCCTGTCCTAAGATCTTCCTGGATAGTGCTATCAATTTATTAAAGCCATGTTCCAGTATACAAAAGCAGTCATTAAAGAAAAAAAAAAAAAATTGCCTCTTGGTTCTTTTTCTGACTCAGAAAAAAAAAATCCTGTATTCAGATCCACGCTGTGGGCCAAAGACTCCTATGATTATTTATAATGAGTTAATATTACATTTATTTTGGTTCAAAATAAAAGTTTTTTCTTCAATTAGGCTGCATTCAGACAGAAACTGACTTATATTCTAAAATATCAATCAAATGAAAACTAACAGTGTACCAGCTAACAGCAAGGGTACAACCTAAACTCAATGCTGATAATGCTTATTTAATAAAAACTGATTACATATTCAGGTCAGTAAAGCCTTGATGGCTGTGATTTAGTGACTTAACCAAAAAAAAAAAAATTATATAGTTTTCTTTTACATTAAACCACATTAAACATATCCTTAGAAAAAAGAATCTAGTTTTGAAAATAGATTCCCAGACTAATGGAATGTTTTTAAGAAAAAAAAATTAAAACCTTGGTGGAACATACGTGTGTCCCTTCACAGATAAGCAGTCTGCCAATAAGCAGCAGGAATAGCCCAGGGGAGGGTAACATTTTTATACTCGGTTAAGGGCCTCCATTCCGAAGTGAGCAGATTTGCCCTCCCCCACAGCAAGGACCAATCTGGCAGATGAGCTTTACAGCACTCGCCCACCACAGGAAATAAAACTTCCCAGCTTCCTCTTTGTGGAAACTGCCTTCTAACACTTTTAGACATCTTCGCCCTCACCCAGAAGCCTCCTTCCTCCACTGGCCTTATACAATGTCAATAAAAATAATAGGTCAAGTTAGTACCAGCTTATATGTTACATTTGGACCAAAGTATTAAGTTCAATATTTTCCATCTTTACTTGAGTATGTGGTCAAATTCTTAGATCAGAAAGCAATACCTCGATGGTCTTGGTAGTCCAAAAGTACAGTGTTTTCAGCTGCAATCCTGGCCTGCTTACTCCACTGTCCTCCAGAATGAAAAGGCAGAGTCTCAGATCCTCCTAATGGTGAAAGCGACCTGGATCGCATATTGGACAGAGATGATGTCGGCATCTTTGGTCTGGAAAGGTTTTGCTGAAAGCCTTTCCTCATTGTAAGAAAAAAGCCGTGTCCACCAAAACCTATAAGAGTTTCAGTACATTTAACAAGGTTAATTTTTTAGACTATCAAAAACAATTACTCTATTTCTATTTACAATTTTCAAGACTAAAAAGTTATCAACTCAGAGGCTATGGATGGTAGGACCCACAATACTCCAAGCTAGCAAGAGAGGTCCTATTTCAAACACTGCCAATCACCTTGTCAGAGGGAAGAGAGACCTCCACAGGGTCTTGTATTGGCACATGCTCCAGCCAGAAATCTTACCAGTCATTTCTGTTTTCAATTTATTGGCTAGAATTAGTCACAATGCCCTTTCTAGCCACAAGGTGTCCCAGAATACAGGAAGCTGAAAATAATTTGTCAAAGTGCAGTACTTAAAGCGATGAGCACTCTCCTTCCTGAAACAGTTTCTTCCTCTGGCTTCGGGGATTCCACACTGTCCTGGTGTCATCCTGCCTCCCTGGCAACACTCCTCTATTCAATCTTTAAATGTCAGAGTCCTCTAGTCTCTTCTGGCCAATCACATTGTAAACCATCTAATACACATCCATGGCTCCCAATGCCACCTGCATACTTTTCTCTGACTCCCCGACTCCTATTTCTAACTGCCTACTTGACACCTCATTGGCACACCCTAAATTCAACATCTCTGAACTGAATTTATCATTTTCCCCATCCCTCCTTCATTTCCTTCCTCCAGCGTTCCCTAAATGGTGGACAATACTCATGGGAGAGAATAAGCCAGAAAATTTAGTATGATAGCATCACTAAACTCAAGATCTCATTTCTTACAGTAACTAATTTGTAGGGAGTAAAAACCTGCTGTTTTTTATAAGTGATTATTATTCACAGTTACACAGTACAATATGGCTACCTGCTTTGTCCCAGCAGTCCAGTTCATTTTAAACTGCAAATGTGTGTGTGTTTACTTTCATTTTTTTATGTTAAACTATCCATACAGGTCAGAAAAGCTTCCCGCCAATTCACATAACCACTATTTATGTCATAGCCACAAGGTTTTGGGTCCCGATTTCCCAAGTGTGGTAAATGACTTTTTGTCTTATTCCACTGCCACAGAAAAAGTTTCAGTAACATCAATGATCAGTGCTAAGCTATACTGGCATTCTCTTTCTAAATAAGAATAATATATTCAAATTTGAGAAGAGCCTAAAAGACATTATTTATTCCTGGATTAAATGTAGTTTTCATTAAAAAAAACTGTAATTTTTTAATGGAGATTAAAAGCAGTTCCCACTTCTATGTACATTCTCTATGCTAGAGCATGATAAAAATTACAAAATTGGAAAAACTGGATATGCTACATGCTAAAAACTATACTTTATGTATTTTTGAGTTTCTTGGTTTATAAAAACACAGCCTATATTTTATACAATGCAATTACTTTGTATCCTGAATCTTAATCTTTTCTCTTTTTTTTTTTTAAGATTTTATTTATCATTTTTAGAGAGAGGAAGGGAAAGAGGAAGAGAGGAAGAGAGAGGTATCATTGCATGTCCACCCTTCACCTGCCTCCAGCCATGGACCTGGCCTGCAACCTGGTCGTGTGCCCTGACTAGGGCCACAAAGTGATGAAGCGGGTTTCTTTACCCTAGTGAATACCTAAGGCTCCACCACACACAGCTTAACAGATGTGCTAAGGCAGGGAGTCAAAGCAGCTCTATCTAATGCACAGAAACAAACACAGGGAGGCTGCCAAATTGAAGAGATAAAGACATGTGGCCCAAATGAAAGGACAAAAGCCCAGAAAAAGAACTAAATGAAATGGAGATAGCCAACCTATCAGATGCAGAGTTCAAAATACTAGTCAGAATGCTCAGAGAACTCATTGAATACACCAAAAACATAAGGAAGAAATCAAGGTTACACTAGTGAAATAAAGAAAAATCTACAGGGAACCAACAGTGAAAGAAAGCAAGCTGGGATTCAAATCAACGATTTGGAACATAAGGAAGAAGTAAACATTCAATCAGAACAGGAAGAAGAAGAAACAAGAATTTAAGAAAATGAGATGATAGAAAACTCTGGGACATATCCAAAAGTGCCAATATCTGAATCATAGGGATGCCAGAAGGATAAGAGAAAGAGCAAGAAACTGAAAACTTATTTGAAAAAATAATGAAAGAAAACTTCCCTAATATGGTGAAGGAAATAGACATACAAGTCCAGGAAGCACAAAGAGTCCCAAACAAGAGGACTCAAACAGGAACACACCAAGACACATCATAATTAAAATGCCGAAGGTTAAAGATAAAGAGAGACTCATAAAAGTAGCAAGAGAAAGGCACAGATAACTACAAAGGAGTTCCTGTAAGACTGTCAGCTGATTTCTCAAAATAAACTTTGCAGGCAGGAAGGGACTGGCAAGAAGTATTCAAAGTGATGTAAAGCAAGGACCTACAACCTAAGCTATCACTTAGAATGGAAGGGCAGATAAAGTGCTTCCCAGACAATGTAAAGCTAAAGGAGTTCATCATCACCAGGCCCTTATTATGAAATGTTAAGGGGACTTGGGTCAGAGAGCAGACATGCCACTGCCTGGCTTCTGGAAGTTTGCCCAGTATGTGCCGTATTTCCAGTCACTTCACTCACTCACTTTGCATATGCAACTGGTGCCCTTCTTGCTGTTGTCCCTGGTGCTGATCCCCAGAGTGGGTAGGTTTCTAAGTCCATGCAGGACCTTTAAACAGACTCTCCTGAAAAACTGACAGTGTTTTACACTGCCCACTAGTTTTTACAGCTACAAGTTGAGGCTTTATCTTCCTGGCACTGGAATCTTGGGCTGTGCAGTCTGACTAGGGGCGGGGATTGCTCATTACTATGGCATCTCTCCCAATTTGTATCCACCAGGTGTGAATGTGAGACTGCCCAATCCACCGCAGCTGCCTCTCCGCACCACACCATGTCCTCTCTGCCACAACTCTGCAACTGCGTCCCCACTACTTGTCTAGATATATATGGCTTGGTTGTAGGACTTCCATACAATTCGATTTTCTGGAAGTTCTGGGTGGGTCTTTAGGTGGGTTTTTTGGATCTCAGTTGTAATTCTTCTTGTGGTTGTGCAAGGAGGCAAAATGTGTCTATCTATGCCTTCATCTTGACTGTAAGTTTCTTAATTCTTAAAACACTGAACCATCCTGAATTTTTCTCATAAGATCCTAATGACTAAGATACTTTGGGCATCACTAGACTACCATGAAGTCCTTTGTGACCTCTTCTGATTAGAAAACCCTGCCTTACTCACTCAATAGTTTAAAAAATACATATTGGAATGAATTCCAGTAATCAACTAATCAACTCCATCCTTTTATGAATTATAACATGAAGGATTAAGTGATGGTTCCAAAGTCATAGTGCATTCCCAGACCCCTTCCTGGGTTGCCATAGTTCCTGTAAAGCCTGAACATTGAAACAACAGATATGTATCATAATCTCCTGCATAGTTAACTCACTGAACTGGCCTTAGGGATTTACTGTGTTTGAGAATGACTAGCATTATTTCAGAAGTTACCACCTGGAGACAATAAATCTTGAACTTCAACTTTAAGGGAAAGATGAGGATATTGTTTGACTCTAGATGAAGTTAGCAAGGACATAAATAAAGACCAAGCAATAAGAAAGAGAAGACAGAACTTAGAGGTACAGCTAGAGTGTATAAAGAGGCAGGACAAAATAAATAAACAAAATAGTAAAACCAAACAAAAGCCCAGAGCTGAAGACACATTTAGAGGCCCAAAGGTGCTCTGCAGAGCAAGAGAAAGCACTGGAACGGTGTGATCACCAGAACCATATGACAGGCACCAAAAAGTCACCCATCCTGTCATTCTAAGACTTGGATACCAGCCCTGATCTAACAATCCTAAGTATCACAGCTTAGTAGAAAGCACACCCACCTACACATCTCCAGCATTTCATAACATTCCTAACTTTCCATCTTCTTCTCTGATCTTCTTTGAACAAGGCAAACCTCAATAATCCTCAAACCTTCCATCTCCCCCCAATCCACTCCAAATGCAGAGAGCCATTCCCCTTTCTTGACCTCCAGAACCCTCTCTCTTTCACCTCTTAGCCCTAAGGCCCATCTCAGTACTTTCCCTACAATTCTCCTTTATTCCACACCCATTTAAATGCTTACTCTTTAACTTTCTCTAGCCCTGATTCCCATTCCCCTTCAAAGTCTCTAACCTAGCTGCTCTTCTTTCCAAAGGCAGTTATTAACCTCTGACTCCCGTCCTTCACCCCATTTTGACTACCAAGTTTTCCCATGAATTCTGTCCCAATTCTCTAGGACTGTATTCGTCTCCTCCATTTCTCTATCCTGCTTCAACACTTGTCTATCCATTCGGATTTCTTAACTGCTCATCCCTGAAAATATTCTGACATCCTAATTTACTCTGATACTCCACCTTCCAATCATTTCCCTCCTCAAAGAAAATGCTCAAGCCCCACCCATTCCTCCTCATCCCTGCATAATTACCTAGCCCTTTTCACACCTTGACATGTGCCCTTCTCTGTCCTATCAACATCCTGAATTCTCATCTCATTTCTCTCTCCATTCCACTCAAGAACCCTAAGACCTATGCTTCCCACACCTTCCCATTAATTTATTATTCTCAGTCATCGGTTTTACTGAGCAACTTTTTTGCTCCAAGGACTGTGTTAGGCTCTAAAAATACTGAGCTGAGAAGGCAGAGTTTCTACACTCAAGATGCACAGCAGGATTATATTTCCTCTTATAGATGGTCCCTGCACAAAGTGGTCTTCACAACTCCATTACTGCTTCTTTTCCCTAGTATTTAAGCTACAAGACAGCAAGGATTCTATTTGCCTGTTTGGTGCACAAAATATATTTGTTGAATGAATGAAGTAAGGATTGTTCTAAGGACTTTAGGAGATTACCAAATTTAAGTCCTTGCAGATACTGTGTAAGATCAGTATTGTTAACCTCATGTACAAGTAGCAGTGTATCATCAAGAATTATGAGTGTGGATTCTGGAACTGAACAGCCTGAGTTCAAATCCTTTTTCCTTATTGTGTGACATTAGGTTAATTACTTAACCTCTCTGATTCTCAGTTTCACTCTTAAAATGGGGATAGTAATCTCATACAAGTCATTTTGAATTCGAAATGAGTTAATGCATGCAAACGACTTAGAACGGAATCTGACATATACACTCAAAAGTAATTAATAGTAATTACTTTCATAAATGAGAAAACATATGTTCAGGGAGATTACGCAACATGCCCAAAGTCACAGAGCCGGTTAAGAAACACCCAAGCTGAAAAAAATCAAGAGTTGAAAACAAATTTTTTACATCAAAATTCACCCCTCCCTTTCACACTTCTTCCCAATATCCTAATTCTCATCCTCTTCCAAGCGCTGTATTCCGCGCCCTACCGCGACACCCAACCCACCCGTTATCTCTGACACCTGGCACCCAACACCCCACCCTCCCCGTCTCCGCGCCGTACACTCGCGTCCTTCGTCCCCAACTGCCCAGCATCCCCTCACTCTCGACCTCCTCCTCCTTCCGCTTCCAAACCTCCCCACGCCCGTCCCGGGACCTCCCCTCCTTCCCATCCAATCCCAATTCCCAAGCACACACGCCCGCCCCGAAAGCATCCCGACCAGGTTCAGGCCTTCGCGCCTTGGCCGCCGGCCCCCACCGCTCCGTGTCAGGACGCCTGAAGACACCTTCAACCAGACCTGGCACTCAGGGCGGAGAAGCCAAGCCGAGCGGGCTCTTGGACGAGGCCGGGCAGAGACGCGCCCGCTGTTCCCTTCAGGTGCCTAGCGGCGCGGCAGCCATTTTGTTGTGTTGTGCCGGTTGCCTGGGGGCAGCGCGCGCGCGGCGTGGGCGGGGCCTGCCGCGGCCACGCCCCCAGTGCGGTTGTGGGTGGGGCCGGGCTTCCCGCCGCAAGTTCCCTCTCAGCCGCTGGCGCGCGGAGGCGCGGGGAAGCCGTGGCCGCGAGGAAGAGTTGGGCGTGAGGTTTCCGCCGGGTGCGGAGCTTGCGGGAGGCCAGGTTTCCAGCAGCAGCCGCCAGAGAGCCCATCTCCTGTCCCTGAGACGAAGCTGCCGAGGCCTCACCCCGGGGCGCCGACCCGCTCCTCGGCGACTGGGCGGGAGCACGAGCTGGGGCGCCGCCGCAGGGTCCAGGGAGCCGGGGTTCGGGGCAGGAATGGGCGTCTGGGCTGGGCCGTTCTGGCTGGTGACGGGGAAGCGAAAGCAAGTAGCATGTGAGGAAACTGGTTGGGGCTTGGCTGAAAGCGGTGCATTTCAGCATGTAGCTAACAGGTCGTGTAAGACAATGTCGCATGTCCTGTGTGTGCTGGGTGCCAGGGGAATAGTGATTAAAAAAAAAAAAAAAAGTTATTCCCAAAGACACCTGCTTCCAGTCCAGACTCCCGTTTTTAAGGTTGTACCCTGGGCCGTGTCACCCTCAGAGGCCGCACCGCCTCCAGAAATCTTCAATCCAGCCCCTTCCTCTCCTTTCCCATAATCTTCAGATTCTAAGCAGCTTGCTTGCCCCAAAGACCCCTCTTCCAGCGCAGTTCTCACCTGGTTCTCGCCAGCGGTTTTCTTCATTATAAAGGTCAAGGTCCCTGTTTGTCATACGATTTGAGGAATTCCCCGCTCCCCGTGCCTCTCAGTGTCCTCCTGTGTGAAGTGGGATCATCACATCTGCTTTCTACCGTTTCCCTGCTAATGGGAAAGTTAGTGCACGTGAAAGACTTTTTACAGCAGTCCCTGCCCCGTGCTATCAGGCAGGGGTTTCCCCGAAGCCTGAACGAGGAAAATAGGAAAGGAACTGGGTCAAGGACCGGGAGAGCGGGGGAGGACTTGCTGGGCCAAGGGAAGGGCTTGTGCAAACCCCAGGGGGCGTGGGGAGAAGAGGGCTGGGCTATGAGCGGGGCGCCGCGTGCACCAGCACGGCGACCCAAAATCTGGGGCGAGGAAGCTAAAGGAAAGCTGGAAGAGGAGCTTTATTTGTAAAATGCGTTCGGCACTTGTCCTTTTTCCTGAAGGCAGAGATGGATTCGGAAACCGGACGTTCAGATGACTTCCCAACAGGGGCATCATTCCCGTTCACACTTAGGTGAACGGGGCTCCCCGCTCCACCCATGTTTGTGCAACACAGAGGGAAGGCCTTGGAATGGTAGAAAAGCCAACATTTCTGAAAAGCTCCACGCTTTCAATGAAAAGGAAAATATGCATTTTTTTTTTTCGTTGAGGTTCAGCTGACATTTATTAGTTTGGAGTACCTATATTGTTTACTTTCAGTTTTATGATACGTATTTGTTTTGACATTTTCCCCCCCTCTTTCCCACCAGAGAATTGGATTTATTGCGGAACTTGACTGCTATGCCCCTCAAAGTCTGTAAAGACATTCAGGTGGGATCCATGATCAAACCAGGGTACGTTGGTGCCATTCATTATCGATCTTATAAGTAGCCATCAAAAATATACATAAAATCCAGAGGATGGTGCATCCTTTCCCTTGGATAGTCTCTTAGCCCGTAGCCAGCTAACCTGGATGGATACTCTCCAGTCCCTTCTTTGTCAGTTTTCCAACTTGATCCAGACACAGTACCCTCTGCTGGCATCCAGCAGAGTGAAGGCCTTAGGTCAGAGGGGAAATGTGTAGCTAAATTGAATGTTAACCGCTTTTCTTAGCATACTAAAAGAATGAGGATAGGAAAATAGTGAAGACAACTCCCCCCTTCATTTCTCAGTAATTTCTATATATCCAGCAATATGAAGAAGTTACTACTTTTCTGAGTTGCAGTAACAATATAAATATTAGTCATGGTAGGGTGACTTAGCTATCCTTCACTTCCTTTTCCCAAATGAAAAACTATTCTGTTTGTTTTAACTTGCTTCATATTTCTCAATCCAGTTGATTGATCTTGCAGATATGCTTTAGAGGAGAATCAGGCTAGCTTGTAGGCAGGGATGATAGCTTCTATTAACATTATTTCCCTTTGTGTCTTGCTAGTAGGATTTTAAAAATTAACTGAATGACAGATGTATTTTAAAATAAATGTTTAACTTTGTTTTAATCTCACAGAGGTATAATTTGCAATATAAAAATCAATCATGCACTATGTCTAAATGCAAATTCTAAATTAAACATCCACGAATACTAAAATGTGAAAACCTGACTCTATATGACAAAATAGGATGACCTGCCATTGTCTGCAGAACACCAAATTTTGGGCTTGACTTGCAAACCCCTTGAAAGGACTTTGTTTTTGTTGTTGCTGTTATTGTTAATCTCTTCTAGCTCGACCATGTACTTGCCATGTGACCCTGGACAAATTACTTCACCAAATTACTGGGCCTCCTTTTTCTGATGATACAGTGGAATATTAATGTAATTTATTCCATTGTGATTTTCAAGGACTGAGTGGGTAATATATAATACATGTAAAACACTTAAAACAGTATTTGGCCTGTACCAAGTGCTCACTTGAATATTAGCTATAGATATTATTTGGTGACACCTAAAATTTTAAAGACTTTGCTTTCATCGATATGCTTTATGGACAATTAAAGCTAAATACAAAGAGAACTTCACAACAATAGGAACTACATATTCTGAGATTAAAAACCATGGTAATTTCTCATAAATTACTGAAGTTTCAAATGTGCATTTTAAAAAGTTATTCTCAATAATTTCATAGACTAAAAACTCATTAATGAATAAAGATAGGGCAGTGAGGAGTGGTGGACAAAAGTTCCCTGGGAGACAGAAGGCCAAGGGCCTGGGGCTCCTGGTCTGACTCATCTCAATTCAGGCATGGATCTCTCTGGGCCTTGTTTTCTCACCATAATTCTGCAGAGGGGCAAATCCTATGAGAGGATAGGGTTAAACAAAGTCCTTACAAAATTCATGGTTCTCTGACACTTTTAGGGATCATCTAGTCTCATCCCCTTATATAAAGACAAAGACAGGTGGTGATGGTCAGACCCAGAGAAATGGGGGTACTGGTCTAGGTTCTCACAGCCATTTTGTCCAGACTGAGAAAAAAATGATAACTCTGCACCCAAAGTAGTGCTCCTTCCTATCAACCCCCAAAATAAATGCTGTGTTTGGAAAATTACAACGTTTGGAAAAAACATAGTATACTTACTTTGGAAATATTTATATTAATTGTACCAATAGTTCATTTACATATAGCTCCTGTTCACTTCTGGTAGAGCTTAAAAGAATAATAATGCATATGCTCTTATGAAAATGTGTTACTAAGCTATTTAAACCATGTTTTCTGGCCCAAAAGTTCATGATGAGGCAAAAATGTTTATTGAAACATGGTAAATCCACAGCAACAAAATACCTTCTGAAGCAATGAAACTCAACTTTGGAATTGTTTATTAACTCTTTTGGACACTGTTCATAGTTACAAAGTCCTTCCCTGTCTTTTCTCCAGTACACTGGAGGTCATTTTTCTCTTGACACCAATGAGACAGATCAATGAGACACACGCTTTGCCCTTCTATATTTGGTCCCTCACTGCATGCCTTGCTCATTCAAGAGCCAAGTCTCCCTTCTCTCTAAAGGACATCCTTCTCCTATTGAATTAAGCAGCCTGCAGAGCAGTGCATGATAAATAGGGTTATGAAACCTGGCATCCCTTCTTAAACGGAAATGAAGGAAAGACATAGCTCTGTCAGCAGTCAAAAAAGTGTTCATTGAGAACAGTAGCTTCAAAGAGATGGAAAGTCTAAAACTTGCCCTCATTTTAATTCTTAGTTTTGTGAGGCAATTATTTTCTATAGCTGATAATTAGAAAATATGTTTCCCACATGAAAGTTTGAGATTTATGCTCCTATATTGGATACTGAATGAAAAAGAATGGCTAAACACAAGAGAGATGCTAAAGAAGCAAGAAGTTTCCAACTTAACACTTATTGAACACTATATGAAAACTTTACACAGATAAATAAGATCAAGACTTGTTCTTATGGAGGTCATACTTTGATGGTAACATGTGTGCTTTCATATGGGCATCATTGCAGGAGCAGAAAGATGGGATTGATCCCTGATTGGAGGAAAAAGAGGCTTCCCAGCAAATTGATGAGTGTCATCATGGGGGGAAGTACGTATATCTGTGTTACTGATGTTAACTCCATTGTACCAAAAAGTTTCTTGCTTGAAATATAGTTTAAACTACATGATTTTTTGTTTATTTGTTCAGGTTTGTCTTTGGTAAGACCAGACTTGTTTATTTCAATAGAATCAGAAAATTAAGAACAGTAAATATGTGCATACATGAGCTTTGTAGTGCAAATTGTGTAATTTTGGTCATTTCCCGTATCAGTTAAATGCTCTTGTATTTGCATTTAAACTGTATTGTGCAATATAAATATGAATGGTAAAATTCATGGCAATTTAAATTTTTAATTTCCTTTTATTTAGACTAACATTAAATAGCAAATTAAAAAACACCATGAAAAGTTGAGGGAGACCCTGGCT